>BKCP01009403.1:820044-877189 GCA_008636005.1 Striga asiatica | reverse complement strand
GCTCGAGCCTAGTCGAGTCAAACTCATTTAATTTAATAGCACTAATCAATAATCAATATCACCGGTAATTGTGTTAGATGTGTCATAAAAAATATCTCTGCATTTTCCATGCATATTTTCCAGTTACCTTTGTTATGGCCTCAAATCCAATATTAATTTTTTTTTCCCCTCAAATCCAATATTACTTAATTAACCAGTTAATTATAAGAATTTGGATATCTCATGATGATATATGGAACATTAAGTAATGAAAACGTGGCCTTTCATTTTAATTTTAAAATTTTATTTAAAAATTCTTATGTGAGACCATATATAGCTAGACGGGCCAATCCAACATGCTTTTGAATAAAAGTGTATATATATTGTGAAAATGACATACTTTTATTTATGTTATGTTTTTCCTAAAATATTCACTTGTGTATGAAATTATATATACTTTGTTTTTTTTTAAAAAAAAAAAATTAACTATCTAACGATTAAGCTTGCCTAACAGTAACTTTACCGTTTTTCTTGTTGATTTTCTTTTTAGTATTGAGGATGACCATAGACACGCTGTAACAGAATAAGTTGTTTTTTGTTTTTATCAATTTATTGACCAATATTTATAAGGTTCAATTCATACTTAATTTGGAGTATAGCTTCTATTGTTGTTAAAACTTATACAACTTTTCGGTATAAAATTGGATTTATGATCAAAATTGTCTTAAAATTAGTCAACAACATTTTACGGCAAGAATTTAATTTTTCGGTCAACAATTGTACTCAAATTAATTTATTTTTAAAATTTATGGGACTACTAACTTAGTAAAACTATATTTTATAAAATATAAATATAAGTACTACATTTTATAATATAACTACTCGTTTTTATTAAAAAAAAGTATAGCACCGTTTAACAACTAGGTTGCCTTAGGGCATCTGCATTCGTTTAATGTTTTTTATATTCATTCAATCAAAAAGTTACACTCCCTCTCATCCACATCATATTTTCACTAATTCTCTCTTCATTTAAACACACACCCACATCCCTACACATTCATTTAAATACAAATATGAGACCCATTATATCCCTTCATTCAATATAAATTTTAATATTCTATCCTCAATAAAAATAAAAATTTAATATTTTTAAATTATAATAATAAATTTTAAATGCATGAAAATAAAAGAACACTACAAGATCAAAATACCTTAAATTAATATTACACAAGAAAAAACAGTACAATTACAAAAATGAAGTGTATTTATAGACAAAAAAATGAGGATAAAAAAAAATAAAAAAAATTAAAAAAAGAGCTGCAGAAAATAAAAATAAAAAAAATAAAATAAAAAGGACTCAAAAGAGCCGATGAAACATATTAACGGTATCAGTGGGACCAAAATAAAATTAAATATTAAATGAAACAACAAAAAATAAAATAAAAAAATAAGAAAGGCACTAAAAGATGTCGTTCAAGGCAATGAACGAATTAAGGGGCCCAGGCACTTAATGGATGACTGCATCGCTTGAACGTTCAACTGCCATTTAAACGGGGCCAATTAATGCCCCGTTGTGGATGCTCTAAGAAAGAAGTATAAGAACATAGTCTATATATATATATATATATATATATATAGTTAGTTTTACCTATTTAATTTTACCTATGTGACAATATAACTATTTCCCTTCAAAAACCTTTACTTATGATTTATTTAACTTTTCATTTAATTATTAGATAATCAAGACACTAATCACTTAAAAATTACAAAAATCATTCTAAACTTTTGATTACTGACAGTTGACCATATAATGTGTTGACTGTATAATGTGATTAGGATTATTATTGTGATCACATTTAAATTAACTTTATTTGGAAAATAAAAAACATATTTGAAAGTCCTAAATGAAAAATAAATAATTCACAGAAAAAATACATATCAAAATATAAATTACATCCAATCTGATAAACGCAATTCAAAAAAATAAATATTCCAGCTCATTTATTTGTAAATTTTGCCTGCAAAAAAGTGAAAGAAAAATTATTAATAATTATATATTTTATATTTCTAATTATTTTTTCCAAATAAAAATGAAAGTTGCAGCAATAATTTTATATATTAAATTATTATTTTCATCTCATTCATAAATCTTGCGTGGCAAACTTTTGGCCCCACGAAAATTATTTAGTATATTTTGTCTATCCAAGCAGCATAATATTTCACAAAAGCAGTCCATGTCCAACATAATATGACTTCATAAAAATAGTCAATGACCAAGCAACAACTAATGTCAAATTACTGTGAAAAAAATCAATTAATTAAAATAATACAATGAAGATAGTATGTTTCAATTGGTTACATAACACCATCCACAAGATTAAGCAAAACTTAATGGTATTATATATATAATTAACAACAACAATCATGGAATTAAATATTATATAATTGACAATTAAATACATTTGTTTTTATATATGCTTATATATATAATTGATGGGTGAACGATAAATAAAACCTATTTAATTATACCTGCATGACACTTTTCCGCCAAAAACCGTTATTGATCAGCATTAATCATTTTTTACATTAATCACATAATTTGGAGACTAATCAGATCATAATAATTTTAATTGGTGAAAATCAAGATAATTTGGTTTTCAAGGAATGTTGACCAAACATCTTAAAAATTTTAATTATCAGAATAATTTTAATTGACTTTAGTGGTATAACCAAATATCTTAAAATTTAATAAATAATAATAATAATAATAATAATAATAATAATAATAATAATAATAATAATAATAATAATAATAATAATTAAGACACTTAATAGGTTAGGATCTTTCAAATTTACTTCATTATCCATTTTATTTTATACAATCAATATAGAGATGAAGTTGAATACTTTTATAATGTTCATTTTTAATAATCAAAAAGTATTTTAAATATGATACTATTATTTAACTTATAATTTTAATATTCTATACATACATATAACTTATGATAGTTTAAACATATGTGCATGGGCACAAGATCGAATACTGATAAGTACTAAGAGTCAGACGAACCATCTATACAAGAGTTTGCAAAATAAAAGTTACGCAAAACATTTCTTTTCCGTAGACAAGGTTTCACAAGTATTGATAATTTAGTCCTGGGAGAGTGAAAGGCAACTCAAAATATCATATTATATAAAACTTGAGTTATCTCTTGAAAATCACAAATAAAGACCATTCCAGATGAGGAAATGAGAATGCAGGGGAATTGTAAGATTTAGAGAATCGGGGCAAGAGGGTGCGGAGCGCATCATAGGTGGGCCTAGGTGCACCACAGTGAGGTTCCATTCTAAAACTAATTGGTGATGAGAGGAGTAACCCACTAGGCATATAAGCTAGGTCCAATCTCCCTCTAAAATCAACGTGGAACAACTTACAAGTGATGCTCCAACAGGAATAGTGTAAACAATGACGAATCCAGAATTTTTCATGAGGCAGGGCAAAAAATAATTCGACGAAATGTATTATCATATTACAAAAAGTACTTATATTTACAATTAGATAACTTGTTGGAACAATCGGGTGTTGAGGGGTTCCCTATTCAATTTGCCTTTGACTTGATGCTAAAAAATGAAATTAAAAATGAGATCTGGTTATTTTATTTTACGTTTTTATTATTGTTAAGAAATATACCAAAAGAATTTTACAATCATTTTTCTTTCCTTTTTTTGTAATAAGGAATATACAAGTCATTTTGCAATATAATTTATTAATTTAAGAAAAGCCTAAATGTCATTATTTTTGTTCTTGTTATTTTATAAAAATTTCCTAATGGATTATCTTCTTATATATAAATGTAGAGTTTTTCATTGTCAATTTTGAACGTTTTGTAATTCTATATGCTAATTTCTTAGGATTCGAAATAGTCCATACAAATATGGATCGTTATCCCGAACTTTCAAATTTAAAAGCTTGGGTAACTTAAATTGTAAATATATATATATATTTTTTTTCCCGAAACGATAGATAATTTTATAAATCAAAATGCACAAATGTGCGAATACACAGCAGCCAACGGCTGAACACACAGTAGCCAACAACTGAAAAGTGGGAGGACAGGTCAGAAGCCCGCCTAGAATCCCGACTAGCAATTGTAAATATATTTTAAAAGTTAATAACATTTATATGTATTATCATATATATATGATAACTTAATTGAGTCATATTTTGACAATATATAGTTTGATATTCATTTTATATATAAATTAAAATAATTATATCTATCTGATCTCGATCAATAAAAATTTCATCTCGATCAATAAAAATTTCAATATTTATCAATTTAATTGAAAAATTTATATATCAAGCTTACTACATGGTATAAGTACTAAATATGTTATAATATAATATCGTTGAATCTGACCGGTGAGGTCTATTATTTAAAAA
Source organism: Striga asiatica (assembly GCA_008636005.1). Classification (NCBI taxonomy): domain Eukaryota; kingdom Viridiplantae; phylum Streptophyta; class Magnoliopsida; order Lamiales; family Orobanchaceae; genus Striga; species Striga asiatica. The sequence goes on along the minus strand of BKCP01009403.1, from coordinate 872,766 downwards.
AAAACAATAATGTTATTCTATAAGAATTATTTAAAATATGGAGTTTTGTGTATTAGGCTTCATGCGCTTTTCTTTTGTTAATTCAGAAACTTCTATCATGAAACATTTTACCATTTAAGTGGTTTATTCTCCAAAACCAATTCGGCACTTTGGCCCTTTTCCTTTAGCCTTGCAGCAACTAAAGAAGCCGAACCCTGCAAACCTTGATCCAATGAGCAGACGATGTTCCTAATAGAAAATTAAAAGCATTCCAAACATGGGCTGAAAACAAATCATCATAAATGACAATAAGTGATGGATCATGAATTTTGAAAACTTTTTCATTGCTTTCTTTTCTTTTGCTCACTGTGTATATTTTCTTATCAATATGATTACACCAAAGACAACTATATATATTGGACGGCTGACTACAAATTTTGCTCACAGCTCATAGCCTAGGGTTTCAAGGGATTTGTCAATATGTGCAGCTGTAAATTTCTTTTGTCTTCATGCATGGCTTTTGTCCACGTCATGGATGAGATGGCTCGGTTGTGTTATATTCCTAAACCCTTCTTCAATTCTATGCATGACCTCGGAGCTAACATCAACTTATTCCTTAACCATGCAAAGAATTGCCCTGAGAGAGCCTTTGTGAAAATGTATGCCACTTGTTCACTGGTAGGTAGGTGTTGGACTGAAATTATCCACTTAGTTCTTGAGTGATTAACTGGATTTCTAGCCAAACACACAGCACCCCTGTTGTCAACCCATATCACACTTTGTCTCTTGGAGGTGATTCCCATCTCATCAAATAGAGAGTGCATCCATAATATTTCACAAGCAGCTTGAGCAACACTCCTGTACTCTACTTCGGTTGAAGAGCTAGAAACAACTGCTTGTTTCTTTGCACTCCAGAATATGAGGTTAAATCCTATATTGACATACAATCCACTTGTACACCTCCTGTCATCAACATCTGAACCCCAGTCTGCATCTGAAAAGGCTTTTATGTTGAAATTGGAGCACCTGTTTATCTTGAGTCCATATTCTCTTGTAGCTGCAAGATACCTCAATATCCTTTTAACAGCTTTCAAATGTTTATCAAGAGGAGTGTGCATGAATTGACACACTTTATTCACACTAAAGGTTATGTCTGGCCTTGTGAGGGTAAGGTAATGAAGAGCACCTACTATCTGCCTATAAACATGACCATTATGCATTGGTTGACCATCATTCTTTGATAGGGGCGAATGGCTCACCATTGGTGTACTAAGTCCTTTGGCCCCCTTCATTCCATCCCTGTCTAAGAGGCCATCAATGTAGGCTATTTGAGATAAGGTGAGACCTTCAGAATTGTAGGAGACTTGAACTCCTAAGAAAAAATGAAGTTGACCAAGATCCTTGAGAGAAAAGAAAGTTGAAAGTTTCTGAATGGTGGATTGGATCAATTGTTGGTGACTGGCAGTAATAAGAATATCATCAACATAGGCCAATATGAAAATGGATGAACCAGCTTCATGCTTGTAGTAGAGAGATGTATCTGCCTTTGAAATGGAAAAACAAGAGAAAGAAGGATGAAGCTTAGTTTAGATGACCATGATCTAGATGCTTGTTTGAGGCCATAAAGGGATTTTTTGAGTTTGCAAACATAATTCTTGTCAGAATGAAGTTCAAACCCCTGAGGTTGAACCATATAAATTTCCCTGTCCAATTCGCCATTTAAGAAAGCATTGTCCACATCTATTTGGTAGATGTGCCAGTTCAAAGAGACTGCCAGAGGAAGAATTATTCTAATAGTGGTGGGTTTAACCGCTGAACTAAAGGTCTCTAAGTAGTCAATGCCAGCATCTTGAGTGAAGCCTTTGGCTACAAGCCTGGCTTTGTGCCTTGAGACAGTGCAAACTGGGTTTGTCTTCAGTTTGAAGACCCATTTACATCCTATGATGTTTTGATGAGGAGGTGGTGGTACTAAATCCCAAGTACCATTCTTCATGAGTGTTTGATACTCCTCTTTCATGGCAAGATGCCAAGCAGGATGATATAAAGCTTCAATAGCTGAAGATGGCTCTTTGTGAGAGATGACTTCAGTGGATAAGATCCTTGGTTTTCTTATACCTGACTTTGATCTAGTAATCATTGGATGATCACCTGCAGCAGAAGGATTAGTAACAGGATGTTGCTCAATAGGTAAGTCTATGACAATTTGCCCAATAGGAATAGTGGATGGTGATGAGCTATGATGATGGGACTGTGAATGGATTGGAGAGTGTGAGGGAGAGTTAGCTATGCTGTTGGAAAATGATTGGAATGTGGGGTTGAAGGAGTGCTATTGGAACTGGGGTTGGGTGTTGCATGAGGAGAAGGAGGTGGTGAATGATGAATGAGGTTTGGAGTGGGTGAAAATAAATGAGGTGGGACTGTAGATAGTAAAAGAACATTGTTTTGAGGTACAGAATCAAAATGTGGTTGAGGTGGAGAGTGTAAAGGGAAAATTTGTTCATTAAAAATGATGTGTCTAGTGATGATGATTTTCTGGCTAGGCAATAGAATCTTATAGCCTTGTGAGAGGGACTATATCCAATAAAAACAGAAGGTAGGCTTTTTGGTTGAAGCTTGCGGTCATTGTATGGCTTCATAAAGGGGTAACACAAGCAACCAAAGCATTTGAGAAAGTTGTAATCTGGTGAAGACTGATATAAGGCTTGGAAAGGAGATAGAAAATTCAGAATTTTGTTTGGGGTTTTATTGATGAGGTATACAGATGTTGAAAAGGCCTCATTCCAATAAGAGTAAGGAAGAGTAGATTGTGAGAGAAGGGAAAGGCCAACTTGGACTATATGCCTGTGTTTCTTTTCTGAAAGTCCATTTTGTTCAGGGGTGTATGGGCAAGAAACCCTAGAAACAATGCCCATTTCAGAGAAGATGGGTTTAAGAGTTTGAAATTCTCCACCACCATCACACTGGAAAGCTTTGATTGTGGTGTTAAACTGATTTTTAACTATAGCTGCAAAATGAAGGAAAGCCTTTTTGGTATGGGATTGGTTCTTTAAGAGATAAAACCAGACAAATCTTGTCTTGTGATCAATGAAACTCACATAGTATCTAAAGCCTTGATGTGAAACCACAGGTGCTGGTCCCCACAAGTCTATGTGGATAAGGTCAAAAGGAGCGTAATGCTTTTCATCAGATGCATGAAATGGTAATTTATGAGATTTAGATTGCAAACACACATCACAAAGGGAATTAACATCTTCTTTGGCAAGAAAAAAAATCTGACAATGTTTTAAAGCAGCCTTAACAACATCATAAGAGGCATGTCCAAATCTTTTGTGCCATACATCAAGAGTATCAACATTGTTAGAATTGCCCAAACTGCAAATAGAAGGGAAATGAGATGATGACAGATTAGAACAAGGCTGAGAAACTGAATCTTTGATTAGCTTGAAGCAATATAGTCCATCTTTAAGATTGCCTTGAAGAAGTGGAACACTGGTCTTGAGATCCTTCACAAAGCATAGGGTAGGATGAAATTCAAAAAAGACATTATTGTCTTTTGCAAACTGAGACACACTCAGAAGATTCTTAGTGATATGAGGGACATGCATAAGATTGTTTAGGACAAAATTTTGAGGTAAATGAGAATCAGGGCAATTTATCATAGCATGACCAATATGAGCAATATCCATACCTGCTCCACTTGCTGTGTGCACTCTTTCACTTCCATTATATTCAGTTTCCAAGTTTAGGTTGCCAAGATCATTTGAGAGGTGGTGAGTGGACCCAGAGTCTGGAAACCAATAGAAATCTTGATCAGAATCATTGTCTTGTGACACAAGGCTAGCTACATTAGCTGCAAGATGGTTGTTGCCATTGTTATTTGCTCTTCCTGATTGCTTCTTATTTCTAGAAATGAAGTTAGCATCAAATCTGAAGTAACAATCCTTGGCAATATGGTTGTTGTAATTGCAAATCTGACATCTAGCTCGGTTTGTCCCTTGATAAGCACCTCTACCTCCTCTTCCTCTGTAAGACCCCACTCTGCCTGCATTTCTTCCTCTGGTGGCTGTGTTTTGATTGCCAGACCATCCTCTGTTGGATCCATAACCTCTTCCTCTTCTTTGAGTTGTGTGAAAGGCCAAGTTAGCTACCAAGTAAGGAGCTTCACCTTCATGAGTTGTTTCTAAGCTCTCCATTCTACTTTCAAAGGTCAGCAACACTGAATAGGCTTCTATCATTGAGCATTTTTCAGTCTGGAGGTGAGATTGACAACAATTGGGTTGTATTCTTGTCCAAGTCCAGATAAGAGGTGCAAGATCTAGTCATTTTCTTCAACCCTATGGTCTGCTGCTGCTAAAAGATCACAGATCCCTTTGAGCTTGCTAAAGTACTCCCTCACCTTCATGTTGCCCTTTTTTAGGGTTTGCAACTCAAGCTTAAGCTGCATTTTTCTAGCAAGACTGTGACTGGCAAAGCTCTTTTTCAAGCACTCCCATATTTCCTTTGAAGTGTTTAGACCAACCATAGTTATGAGGATGTTTTCTGTGAGAGAAGACAGCAGCCATGAGGCTATGAGTTGGTCTTGTCTCATCCAGCTTAGATAAGCTTTGTTGACTGTGAGCTCTCCATTGGTTGGATCTTGAGCTAGTTTATCAGGTGTAGGGGTTTCACCAGTCAGAAATCCAAGAAGATCATAACCTCTAATGGTGGTTAAGATTTGTTGTTCCCAGACCAAGAAGATGCTGTCATTAAGTTTGGTTGATATGAGCTGATTTTGAAGTTGAATGATGGGATCTGGTCCCTGCTGAGGTGCAGGAGCTGCCATAGAAAGAAGATACCTCGAGATCCAAAAATAAAAAAAGGAAGAGGTATGGATCAGAGCCTAAGCTCTGATACCATAAAAGAAAACTAAAAGCATTCCAAACATGGGATGAAAACAAATCATCATAAATGACAATAACTGATGGATCATGAATATGGAAAAAATTTTCATTGTTTTCTTTTCTTCTGCTCACTGTGTATACTTTCTTATCGATATGATTACACCAAAGACAGCTATATATATTGAACGGCTGACTACACATTTTGCTCACAGCTCCTAGCCTAGGGTTTCAAGGGATTTGTCCATATGTGCAGCTGTAAATGTCATTTGTCCACGTCATGGATGAGATGGCTCGGTTGTGTTAAATTCCTAACAGTTCCTTACTCGAGGGCTTAATTCCAGCAAAAGTCTGTTCTCTTTTAGCAGCTTTATAATCCATAGAAGATGAGAAAGTCAATGAATTAATTGTGTGTGTGTGTATATATAGTATATATATATATATAACAGATGGTTATAGCAGAAAAGAGTAAGTTGAGGAAAAAACAGAGTATTAGGTGAAATAACAGAAATACAAATGAATTGCACTGACTTCAACAATAACTACATCACCAAATCCAAACCCACAAGCTGGGAGACCATCGCCACCAAACGTCGAGAGTAATCTGACGTATCGACATTCGCCACAAAATGCTCTCAACTTTCCTTCTAGATCAAATCCCTAAAACCAATGTAAGTTACACACTTTTTTATCCAAAATAAATAAATGAATAGATAAAAAAAAATTAAGAAAAAAAAAATCAAAGTCCACCACATTCAGAAACAATATGGCTAGGCCTTAATTTTAACATCAAACCTACCTGATGGAGTCGAGACCCCGATAGCATTTTTAAATAAATACAATCGTCTTTATGTCTAGTTATTTATTTTATCATTATTAGTAGTCTTTTATTTTGACATCTTATTATGGTTATTAGATTTTAGTTACTAATTAGGCATTTTATTTTAAGTAATGGATGAGCATGGGACTGTCCTTTTCCCTTATGTATTCTCGTCTGCGCAGTTGAGAGTAGATTATTGATGAATTGAAATAAAAATTTGTTCGACGTTTGTCTTGTTCTTCCCTTTCATATACACACTCTACATCAATTGGTATCAGCAGACCAGTAACGATCCACGATGCCGCCGAAAAGAAATGACGGAATCGATAACGCCATCGATGAACCTTTCCAACAGATGGATGAACGATTTCATGGAATGGACGAGAGGGTTACGGATATCTCAACGGGGACCGAGGACTTGCGAGATGAGATGCGATGCGGACGTTGATGGACGAGGTGCGTACGAACCGTGTGGCGGCCGACTGGGGCGCACGCAGCGGGGATCGCGGTGGTCGTGGGGGACGAGGCTATGGCGGGGCGCCCCGCTGGCGGTCTCCTCAACCACCACCCTGTAACGACCCACTTTGATTTAAGAAATAATCCACGGCTTATACAAAAATCACATTAACATTTTTTAAACTCATTTTTCGAAATCGATAACATTAGGGCATTATCTTGTTTCAAGTCATATCTGAAACCTCACGGGAATTCATTACCTGGTTTTTCACATGGACTTCATTGTCCTAAACACAACAATTCACATGATATCCAAATAACACATCCATCATGAATATCCCAACATAGTTCAATAATACGAACAAAAAACATGAGTTCAAATCCAGCGTAATTCAAACGACATGGTCTGAAATGAAATAACATGTTCATAACCCAACATAATTCAAGTTCATCAATTCGGGTTAACTTATTCAAAATAAAGCGGAAGCAAATAATGTAAATATGACCATCCACTCGCCATCCTGCCATCGTGCCCGCCTTGCTTAACCTGAAACGTGAATTTCAGGTGGGGATGAGCACAGTTGGAAACCGTAGTGCTCAACGCTATGTAATAAATAATATATTAAAGACATATAAGCATGGTCGCAGCATGAACACGAATCATTCAAAGATCACATCTCCTAATCATAACTTTTAGTCATGTGCACATCTACCATTAGCCATTGAAGGTCGAAACCGCACACAACAATGGGAGTAAATACCGAAGGGCATACAGCTCCGCCTTGCATATCATTAGGCTAGGGAGACTGCCTATCATTAGGCACCGTCGAAGGTCGAAACCGCACACGACGACGGGGATAACCGTTCTAAGGTCGAAACCGCACACATCGAAGGTTACAGGTTCACATGCATACATTGATCATACCATTTAACTTTTATAAAGAATTTAAGGCATAGGAAATTTTGAATAACCCACCTGGTTGCGAAAAGGAGATAATCACAGAAGCACGAATAGGCTGCGAGCTCGGCTCGTCAAACACCTACATTAAGTCTAGATGCCATAATCAACATCTATTTTGACTTAAACAGAAATCACAATCATACTTAGTCGAACTTGATTCAACTAAGTTGTTCGTGAAGTCCTGTGGACGTTGGAACACTTAGACTTGACCTCTAGACTCAACCAATTACACGTGGGAATTCACATAAATCCATCTAAGAATTGACCAAGTCAAAAACTCAACAGAATGAAAAACAAGTCGATTACCGATTTTAAATTTCAAAATCATACTTTGAAAATAATAGCCATTATTCACATAAAAATAGATGGTCAGGCTACCCTACGACTTAAGCTCTGAAATTTTATCCAAAATTACTCCTCCCAGAGTTAAGCAAAACCACAAATTCTCAGCCCCAAATTCAAAGCATGCTATTTTATAAAATTCGAGCAAGTTTTTGGTAAAAACGGGCATACTACAGCAACCAGAACAAATGAATGAATTTAGCCATGAAAATTTTACACAAGCAGTAACAACATTAGAACAGCAACATATAAAATTTTCAGCAATTAACATCAAGTATCCAAATTTTAAAAAATTAAAACTAGTTTCTGCTGATTTCAAATTTTCAATAAGGCTGAACAAAAATAAACCCAAATAAATCCCATCTTTTCATATGCTGAAACACAATCACAAAATGATCCCATTTATAATTTTTCAGCAATTTAGCACAACAGACCAATTTATGAAAATTAAATTACGAATCTGCAGAATTCATCAAATAATTTTTAAATATAGCAAACATTTTACACGACCTATAAAACATACAGAAAGACAACATAATAAAATTTCATGATTTTTGGAGTACAACTCAATTAAATATGCGTTTAACAAGATTCTGCTCAGAATTTCATACAATTATTAAAAATAGCTATACTCAAGATTTTAATTCGAAATTTTTACACAACATGTAAACGATCACACAAAATTTCACAGCAATACCAGCATCACACAGTTTATCATAATTTATCTACCAAAACAGCGACTAGACAATTTCATTAATTCATAACCGACTCGTTTTACGACGAATCCGTCCGAAGTCTTCGCTATAAGACTAAGAACAATACGAGTTCCAACCCACAGAGACTCTATCATGATTCGACAAGGTCTCGTTCGATTTCACCGAATCGACGAGTTCGTTTACACATACAACATTATTTCCTTTAGCCATTTCAAACACACTTATAAATCCTTATGAACACAAAGGTCACATAATCATATTCACAGGTATTCAACGATCTCCATCAACAATCAATAACACAATATACACGAGACGGGTCGAGCCTTGTACCGTTCTCGGGCATCGAACAAAAATGGAACGAGGAATCGACGGCCCGAACGGTGGCCTGAGTTCACAAAAACCGAGGCGCTGTGATGCGTTGATGGCGCTGCTGAGATGCTCGCAGCTTGCTGGTTCGCCGGAAAACGGCTGGTCGCGGCGGTGGAGTCGCTGCAACGTTGGAAGGATCACCGGCAGAGGGAGTCTCGTCGTCGGAAGCTCGTGGGCTGCTCGCGGTGGATTCAGACTCGCCGGAAAAACGTGAAGGCAGGGTCGCCGGAGCTTGGTGCTTCACGCCGGCGATGGGGTTGGCCGCTGAACTCGCCGGAAGGGAGTGTCTTGCAGGTCTGCTCTCGCGTGGAGAAGATGGCGACGAAAAATTTCAGAGAATTGGATGATGGCGAGATGGTGAAGGATTATGGTGATGATGATGAGAGCGATGGTTGATGATGGTGACGGAACAAATTCAGATTTGCGATAGATGGAGGATGCGCGATCGATTTTCTCTTCGACGTGAGAAACAGAGAACGAACAGAAGAAAGCTGCGGCCTGAATCTCTGTATTCTGTTTGCGCGAGGTTAAAAAAAAAAGAGTGAGACTAGGGCAAAAGTCTTGTTGGTCAAGACACCCACTAACACACATTGGGCGGGCCGGATTGATTGGGCTGACGGTTCGGGGCTGGGCCGATTCATCGGGCTCGCGGTTTCGGTTCAATAAAACGTATCGGCTCTCGGGCCCGACTACGTAGCAATAATACAGTTTTCTCGGGCTCGATAATTTAAATCGCACAAATAAACAAACCGAATATTATATATAAATACAATACACACAATATAATTTTTTTAAAATAATAATAATATTAGTAAAAATACAAATACACACTTTAATTAATTAGCAACACTTAGACAAATGGGCAATTAATTAATATTTAGACAATTAAGCAATTTGACAAATAAATCACATATGACAATTAATAATTTATAGCATTCAGAAAATAATAATAATAATAATAACACATATATATAAACAATTATACCAATAATAATAATCCCAAATACTTCGTAAACAAACAGGTTTACGAATCGGCCGGTTTCGACTACCAGTTTATCGGGCTCAATTTCATAAAATCCGAATATAACACTCGAAATAAAATATGACGACCCGTAAACTTTTAAATTTTCAAAACCGACATTTAATATATTTAACACCTAATAATAAATATATTATCAAGAAATTATTTACTTTGGCAATTAAAATAAATTATAATGCTAATATATCCGAAAAAAACCATTATTCAAACGGATTTTATTCGGTTTACGCGATTAAACAGAAATCACTGAACGACGAACGTTTCTAAATAAAACGATCGAGTACAGCTTAATTAGGTCAACATCGCGACCAATAAAATCAATATAACTCATAAATAATATTCGACAAATAGAATATTCCGAAAAAATTCTATAAATCGAACGGGGCGCTACATCCCGATGATGACTATTCCGACGAAACCCTCACGGTGGATAATCCGTTCGCCGAGGGGTATCCGACACGAGACAGAGGCGATTTCTTCCGTGGGCACGACAGAAATGGCGGACGGCGAGATGACCTAGGGTTTGCGGGGGATGAATTTTTTCGTCGAGACGTGATGCCCTACGAGGATGATGACCATCAGCGTCGCGACGGGATTTTCGAGGACGACGGCTTTGGACGGCGTGATGGCCAGCGGCAGGCGGATGGCGATCATCTTCACCGACGGGGGATTTTCGAGGACCGCGATGACGTCGCTGGAAGGTGGCAAGCCGACGTGACGACAGACGTCTGATAGAAGGGGGCGATGAGTCACGTTGGGAGTCGAATGGGTTGATATCCCCGAGTTTCACGGCGGGGTACAAGGCGATGAGTTCGTGGACTAGTGGGCAGCCGTTGAGTCCGTGCTCGCATTTAGGGAGGTGCCGGAGTAGCAGCATGTCAGGCTCGTTGCAACCAGATTTCGGAGTAGAGCAACAGCGTGGTGGATGCAACTTACGAGCTTGCGGCATCGTTAGGGAAAAGCACCGATGTCCTCCATGGATGAAATTTCGTGAGCGCATAGAGCGTGAGTTCTTGCCGTTTAATTATGATAGTCTCGTGTACCAACAGCTTCAAAACTTGAGACAAGGGACTCGATCAGTCGATGAGTATACGAGCGAATTCCATCAACTTTTAACACGTGTCGAGGTACGGGAGACGAAGAAACAATTAATTTCACGCTATGTTGGTGGCTTGCGAGTGGCAATACAGGATATGTTGAATCTTGTTCGACCAGAATCCGTATCAGATGCTCATCAACGAGCTCGGCTGGTTGAACTTCAGTTGGCTCGGAAAAATAGACCACCTTTTACCTCTTCAACACGTGCGGAACAGGCGGCCGTTGATGTGCAAAATCCGGGCAGGTGGCCGCAAACGACGGGGAGCGGGGCTGGTCAGACGAGCGCGGGTGGTCGTTTTCTGGTGTTGGGCTCGGGAGGGCAGCAACCCGCGGCGGTCGGTCAGCGGACGGGAGCGGGATTGCGGTGCTTTGGCTACGGAAAAGTGGGACACCGATAGGCTACGTGTCCACGGGGACCGGGTGGGCGTGCATTCTTTATCGAGGATGGCGGTGACCAGGATGGGGCAACCAATTATGAGGGGCCACCGGTTTATGATGTGGAAACAGGTCTAACCGAAGAACACCATGACGGGGATATTGGCACGACACTGGTGTTGCCGCGGTCGTGCTTGACACCTCGTGCACCGGGTGTTGAGGCGATAGAGAGACATCACTTTTTTTAGTCGACATGTACCATCGGTGACAAGGTGTGTCGATTTATTACTGGCTCGGGATCGTGTGAGAACGTGGTGGCAAAGGAGGCAGTCGATAAACTGCGAATTTCGAGCGGGCCTCATCCACAGCCATATACTTTGGCTTGGATCCAGCGAGGCAATGCGATTACAGTTGACCGTCGTGCTCTAGTCTCGTTGTCCATTGGGGCGACTTATTGAGATCAAGTGTAGTGTGATGTTGTTCCTATGGATGCATGCCACATGTTACTAAGGCGACCTTGGCAATACGACAGGTCAACTACTCACGATGGCAGACTTAATACCTATAGCTTCGTCTTCGGGGGTGTTAAGGTGACCTTGTATTCTGCTCCTCCATGACCTATTTCGACTCCGGGATCTTCGACGGTTTTTTTTCTATCACGGGCAGCTTTTGTGGAGGAGATGCGTTCAGCTCCATTGGTTCTTATGCTTGTTGGGGCGGACAACGAGAGTGACTGTGAACCGCATATCCTCATTCAGCCATTATTGTCGGAATTTGCAGATGTTTTCCCCCAGAGCTGCCCTCATGGTTGCCACCTCTGCGGGATATTCAGCATCAGATTGACTTGTTACCTATAGCTTCTCTGCCGAATAGACCACATTATCGGATGAGCCCGGTTGAACACGAGGAGTTGCGCCGGCAGGTGGAAGAGCTACTACAGCGAGGGGTGGTACAACGGAGCCTTAGCCCATGTGCGGTTCCAGCATTGCTCATCCCGTAGAAAGACGGCGTCTGGCGTATGTGCGTAGACAGTAGAGCGGTCAACAAGATAACAGTCAGGTACCGTTTTCCTATTCCACGACTTGATGACTTGTTGGATCAGCTGCATGGGGCCACTTTCTTTACAAAATTAGATCTTCGTAGTGGTTATCACCAGATTCGAATTAGGCCAGGGGACGAGTGGAAAACGACATTCAAGATTCGAGAGAGGCTTTTTGAATGACTGGTGATGCCGTTTGGGTTATCAAACGCGCCTAGCACGTTTATGAGGATCATGAATCAGACTCTACGAGACCTTATCGGTAGGTGTGTCATCGTTTATTTCGACGACATCCTTATCTACAGCCGCATCGTAGAGGATCATTTGGAGCATGTGCGATTGGTGTTGCTTATTTTGCGGGCACAATCCTTTTTTGCAGCGCCACATAAGTGCCACTTCATGGTGGAGTCAGTCCTCTTTTTGGGATTTGTGATCTCAGCAGCAGGCATCCAAGTGGACGAGAGCAAGTGGCGGCCATTCGTGATTGGCCGACACCAACTTCCTTCACAAAGGCGCGCAACTTTCATGCGTTGGCGTCGTTTTATCGGTGTTTCATTTCCCACTTTAGCTCGTTGATGGCACCAAATACGGATTGTCTCCACGGGAAGACTTTTCTTTGGACTTTGGCAGCTGAGGATGCTTTTGATCTTATCAAGACCAAGTTGACGTCGGCCTCAGTGCTCGTCTTACCTGATTTCTCACGCCCATTTGAGCTCTCAAGCGACGCTTCGAAGGTGGGGATCGGAGCCGTGCTCAGCCAGGACGGGCGTCCGGTTTCGTTTTTCAGCGAGAAGTTGTCTGGCTCAAGATTACGTTACAGTACGTATGATGTTGAATTCTACGCAGTGGTGCAGGCGGTCTGACATTGGCGCCATTATCTGTTTCACAGCGAGTTTATTCTGTACACCGACCATGAGGCCTTACGTCACCTTGCTTCTCAGGCTTCTATTTCGGCTCACCATGCCTCATGGACGGCGTTCCTACAGCAGTTCACTTTCGTCCTCAGGTACCGTTCGGGTGTTTCGAACAGGGTGGCGGATGCATTGAGGAGACGTGCACTCTTATTGTCAAAAATACGTGTGGCGGTTGTCGGTATTGAGGTCCTGCGTGACGTTTATCCGGAAGACCCTTTCTTTAGACCGATTTTTGGGCGCTTGCGAGATGGTCCTTACAAGGACTACTCGTTGTCGGATGGGTTTCTGTTCCGTGGGGTTCGTTTGTGTGTCCCGGATTGCAGTCTGAGACAGAAGCTCATTGCCGATTTGCATGGTACCGGACACGTGGGCCGTGATCGGTTTGTGAATCTAGTTAGTCGATCTTATTTTTTGCCCTCCCTTCAGCGTGATGTGGGGAGGTTTGTGGCTTGCTGTCGTATTTGTCAGGTGTCGAAGGGGGTCGCGACGAACGCGGGCTTATATCGACCCCTGCCGATTCCGTCACAGCCTTGGCAGACGATCAGTATGGACTTCGTCTTGGGTTTGCCTCGTACACAACGGGGCTTTGATTCTATTTTCGTGATCGTGGATCGTTTTTTGAATATGGTGCACTTCATTCCTTACAAGCGTACTACAGATGCCGTCCACGTAGCCCAGCTGTTTTTCCGGGAGGTCTACCGCCTGCATGGGCTGCCGTTGGCTATTGTGTCTGACAGTGATACTCGCTTTCTGAGTTACTTTTGGCGCAGTTTATGGCGTATGGTTGACACATGTCTCGACTTCAGCAGCGCCTACCACCCTCAGACGGACGGTCAGACGGAGGTGGTCAATCGGTCCTTGGGGAACCTGCTTCGTTGGTTGGTGGGAGATATCATCCGGAGTTGGGACCAACGGTTATGTAAGGCGGAGTTCGCCCATAACTCGGCGATTAGCCGGGCAATGGGCTTCACGCCCTTCCAGATCGTGTACAGTGTTCAGCCTCGTGGCCCGAGTGACTTAGGCGCCATTCCATCGTCCGAGGGTGTTGATAGGCGCGCCGCGGTCCTCATCTCGGACTTGCAGCAGACGCATGTCGCGGCTCGGGCTCAGTTGGAGGCGACTACTGCCTCTTATAAGAGGCAGACCGACACTCATCGTCGCCATGTGGAGTTCGAGGTAGGTGATTTTATGTGGGCTGTTTTAACTAAAGACAGGTTTTCTTCTCATGATTATAATAAATTATCTACACGTAAGATTGGTCCGGTTGAGGTTGTCGAGAAGATCAATCCCAATGCTTATCGTCTCTGCCTTCCTTCTCACATTCACACTTATGACGTTTTCAATGTCAAGCATTTGGTTCCTTTTGGTGGTGACAATTCAGACGGCGAAGGAGACGAGACCGGTTCCGATTCGCGGGCGAATCCTTCCCAACAGGAGGAGGATGATGGATTCGAGACCGCGATAGCATTTTTAAATAAATACGATCATCTTCGTGTCTAGTTATTTATTTTATCATTATTAGTAGTCTTTTATTTTGACATCTTATTATGGTTATTACGCGTTTTATTTTAAGTAATGGATGAGCACGGGACTCTCCTTTTCCCTTATGTAATCTCGTCTGCGCAGTTGAGAGCAGATTATTGATGAATTGAAATAAAAATCTGTTCGACGTTTGTCATGTTCTTCCCTTTCATATACACGTTCTACATCACTACCTCGGGTACTTTTTGTAATTTCAATACTAATACGGATTATTTTTTAATTAGATTAAATCTCAAGGTTATTTAAAGTAATGATCCCTTGAAAAGGATATATATCTATGCGACTTCGTCTAGTTAATAAACAATAGCTACATCTATCTATACTTATATTAAAAGGTATACCATTTACTAGATTTAGTATAAAAGAAAGTGAACAACATTTATTGCATTACTATTTCCGTATTATACAATCTATACTTATATAAAAGGAGATTCTATTTACTATATTTATTATCCAGAAAAGTCAACTGCATTAAATGCTATTACTATTTTGGTATTATAATATTTTATTTATTTAATTGATTTATTTATTTGTTTTATTTTAAAAAGGTAAGTATAATAAAAAGATTTTAATAATAAAAAAATCAAATACCAAATAAAAATGTACACTTTGACTTATTTGATTATATTTGGTATTTGATTATACCAAATATATTCCTATTTAGTATATACATTAAATACTTACTAAAGTATTTATTTGTTTTATTTGTCAAAGTTAAGTATAGATTTGTTTATATTATCAAATCATAAAAAAATATTAAATCCATATTTTAAAAAAAAAAATCATATAATTTTATAACAATTCTACTACACTATTTAACAATATTTCTTTTTTATTATATAATAAAATAATAATTAAATATTATATGGTGAACAACAATAAGTAAAACTGTTACTTTCTCTTATATCAAGGGATAAATTTATATGCTAAAATTAAATTTTTATTAGTATAAATGTTTTAGTGAGATAATATATTAATTATTTTACAAGCTAGCCCTAACATGCTCATATTCAATGTTTTAAAAGATGTAAAAAAAAACTTATAATAACTCTATTGTTTTTTAGACTTAAACGTTGATTAAAAGAGGTAAAAATTCCTAATTTTTTAGACTTAAACGTTGATTAACACCATAGATTGAGAGTCTATATTTAGTAAAATTCCTAATTGTAATAAAAAAATTAATTTTTGCTATATTTTAGAATATCTTTAAATTCATTATAAAAAAAAAAGAAAAAAAAACTACAATGAAAAAAGCAAGTCAACTATATATCGATTTGTTGTACTCCTCAAATCACATTCACAATTTGGCTATAAGGAAAGGAAACTCATTGATTAAAATATTATTTTGTCAGTAGTCTTAATGTACAAGAGACTTTAAGACTCCACTTGAATATTATAAAACTTTTATTGAACATTGTACAATTTTCTTGCGTATTATAAACTTTTATTGAATATTGCATCTTATAATATAATATTGTCCAAATAAATATAATTCGTGCTTTGCACGGGTCACGTACTATATATATCCCGTACATTTTTCTGTATTCATGTATATAATTATAAGCCTGGATAAATAGCCTTAAAATTGTGCACCCCGTGCATCGCACGGGCTTTGAACTAATTTCAAAATTCTAAACATCCTTTTATATTTCCTTCTATTTTACAAGTTGAATATGGATAATTTTGACAAAATGCTTAACCTCGTTGAGCATTTATAAGTTTGAAAGATGATTTAGTTCTACTGTAGTCAGGTTGAAACTTCAGGTTTGTTATGTCTACAAACTGACATTGGCATTAACACATTCGAAGATAGTTTCTATTAATTTTCTAGTGATGCAATATTACCTCAAAAACAATTCCACGATCTACTGGATCCATCTCAGGGTTATTTCTACAAACTGACACGTGCCTTGCTAGAGAAGGCGTGAGTTCTGGTCCTAGTAGCTCGGACAATTAAAGTAGCTCGGTAAATAATTTGAGTAGGAGACGGATCGACTCACATAATAGGTCAAATTTAGACTATCTACAAGAGACATGTGTAGAGTCACGAACAGGGGCGTAGCCAGAAAAAAAAAATACCCTGGACTGATCGGTTATAATAATAATTTAATTAATGTGATAAAATTTATAAAGAAAAATAGAAAATAAATTTTATTTAACAAATGCATATAAAATGCTTCATATTCATTACAACTAATCAAAAACGTAAAAAATATGTTATCTATTTAAGTTGCGCCATTCGATTCTTCATACTATAAAACTCGTCAATTATTGAATCTGTGTCGATTTTCGAAGTAAACTCTCTTTCAATGTAGACAATCATAGAATCCGCCAAGAAGTCTTCTTCCATCTTATTTCGAAGAGGAGTTTTGAGAAGTTTCATAGCTGAAAATGATCGTTCGGTTGTTGCAGTAGAAACGGGGAGCGTCAAAATGAGGTGAATCAATCTGTCAATTAAGTGATAATGTCTTGCCTTTTCTGTCTCTACTAACCGCCGACATAAATCAGAAATGGTAGAAATATTTTGGAACCTCTCATTCTGGACAACATCAAACTTATAATGCTCTAACTTATTCCTCAAATAATGTAGCTCTTGCCCACTAAAATCATTCGGATAGAATTTCTCGGCAAGAATATAAATATCATCCCAATTGAACAACCTAAAGTTATCTCGAGGCTCCAATGCAGAGCTAAGCCGGAGAAGTTCTACAGCCCCATCATTAAATCTGCTATGAAGCTCTTCCAATTGAAAATCTATCGCTGCATTGAATACATCATAGTGATAATGATGTTCAACTGTTGTGGGAAACTTTTGTTGGCAAGAACGCCCTCTAGAAGATCGATGACAAGCACTCATATCCGGCTGCTCAGTACCATTTTCTTTACAAAAAGATTTCACGTACGTAAGAAGAGTATCGAAGCCTTCTTCTCTAAGAGTACAAAGCAAAGATTTTGTAGTTGACACAAAATCCATTGCATTTAAAATATCCAAAGACTTCTCTTGCAAAGATAGACAAACCAAATCTGTGATCGCCATAATCTTGTGCATAAAAAACAAGATAAATATAAAATCAAATGATCTCATTGCAATTAAAGCACCCATAGCTTCCCCACGTATAGACTTAGAAGATGCTTCCTCCGTCATATGCTCGAGCACGATAATCACAGAACGGTACATATCTATCATACTGCAAATGGACTCAAAATGGGAACTCCAACGTGTTTTTCCAGCTCGTTGCACAGTTCCAATTTGGTTTT
Source organism: Striga asiatica (assembly GCA_008636005.1). NCBI lineage: Eukaryota > Viridiplantae > Streptophyta > Magnoliopsida > Lamiales > Orobanchaceae > Striga > Striga asiatica. The sequence goes on along the minus strand of BKCP01009403.1, from coordinate 854,981 downwards.
GTCCGGTACCTATTTAACATAAAACAAATGAAAAGTAAAAAAAAAAAAAAAAGTTGTGATTACAATTCATTGTGATTAAACAATAGAATCAAAAAAACAATTACCTGTGTCGCGAATACCAGTGGCTACCATATTTGCAATTTCAATAGCTTGGGAGGATTGTAACTCGCTATGACGTTTAGGCGATGTCTTAATGAGATTATAAATTGAAGTCAACTTTAAAAAAAATAACCACATGGAGCTCTCTTTTTCAGCCGCCGCCACTAACGCCAATTGAAGTCTATGTGCAAAACAATGTACATAATATGCTTGTGAAGAGTCCCTTAAGAACAAAGCTTGTAAACCATTCTACGATCCACGCATATTGCTAGCACCATCGTATCCTTGACCACGAATATCTTTGATATGCAACTCATATCGACCAAGCACATTAGAAATTTCATTCTTAAGTGTCAAGGCAGTGGTATCGGCTACATGCACAATATCAAAGAATCGCTCCTTTAAGAAGCCTTCGCAATCAACAAATCTCAACACAATCGCCATTTGTTCTTTGTTTGATATGTCTTTAGCTTCATCAACTAAGAGACAAAATTTTGCACTTCCGATCTCTTCACGAATTTTTCTCCTCACTCTCTCACCAAAAATACGAAAAATATCTTTTTGAATGTCCGGTGACGTATACTCTGCATTTTTTGGCACATTTTCTAGCACAACATTTTTTACATTGACATCTATTTTTCCCATAAGTTTTATTAGCTCAATAATATCACCTTGATTCTTTGAAGATGATGATTCGTCATGTCCCCTTAATGCACATCCTTGCAAACAAAGCCAACGAATGCTTTTGATTGTTGCGGTAAGAAACGATTTTTTTTCACTTCCTCTGATGTTTGTGCATTCATCACTTTATCGATGTGACCACTTGCATTCATTAAAAGGCTCATAGATTGCAAGACATTATTATGTGGTGACGTAGGACTTCCCGCATGAACCAAAAAGGCACATCTTTTGCCATCATTGACTCTTTTCCAATCTTTAAATCCATCAATTGTAAAAGTCGGTTGACGGGTTTCTTTTTCTTGAAAAATAAAACAAGGGAAACAAAATGCCACATTTTTTTAGGAGAATACTCTATCGACGGAAATCGCTTATACCAACTTTGTTGAAAGCGCCGATATTGATCTCCAATTTTCGTTGACGGAAACTCCATAATAGGTTGATATGGTCCTCTCAAGATATACAATCGTCTAATTGCGTCTCCTTCATTTATAGGACATTGCCATATTGGAGTACGCATAGCCGGATCTAGAAAAACATAGTCGCTCACATCAACATCCACCATTTGATACTTAGTCGTATGTTGGTGTTCAAACTCATTTTGGGTTGAGGTTTTCGCATTAGAGTGAGAAGAATCTTTCGTAGCCGACTTGGGCTTGAAAAATGAGAGCATAGTTTTATTCTTTCCTACGTGAGCATCCATTTAAAAAATTAACTTGAAAATACCAACCAACAAATAATATCAGTAAAATATTTCAAATTACACTTTACAATACAATGTTATTTTTCACATTTTCTATTTGAAGTTCAAACTTAAGAGTATTCAAAAATTATTTCTTACTCTATTGGTGAGAATGGAACTTTCCCCTACAAAATCAAATTAATAATGAAATCTACTCAAGTTAACTATCTATTTATTATCTATTAGTACAGAGCCCGTGCGATGCACGGGTGCACAATTTTAAGGCTATTTATCCAGACTTATAATTATATACATGAATACAGAAAAATGTACGGGATATATGTAATACGTGACCCGTGCGAGACACGGGATATATTTATTTGGAGAATACTATATTATAAGATGCAATATTCAATAAAAGTTTTATAATACGCAGGAAAATTGTACAATAAGATAGTATTCGACAAACAAACAATCATATATTATTAAAGACCTCCTTGTACACAACATTATGAGTTTGATTTTCCATACAATAATAATAAGATTTTTTGTAAAAAGATAAGAAGGAATTTTCAATCTACACAAACTTTAAACATTAGATGTATTTACGTAAATCAATGACTATATAGACAACTAAACCTTTCAATTTAGGCTTGACATCTACTTTATTTATGGGTGACGTAAAATAAGGATTTAATTTTGACCGACTAAATCTTTATTCATAGGTTTGACATATAAAACTGATTTGATGGGATTTTCTTACCTAAACCGATGCTATGAGATAAAACAAATCTATACTTACCTTTGACTTTTCCAAAAAGGTAAAAAAATCGGTTCTGATTTTTATCCCATAACAAATCTTTAATGTCAAGCCTATAAATACCAAAACAAATCTGTAATTAATATCATTCTATTTCCAGCAAGCATTAATTACCTTTGACTTTTCTGCCTACTATTTCTAGTAAATAAGATGGCTTTTTATATAAGTATTTGACTTTTCTACCTACTATTTCTAGTAAATAAGATGGCTTTTTATATAAGTATAGATTTCATATAATGCATAGACTGAGATCATAAAAAAGAATCCTAAAAACTGAAACAATATATTTGCATAATTTAAGGCCATTAAGAAATCGATCTCTGAATCAGATTTGATTTTCAGAATATGTTTTTTTTTATTTCGAATTCCATACAAAATGGAATTCTTTCCAACCAATAGATGTCATAGCAAATATTAACTCTTAACTATTAGACTATTAGTACATACCGAGTAAATTGGGTACTGATTTTAGAAAGTTAAAATGATTCATGTTAGGTAATTTTACATTTTATGCATGTTTTTTTTTTTTTCACGATAGAGGTAATATAAAATATGCAAAAGGAACAAATTACAAGACCCCAACGGGGTAATATCTAAGGCCCCAACAGGGTAATGAGACAGGGGCCAACAGCCCAAACCAAAAACACGCCTAAAAAACAACAGAAATAGAAAACTGAGAGGACACGCACATGGCGGCCTAGAGAACTCCACAAAACGAAAAAACAAAATGAAAAACAGAGCCACTGCACAATGCCTAGCCTGCATTCATTTCCCAAACAAAAACGAACAAACAAACCTAATACAGACTCGAAAAACCACACAAAATAAGCACTGAATAGACAATAAAAAAACACACAAGCCCTCCCTCTACAGCAAATCTTAACCAAACTAGCAGCCACCAAATCAACCCAGGGGGAACCCCACAGCATGAGAAAATCGACCCCTCCACTGCCGAACCGCCTAGCTGAGCCAACACTCAAACCACAGAACCCACCCTAAGCCAATTCTTCCCTACGCCAAAATGCACCAACACAGCTCCCAACACTGCCAAAACAGTGTGCACCCCGGATCCCCACCCCAGAGAACCGGGGAAAGAGAGCTGTCTCGATACCACAACCCCAGCCCCACCTTCCCGAAGACCCAAAGACGCCCGAGCCTTGTAAAAGCCTTACCCCTGAACCTTCGAAATGCAGAAACACACCCTGCCTCTCCTCTCCACGGAAACCCGCAGCCATAGAGAACAGAGAAGCAACGAGCACCGCCAGTCGCAAGCAAAAGAATACCGAGACAGGAACAGCAATAAGGAGAAAGCTCACCTTCGATCGAGACCGACGAACCCATTCCGCCGGCAATCGAAAGCTCATCTTCCACAATCACCAATCCGCCGGCGAAAAGGAACAAAAACGACCGACAGGCCCCTGCAATTCGCGACAACCGGAAAAAGAAAGCAGAACCTCCATCCCAGCCGTCGAAGGCATAACAGAAGATAGGCCCGCCTGAGAAGGTGAACCGCCAGAGCCTCACCCAACCCGAACCCATAGCACTGCGACCCTTATCTCCGCCACAGCTCCTAAGAGGCCGGCAACCGCAATCCCTAACCCACCGGCCAGAATAGACGACGTAGATTAAGTGGCTACAAGAACCTCTGGTACACATAGCGGTCAGAATCGCAGCATCTGGGAGGGCCGGGCGGCGTGAGAACAGCTACCTGCAAGGCTAGAAGCCGAGAGAGAGGCGACGATCTGAGAAATTTAGCGGCGAGAGAGGCGAGAGATTTGGGGATTTAGGGATCGGCGAGAGAGAGATTTTAGGGATCGGTGGGTTTTAAATATTGTTTCATAGAATGTAAAAGTGTATTATATTATTTTTATGAGATATTGAATTTGAAAATTAATAGAATTCTTCTTCATAGGAATTTTAATGTAACAATATTCTTTGGTATACACTACTAATAAAATCTATATTTAAAGTTTATATATTTTTTTTACCAGATAAAATTTCTTAATTTAAGGAATCATATATCTTCAATCAGTCCATATATATATACATTCTTCACAATTTTAAATCTTGAATTTGATGAAAATTCATATCTATGAGTGCAAAATATGGTTTAACAAATTAATTTTTTATTATTATTCCAACCATACTTCTTTATACGATTTTTTGTGAAAATACAAAAGTAAATTCTTAATTTTAAATCAGCAGTACATTAAAGAGTACAAATTTGTTGAAATTACAAAAGTAGTTTTTTACTTTTAAACAGACGTAAATTTAAATCAGTCATAAAAAATAATATTTGTTTAACATTTAAATATTAAATCAGTCGTAATTAATGTTGTTTGTTTTAGTTGCCACAATTTTCTCCAAACTAAATTAACAACTGCCATGATTTAAGGGCAACATTTAATGCTGCTCTATTTTTAGGAGACATTAAATGTATTTGGTGGGAAAAACTTGCTAAAAGTGTTAAATGGTTAATCTTTATTTACTAATAAAGTAAAAGAAACAAACAAAAATAAAATCTTTCAAAAATCACAATTGCTTTTGCTTGTTCACTTTTAATCTAGCATACTTCCAAAATCCAATCCACTCTCTCAAATAAAAATGCTTGTTCCCTTAACTTTTCGTCTTCTCCCCTTTTCATGGCAAAACACACTATAAATTATATTTCACGGACTATTTTTGTTTAAGATATTAACAAGATATTGATAATGAAAAGATTTATATTACTAATATACTGGGGACAACAATTCAACAAACAAGTAATATACTGGGGACAACAATTCAACAAACATTAATGTGTCATTATCGAGTATTGGTTGTATCCAGCTTACACATCATTTGTTTTCTTTCCTTGCTATTCGAAAATACGGAACAAAGAAAATGAAATAAAAAGCAGAAAAAATATGTTCCAAAAGGACATTCTCTGTTTCTTTTTCATCTTCATCACAAGTTAAATGTGTTATTTATTTTGATCACAAGCAAACCCTAATTAATTATATCAGGAAATGAAAACTTTTATAAAAAAATAAAATAAAAAAAATTAGGCAAACCTAAGAGAGAAAGAGAAGACTACCGAAAGTTGTTTGGGCGGATGTCGAACGAGCGGGTTGGAGTGACGGAAGACTAACGGGGTGAGAAAGGGCTTCTCGCGGCTCAAATTGAGGGGAAAAAAAACTTCCGTTTCTCCGTTCGATCTTCTGTTTGGGTAAGTTATCAACGCCCGACGGACTCCTGACGAGTAGACGGACGGAAGACGGCGAGCCCAGAAAGAACGAAAAGTTGCTTCTGCTTTCGGTTGATTTTCAGAGGAAGTATGTGTTCGTTGAGTTTGTTGAGGAGTTTTAATTTTATTGGAGTCATATTTGTACTTGGATTCTTGGACTGATATTGGAATGAACTTGTTGGGCTACTTACAATACTTAACTGGGCTAATTGCAGTATATGGGCCAACTAATTTTTATTTTTTTTTTCCTTAAAGTGACCTGGGCTGGAGTCCACCCCAGCCTTTCGGGTGGCTCCGCCCCTGGTCACGAATAAAACGGATAGATGATCGAACGGATAAGAATCGAGCTAAATACCCGCCGAGCAGACTTACGGGTAGCCTAGCAACCGACGGGAAGTCCTTTTTGGCAGTTGGGGCCTGATACAAACTCCACCTGAATGTATGATAGTCGAAGGATCGACATAGGAGACATTGTACATGACCTAGCTGGGAAGAAGATTTGCCTCATGAGAGGTCGATCCGGTCGTATGGTTAGGTCGTCTAATATGGAAAACAAAATTATAAGAAGGAATAATATTAAGATAAGAACTACACGTGTATTAGATTATGTGTCCTAACATAATTGGGCAGTTCGAATAGTACGAACGGGCAGATTATGTGTATTAGATTATGTGTCCTATCAATTTTATGTTTTGACCAGTAGTAAAAACTATTTAATGTATCTGGTCATTATCTCTTAAATGATAAATTTATATTAATTTGAAAAATAATTTATATTTTATATATAACAAAATAAAGGTTAAGAAAAAATTCAATTAAGATTATTCACCAACTTGATTTCGCCTGACTAATTAGAAGAAAAAATTTTATCTAACCTGTTACGATTTTCTATAAATCTTTTTGGATAAAAAGTGAATATTTGTGAAAAAAAATTAATATTATAGTTAGAACTTAAAATATGTTGTAATATTTATCTTGACCAAAATATCATCAACATGAGTCACAGAAAATTAATATTGTAATTTATTATAATGGATATAAAAGAAATTATTGCAGATATTGATAAAATTATTTAAGGAAGCAATATTTTTTATCATATTTGATTTGACTTATTTGAAAACGTGTATATAGAAGCAATTAATGCATATATTTAAAAAGTTTTCAAAAGAAGATATGCATTAAATGTCCAAAATTTTTTACTACTATTTTTAGTAAATGATTATTCTTATTATATATATACTAGTGTGTAGCCCGTGCGATGCACGGGTAAATAATATTAAATAATAATTATGAATTAACGATGACAGTAAATAATATTAATTAATAATTATAAATTAAATATGAGGGTAAACAATATTAACTAATAATTGTAATTAAGATGTGGAGATATTAACTAATAACTGTAATTAAGATGTGGAGTTAATATGTGATATAATTTATAGTATCTCCGTTGTAAACAATATAAATTTATCTTGTATAAAATAACATAAAAAATGTATGTTTAAAATATTAAAAACACCTAAAATATTATATAACATATGTAAAGTATTTAAAATTTTATATATCATTATTGAAGGTGTGAAGTCACCTAAAATTTTTTTAAACTATTTTATAAATAAAACATGTCTAAAATTATTTAAAAAAATATTGCCGAAAATATGTTATTCAATTTCCAGAACATGATGATACGTATAAGTTTGAATTTTAGAATCTACGTGAGTATTATTTTTTAGATCCGTGTACTATACAAATTATTCATTATGTTAATTTCCTGTGAACTTCATATTGATTTATTGATTTTATTTTTATTTCTATACAAAGTTGATCGTCTCATTTTATTTTACCATATTTTCATGGAGATTTAACAAAGTCGATTGCATTTATAAAATGATTTGGATATCAACATACAATTTATAATGGAGTTTTCAAAATTGTGTACTATTAACAAATGATATATTATCATTAAATATATTTTTTTTTAACTGGACAATTATTGAGACTGATAATTTGATAATTATTTTACCTTTTGAAACTGAGTATAGAAAAAAACAATATATTTGTAAACAAATAAGTGATAAACATTACCATATTTATTATCACACGTTTCAAATAAAAAAGTTGTGATGATTAGTGGAAAATGATATTTAACGAATATCATTCAATATTTTTTTTTGAAAGGCATAAATATAAAGACCGATGTTCTAAAATTTTTATTACATTTTCAATTGAGATTTTATAAATATAGAGACTGAGATTTTAATGTTCTTCGTTGTTTCTATGAAAAAATAAAATAAAAATAAAAAATGCACACTTAATAGATCTTAGATAGAATTTTTAAATAATAAAATGAATTAAAGCAAAAAATTTAATGCAACATTAAATGTTGTATGATTTTTCAAAGATAAAAATAAAAAATAAATAAAACTTACTATTTATAGGTTGCATTAAATTCTCTCCTATTTTTTTGCTACTATTTTTGTTAAATGGTAATTCTTATTATATCTATTACTATATAATACAGAGAAGAAAAATTATTTGAACAATTCGAAAATAATCATTTCGTTTTCCCGCTTCAATATAGTGTTTTCCCGCTTTATCAATTCGTAAATTTTTTTTTTGAATTTTTTCAGCCCATGCAATTAGGTAACCAATCAAATCGAATCTTTTAGCATTCAATTTGGTAAGGTGTTCCGATTTTAGCATTCAAATTCGATTTTACTTCCTTTTTTTATGCCAATCAATCCGATTTTTTTGGATGTTTCAAAATTTGTTTAGATTTATATTTTTATTTTATTAATATATTTGAAAGAGAATCAATAAATGTTTATCATAACTTTTATTTTAAAAATAAATTTGAATAAGCATACCTTTTACTTTATATGAAATTCAAAATTACATATTTTAATATATTAATAAACGTTTATTATTTATTTTTTCCTTATGTGATATAATAGAATTTCGGTATTAAATTTGTAAATTCAAACATTTAAAGGAAAAGATTCCAAACAATTTTTTTGGGTAAATTTCATTTTATCTTGGTTTTCATTATCACATTTCTAACAAACTAATTAGTATTATATTTGTTTATCTACATTATCTAACCGATTTTTTATGATACAACTAATATAATATCTTAACAAATTAATCATTTGTCTAACCAGATTTATCTCTCTAACAAACTTGTCAATTTTTTTAAAATTAAAATGGTATGATTATTCTTATGGAGATACCTATCAATATATTAAATATTTAGAAACTTTTTTTAAAAAATGAGTTATCCCTCCTTTTACTTTATTTGAAATTTTGACTTATATTTTTAAATATATTATTATTTATTTTTTACATGTAAACATTTATTATTTATTATCTAAGTGATAAATATTATTGATTTATCTCTTTAATAAATATTTATTATTTATTTTTTTCCTTACGTGATATAATGTAAATTTGGTTACTAGATTTTTAAATTCATACATTTAGGAAAAAACCACGAACAAATTTTTTGGTTACATTTTATTTTATTTTAACTTTCATATAATCACAATCCTAACAAATTAATTAGTATAATATTTTTTTACCCATTTTTATATAATCAGATTTCTTAAAATATAATTAATATAACATTTTAACTATTTAATCATTTGTATAACTTGATTTAACTCATTATCAAACTTGTCAAATTTTTTTTGGAATTAAAAAAAATTTGGAAGATTTTTATTTGTAAAATAATAAAAAATAGCTTTACTTTAAAGTCTGGATTACCATTATTTTTTGTACGTTAGCAATCATACATTTTGGATTATTGATTTAAAAAAACAAATCAAAACCGTAAGGTTTAATAATATTTTTTAAATAAAAAATATTGTATAAAGAAAAGTATTTAATATTATATATTTTTCATTGATTGTATTTATTTTATTTTCATAATAGACGAGATGTGAAAAATATAAATAATTATATTTAAAATAAAGTCTAAAAAATGTTTAAAATATAAACTCTTCCGTGCATCGCACGGGATATACACTAGTATGTATAGATATAGATATCATTGCCTCTTTTTTATATATATATTCTTATTTTTACTACTATTTTTAACTCAGCCACTTTTTTAACTCAATCTTACTATCATCAATATTATCAATAAATTAAGTAATATCAACAAATCATATCACATCAACTTTAATTTAATATTCATCTAATCACATAATTTTAACTAATCATCACTTCATATCATCTTTCACACTTTTACATGAAATCAACTTTATCACTTCACATCATCTTTCACACTTTTACATCAAATCAACCTTAACTATTTTCTTTTAAATATTATTTTAATATACTCATTAACTGACACATTTTTTAAAACTGAATTGCTAAATACCGCACCCATTTTACTACGTACCGCACCCCTAAAATACTAAATTACCCTTTTATTAAAAAAAAAAATCAAAAAAATTCACACCCAAATTATCCCAAACAGTAGCAAAACTGAAGAACTTTTGGCGCGAGGCACTAATGATGCTTCTTATCATCACTCAAACTGTTTCTTATCCTTAATTTTCCATTAGCTCCTGGCAATCTGGTAAGTCTTGTGACAAAAAATCTTCATTCAACTGTTTATTATTCTTTAATATTCCCTTACCTCCTGGCAATCTGGCTTGTCTTGTGGCAAAACATCTCAGCTGATCAGTTTTTCACCAGGATTTTGGGGGTTGAACGTTGGCCTGACGATTCAAAATGCAATGAAATGAGTAAAAAGTGTAGAAACTAATGAGCATTTAAATTGGAAGATAATATAGAAGTGGAGTTACCTCTCACAGCAAGGCCACAACAATGTCATCTAAGCAACCTCACAATATCGGCAATGCTGAAAATGCACAAGGTGATTATCATATACCCTAAAGCCGGCCAGCACCACTAGAAAGTTGACCGTCTGATGAATCTAGTGTCGCCAATTATGTAAATCAACTCACCGTAGCCATAAATAAATAAGTAAATACATAAATTCATAAAATTCATGACTCACCATTTAATAGCCTTCTTCAAGAACCGAAAAGAAGAGGAAACAAAATACTGGAATCCAGCCAACTTTTAAAACCAAGGCATCCACCATATATACATCTTTCCAAGGTTTTTAAGTGAAACAGCCTCTGCTATTAGACGAAGAGCTTGTCCTTCTACGGCGAGAGGCAACGATGGTGCTGCCCCTACACCGACCACAACTCCTTGTAACCGTGCTTCCATGTTACTAATGGCTCGCTAAAAATTCAACCACAATAAATTTCAATACAAATATTTTCTTCTTTAAGAAAAACAGAAGGGCCAAAATTTCCATCTTTTTGGCATATGGAACCTATTTACGTAGAACGAAAATTCAAACCTGTGCGTGTGGATTCTGTACTTCGACTCCACTAGACTTATGGTGCTTAGTCCACTCCACAAGAGGATCATGTATAAAGGTCTCCAGAACACTCATGAGTGTCTCCTTGTTCGCCCTTAGAGTTGAAAGTGTGATCTCGCAAACCCTTCGATATGTGCCTTCGTATCCAGTTATGCCGAGCCCATCAATCATGTTCTAAATAAACCAATTTTTTTTTTTCAAAAAAGAAGGAAAAGCAAAGAAAAGGAAAGAAAGAAAAAAGAAAATTTTTGTTAAGAATATTGAAGCTAAAAAGAAAAAAGAAAATACATAAAGTATGGCTTTATACTTGAAATTGGTTTAGAAGAAAAGATGCCCGCAAATCAATATATTGAAAGATATTTGAATCAGGAAATAGATTTTTCTTATAATTCTTACTCAATTTCAACTTTTTCTTTTCTTACCTGAGTCAGTCGGAAGGGCACTAATTCTGGCTTCTCCAACTGCAGGCCTTTGTCAAACAAGCAACTAAAATCAACATGGACACAATCTCCCGTGGTAGAGTCGAAAAGGATGTTTTCACCGTGTCGATCCCCAAGGCCAACAATGTGCCCAACCATTGACCAAACTGCAGTAGTATGGGCATAGGCAATTCGAGCTCTAAACCACATAGCTGGCTCCGAGAATGTGTTTAGAAACCACTTGTGGAAAGCTGGAGGGAACATCGGCAGAATTTTGGTCTTCAGCATTTCTTCTTCTGGCATCTTATCATGTGACGATTGATCATAAATCCGCTTAATTTGAGGATTTGTTTTCTGTCTATCAAACTTCCCACAGCTTATATAGATATCCTGGAGAATATGCCGGAGCCCACGAGTATGAGGCACCCACTCAACCATGCCACAGTCTTCTGTCAATGGGATCACCGCAAATGTACGGATATAGAGCTTCCGTCGTCTACTTTCAGGGCTTTTTGAAAGTAAACGGTTTATCATTGCATTGAACTCCATCATTCGTGCATCTTTTCGTAGGTCATCCTTTGGTTTGCAAAGAAATGGGCGCTCAGATCCATCACTGCCAATGAGAATGATCTGTGCATAACATATGAGCCATTATCAGCAAATGCATATGAGTTGGAACCAGACGTTATTTTAGGAACACTGGAAAGAAACTCATAGAAACCAGCCAACGGTGAAGTTCCACTTAGCCATCACCTTCATAGTATTTGATTGTGTAGCCTAAACCAAACTACCTTGTCTCATTTGTAGGGAAAAGGAGCTGAAATGATGAAAAATTTGAGTTCCAGTCTCAAGACAATAGTTAGATTGTGGTAACTAATTAAATAAGCCGACTAAGTAAGGGAACCAAAAGAAAAAATTAAACGACGTTAAAAATATGTAAACTAAATTCAGCAACACAATATGAACACATTCTTTTTGCCACAATGAATTTGCTTAGATGGCGAACAAGAGAGAAAACACAAAACAGAAAAGAATAGCATCAAAGACAAAACATATCCGGTCTTACTTTCTTTGGGCGCTGAAGTGATGAAAGAATCTCGGCCTCATCGGCTATTCCTGATATTGTTGGCAGATCCAAATGAGAAAATAGATCAGACGTACCAGAATCTGTTAACTTCACATCACATGATGGTAGATTCACAGTGAGAGCTTCCTGGGTTGGCATTATAATGTCCACCGGCATCATCCTCTTCAGAGAACTAAACTCCGTCAAAAGATTGATTGTTCTAGCCTTTGATTGGCCGGGATGGAAGCATAACCTAATCAGATGATCCACTAGTGCAGCAAACTGCACAAACAAAGGGTTGGGACCTCCTTGGCTTGCTCCTCTTTTAGCAGCTTGTATGATCTCAGCAGCAGCATCCCTTCTTGAAGGGACGGTTGATTTTGTGACAGCTGCCATGGTCCAGAGGGCTTGTTGAGGATACTGCTGAAGGACAGAAGTGATTATGTGCTTCACCAAGCGGACAGTTTCTTCATTTTGGTGGCAAATCCTCGAGACCAGTTGGGGTAAGACAGTCAACCATTGGTAAGTCGGCAAATCCTTCAAACATCCTCTCATGATGCTCATTATCTGAACAAGAGAAGAAAAGTAAGCACTTCAGTTGAACTCATGAAAGGGATCATTAAGAAACTATATTTCCTGGTCCAGGTCCTTAATGCTCAACCCCCAACCCCACCCCCCACCACCACCACCAAAAAGAAAAGGGAAGGGACAAGATAACAGTAATCAAGTACCAGAGTTATACTTATACATACCCCCAAGCAATGGTGCAATTTGCAATGTAGGGAACAAATATCAAGGAATATTTCTATCCTCAGAACACCACAATTTTCAGGTATTATTTGTATTTAACAATTCATGAAATTAATACCTTTGTATGTACATTCTTCATACTGGACTGTATATTACTTCGGTGATAAACGTTCCCGAAGTCAAACCACAGAGTTAACAACCTTGGCAGTGCTTGGAAAAGATTCTTGTGGCCCCTGTGAAGCCCTTTTGCATAGAACAAGAGCACGTCTGGAAGGTAAGCCCACCATCTTCGTTCGGAATTCCCTTTCGTAGAAGGTGCAAGCGATAAATTAGACACCATCACTCTCCCAGATTGCTCCGTACTGTCTTCTTGGCGTTTTCGAGCATCAACAAGTACCTCATCACAATATTTTGCTATATAAAAATATCCTTTTTCCCATTTTGGCTGCATTTCCTTCACCCTGGAATATAAATTTATCACATCTTCTTTTTGCTTTTGACCGGTGTAATGAATCCACCTAGAGTACAAGAGAAGGGTCTTCGCAACATCCCGATTCTCATTCAAAGACTGAATATCAGAGAGTAAAGGGGCAGGATTAATAGGAACCACGTATAAGCTGGTCATTGATGAAATAGCAGCAGAGCCGATAACCTCAACGGGCATGTTGAGAAGTGACTGCTGCAGCTCAGCAATGGCGCCATCCGCCCTTCTTGTGCTCCAGAGAAGCTTAGCCTTCTCGATGTGAACATTGCATGCCCCAGAGGCCTTTGCTTCCAAAATTGCTCGATTAGCCGTTTCATAATGACCGGCTGAACGACAGAGCTTTGCGTACTGTATCCAACAGTTCCCGAGTTCAGCGCCAAGACCACTGGCGCGAAAAACAAGACTCCGGAAGGCCAAGAGAGGTTCCCTTGCCCATAGAGATGGTTGGGTAAGTTTGAGCCGGCTTTCCCAGTTTTCCAATGTTCTTTTGAATTCAGGTTCATTCAGTTGGAAACTCTTTCCCAAGAAAGACTCTCCATTAAGAAGAGAATTAAAATCCTCAAGTTCCCGAAGCAAGTGAAGCTTTACTACAAATGGGTAGGCTCGTGCATAAGAATCCATCCCAGCAGCAGCAAGGGGAGCAATTAGAGCTTGTTTAGACAAAGCAATTTTCTCAGCAACAGAAAATTGATCCTTTTTCATCATTGCCTGAAGAATCTTGGCGACATCCTTATCAAACAGAGCATTACTCTCACAGCTGCTACACAGTACACCTTCTTCATCAGCCCCAGTCAAATATTCATCCATCAAGTCCCACCTCCCAAGCCTCCAGGCAGCTTGAACCCCTTGGGTGCACCATGTTTTCCTATACTGAGGAATCCTAGAATTTAGTCCATCTACATGAGTTGCCATGGCCTGTAAATGACACATGTTGAGCAAGCAATTAAGGACATCAGAGTGCCACTGAACAGAAAAAGGTTCCATCTGGAGAGCCTGCTCGCTAGAAGTCAAAACTTCAGCCCAGTTTCCTGCCTTTTTATTAATCAAGATATGATCTTGTAAGCTTTTTGATTTACGAAGAGATGCCAGACCAGATAATCCATCTGGCTCATCCAATCCACTATACACTTCCATTAAAAAGGATATGTCCTCATCCTCAAAGACACCGCTCTTTTCAGAAGCAGGATTGAAAGCTCCAGACTTGGTGCGCACATAAGACTCAAAGTATAATAAAGACCTGGCATAGGCCTGACATCTGAATGAGGCCTTAGCAAGAGTAACTTTAGGAATTGCACCCAGAAGTTCTGCCACGTATGTGCATTGTACAAGAGCCTGGTTTGAATCCTTTGAAACGTTCATATTCTGGTCCTTCGACTTGTTGGCTAGCTGCTTAGGGTTGCACGATTGAAGTGGCTGGGAAAGGGCGAGTTCTTGTTTAACATCATCCACCCATTGGCCTAGATTATCGAGAAGAGTGAATACAGCTTGAATGCACACCTCACTTTTCCCTGAGTTGCTACCCTGAACAGCAAGTGCGCTACTATCTGAAGCAGCCGCATTAAGAACTGACAAAATTTCCTCTGTTATGCCACTGCGTGCATCCTCAGTACCGTCACACACAGCATTTAGTACAAGGTACGGTAGAAGATACATGGCTACATGCATATCATGACGTACTATACCTCGACAAGCATTAAAAATTGCAGACCGCGAACCTGTGGCATGTGCTGTTAATTTTTTAATCCAAAAATATATCCATCTTCGTAGCGACATGGAAGGGCGGTATATAGGACCACAAGCAGCAGAATCAGACATGTTAGGAAGTTGGAAACGTGATGTTAAGCAAGGGGCTATTATCTCTTTAATATAATTTGAGAACCTGTCCCACAACCTCTGCCCCCTACCAGACATTGCAGGATAGTCATTAGACAATTTGCCCACCTTCGTGTTTTTTGTCCGTTCCAGAACATTCTCATCAAGTGACGCCTCACATCCTGCAATTTTTAGTAGCTCCTGAATAGCCAAGGCAGCTGAATCTTGAATAATAGTATCAGGTGCAGATCTGAAAGCCCTAGCTAGATGTTTATGTATCAACTCAAAAATTAAATCATCGTCGGAACATGCAATTTTAAACCTTGTGCTGGGATTAACCTTGATTTTCGCAGGATCGATAGCACCAATAGCACCCAGGCAATCTGCACATATCAGCTTTAAGCGCTGTCCAACTGAAGTCCTTGATTCCTCCGCACAGCCTTTAAAAAGTGATGTTATTAAGGAGCTCACTACATCCATTACTGAATCCGCTTCCTTGGTGAACAAAGCCATGAACTCTTCCCTCTTTAAGTTCAGCAGCTTGCTTAGCTCAGATGCAACCATGTATCTTACGTTCAAATTTTCATGATTTAGTCCCTCCACAACATCATGTAATTGATCTTTCAAGGTCATGGATCCACGTGCTTCTTGAATGACCTTGTTCACTCTTGTCAGGGCAGGAACGTTGGGTACAGTTGGGAACTCACGGATATGTTGCTTTAGAACAACCTTATTCTGAACCACAAGTTCTTCCAATATCTCAACAATTTTAATCATAAAGGGAGATGACTTTTCTGTCTCTTTCTCCAGGAATGGGACAAGAGCCGCAAAAACTTGAGAAACAACATGCTTGGTGCTAGATGGAGATACAATCGCTAATTGCTTTAAGAAAAAATGCAATACCGAGAGACCCTCACCCTGAAGCCATTCCTTATTGATAGAATGCATGAGAAGAACCATGATTTTCGGTACATACGTGCTAAGATGTGAGCCCATCAAATTAATCAGCATTTCTATGCGTCGGATGGCTTGTTTCTGCAGACACATGTCCTCCACATGAAGCATTTTTCTGTCAATGCTGTTCAGCAAGCCAACAACATGGTTCCTCAGAAATCCTGGAAGATCTTCACTATCAGTCAAAATTCGTGCAACTTCTTTTATCATGCGGGGTACCTTGGCTAGCCTAGAAAATTGGTTAGTCAGGATTCACAATTTATTTTAAGTAAAAGAAACTATGAATAAAAATCGTAATACATCATAAAAAAAGTATGAAAGAATATGGGTCCCACAAGGCAGTGGGAAGGCCACATAAGTAAACCTCATGCCAGATGTTCAAAAACATGTTTACAAAAGCCGCATTGAACAAGAAAAGGAAATATTTGTTCTCACCAAAAAAGTTTTTTTTTTATTTTTTTTTATTTTTTTATAAAAAGGGCAAAAATGTAAATTGGAGTGCGGTATTTAGCAAAAAGGATGCGGTATTTAGCAACACCCTTTTTAAAATTAACCAAACCAAAAATTCAATCAATCCAGAAAATTTTATATCTAAGGCCTAGGCCTAACTCACTTGGGAATACATTATATGTTCGATTCTTTCTTCGTATATACTCTCCCTGCTGTGGAGAATGTTTCTAATTCAAATTCAATTCACCGCTTAGGGTTTTTCATTGTTGAATATTTTAGGGGAAGTAGCGATATTCCGATTCCGAATCACCAAAGGCAGCCGCTCCAGCAGCTTTAGTACTTAGTTAACGCCTCAGCCCTCGCTCTACCGTTGTTCCAAGTCTAAAATCGCTGTCGGAACTAACAATCAGATGATGATGGGTTACTCATCTGAATCCGATATTGACTACGAGCCGCCGCAATACAAGCGTAAGAAATTATCAGATCCGCAAATCTGCATCGTGAGCGAGTTCAGCGATGCAAGATCCAATGGCTACGACATTGTAATTGCACCAAAATCATCATCATCGTCATCGTCATCGTCATCGTCACCCAACACTATGACTATCAGGCCTGCCTTCCGCCTCAAAACCGGTTGGGACAGTTATGATACGTTTGCTTTCTGTGGTCTGGGTTCCACTCTCTATCTGTTTGACGACGAACCCTCCACGTCAGCATACAGGCTTGACCTGTCCCCGCACCTCCTCGCCTCTGGGCTGCCCACCGTGGAGCTGGGGATCGACGACCTCACCCACGTGAGCTGCATGCGCCACCCAAAGCGCCTCAACCAGGCCATCCCCACACCCGATGGCACAAAGATCCTCGTCTTCTCAAAACTCATCAAATTCGACAGAGACACAGGGTTGACCGGATGCAACGATTTCGAGCTCTACGATCCCTCAACTGACACCTGGCTTCTGCTCCCGGGAATCCAAGACGATTGCTTTGATGGCTTGACCCGCATCATGGATTATGCTTTTGTGGATGACACTACTTTCTTCATACAGATGGACAGGAGACCCTCACGCAAAAGCAACAGAGCCATCTTCTGTCTCAATCTCGACACTATTGCTAGGGGCTGGCGGAGGCTGGACAACTATTTTGGGGCCCGCTCGATTCACATGCGGCGGAGCTTCGGCCGTTTTCATGTGATTGAGGAAACGCTGTGCGTGACGCCCCATCACATTTACGATCTGAGGAGGAGGAGAGATGAAGAATCTTTGGTGGTGGGGCCATGGGCACCCGATTTCCGCGTGTCGGCTGCTGTTTCTGTGTGGCTTGTCGATGGCAATAAGGTGGGGGGAAAGTACACGTTTTGCACTTTGACGGCAGGGATAAGGAGAAGAACCCGGGAACCTAAACTTGTAATGGCTCTCCACCACTGTGATGTTGCCCGCTATAGAGAGCATGGGGAACTCAGCAACAGCATCTTGCCTGGGGAACGCTTCGACATTTTTCCCCTCGGCCACAGCAAATGTCGTGAATTTGATCCCGTCCTCTTCTTCACCATCTCCAACTAAATTATATTATTACTAGCTACTAGCTACTCTTTTGATTTGATTGAGGGTATATATATAGGCATTGTCTTTTGATTGATTGAGGGAGAGTATATATAGTGGAAGGCTTTGTTCTAGGGTAAATTACTTTCTCATTCATAATCGTCTAATTCTATCTCACTCAACTATTGCTATTACTATCAATCAATGATCGAAGATACTTTTTATGATTGTCTTCGCAATGGCATGTAGTTGTTCAGTTGTTCTTTTCTTGGTATTAGGATGTTATATCTGTTCTTTTCTTATGTATTTGTGCTGTTCAGTTGGATGAGTTATGTTACATGACAGTGTAACTGCACGTTTTCTTTTTACTTGAAAGTGTATGTCTGCACAGTTTCTTACTGTTTAGGTAGTGAGGTCTAAATGCCCAAGAATTATACCAGGAAATTTTGTCTTTTTAATCCCCCTTTTCACTATACCAGGACAATTGTTACCTGTTACTGTTAGTCATGCCTGCGTTATTACATCAACTATACCAGGACGTGATTTTAACTAAGGGGAAAAGGAAGTTGAAAATTTCCGTGTTCATTAGGACATTCTTTAATCCACTTTTAGCATTTCCCATTTCTCGGTTTTCGTATGAGTTAGTTCCTTCCATTCCACGAGCTCAAATAATCAAGAAAAGATCCATCGGCATGCAATATTTTATTTTAATTTGACCGGCAGTAACAGAAGATGAATATTAATTAAATTAAACCCCTGAAACTTACAAGGAAAAACTTGCACGCACGCACATCTCCGAAACATGTTCTTTCTAGTCGAAAATATATATTATGATGAATTCTCACCTCTAAGTTCAAGCATATCCCAATTTCCTAAGGCAAAATCTGAATTATTATTAGAACCAAAAAGACCAAATGCACAATTAACAAAATTCAGCATTAAAAAGACATGGAAAAGGGCAAATTGTGATAAACTGATCATAAACAAGACCTTTTCATTTAGTTTTTCTAGTTCATCTTCATTTTACATCTTATGAAGGAAATCATGGAAATAAATGATAAGCTTTGTCCAGCTCTACAATGAAAATCTCAAGATATTCTTAATGCTATGCATCTTGGTGGGACGACAAGTCTTATCCAAAAAATGAGAGATGGTGGATATAACAATCTCTTAGCCAAGGTAAAGTCTTTTTGTGAAAGTCGTGCAATAGATATGCCTGATATTAATGCTTTATATCTGGAAAGAGGAGGACGGTCTTGAAACAAGCAAAATCTGTTTACAGTCGGAGATCATTACCGTATTAATATTTTTACTGTTACAATAGATTGTTAATTGCAAGAGCTAAACAACAGGTTTAGTGAGCATGATGTGAAGCTACTTGTTCTTAGCTCTATGTTCGACCCTCGCAATTCTCGGTTATCTTTTAATATTGATGATGCTTGCCTCCTTGTCGGTAAATTTTATCCTAGCGACTTCACGGATTATGAAAAAGATTTACTGCAAGTTCAATTGAAACATTACGAGATTGATGACCTCCAGCATTCAGAATTTGAAACTTTGGATACTATCTCTAATTTGTGCCAATGGATGACAAGAAGTAGAAAGTCTTTGGTATATCCGTTGATTGATAGATTAATAAGGTTGATTCTTACTCTTCCAGTGTCTACGGCGACAATAGAGCGTGCATTCTCGGCTATGGCTATTGTTAAATCCAGACTTCGAAGTAAAATGGAAGATGACTTTCTTCTAAATTCTTTGACTATATTCGTCGAAAGAGAAATTGCAAGATATATTAGTACTGAGTCAATCATTGATGAGTTTCATGACTTGAGAGAACGTCAAGCACAATTCTAGTTGTAGCGAGTTTGAAAGGTATGTATTCTTTTTTGCACAATATTTTTTTAATTCAAAATTGCAACTTTATATCTTTGTTGTTGTTAACTATATGTCTTTATCGAAAATTATTTCGTCCCCCAATTTATTTTTCTGGATCCGCCCCTGATGAACATCACATGAAAAAGAGGAATAATAGGGAAAAAATATAAAAAAAAAATGAAAAGTAATATACTACGAGTTATCACTTTCCAATCGAATAACTAGATCTTCAACAAGGGGCAGACGGTGAATCTTCGGTATAATCGACTTAATAGCATGTGCAGCCGTCTGGAAATCCATTTTCATGTTCTCTCCGTTCGATTCAAAAGCCTCTATCTTTTTCTTTTTTTCCCCTCTTTGAAAATTGCAAGTTTAGTAATATTGAATCCCCGGAAAGATCTATTCATGCTATGAAATTTATCAATTAATTAAATTATGTCCAGGAAAAAGTTCCTCTAAGACCTTCGCAAATTGAAATATGGCTCTGACTGGTCCAAAGGTGAAAAGACTTTAACCAAGGTCTTTTGATACTTTATATACAGTGTCCTATGTCTTAGAGTTGTTTTCATTATCACAAATTAATATTATCAATCCTCTCTTCATCTTCTTCAATATCTTTCTCTCTTTGAGCATATTTTTCTTTGTCTTAATTCTTAGCATTATTTATTGTTGGTAAGCTCAAGTCATCGAACAATTTTCTCTTAGAATAGTACTTCAGCGGTGGCGCTTCATTGGGAATTGGATTCTTTTTTGGACAGAACGACTCGTCATTATCAGTTTTTTTCTCGTCATCCACATCAGCTCCCTACAAATGTAAAATAATTAAATAATAAACTTCATATAGTTCAATCTTATAAATTTATAAGATTAGCTAATTATTTAATTAAAATATAAGAAAATATAATTCCTATATTTTAAATTTATATGTATTGAAATTAAAAAATATAAGTACATGTAAGTAGTAAAATCTTTCTAGAATTTTTTTGTTTCATTTTCTACACTAAGTTTGAACAATCAACCATATGACCATGATTAAATTAATCTTTTAAATTAGTATATATATATATATATATATGTGTGTGTGAATAGATATACATATATAGATTAATAATTACAATTACTAATGAAAATTTATTAAGTAAAATTTATGTTAATAAATGTCCAATCTAAATACTAATATCATCATAAGTAAATAGGAACAAAGAAAGTCTTAAGCCTTTGGAGCATACTCAAACCCCATGTAAACCTTGTGGAAAGTGACCGTATCACCTTTGGTCAATTTGTATTTCTTCACAAAACTCGCGTGTTTAATTCAAAGAGCAATCCTTCTTCTTTCACAAAACTCGCGTGTTTAATTCAAAGAGCAATCCTTCTTCCTGTCTTCGAAGATTCATAGAGTATTGTCCCCATAAATAAAATATTTGTTTAAAAATATATTTGTTTAAAAATATAGAGAATACGGGAATATGAAGAGAACATACTTGTTTTAATTTAAATGTATTTCTTGAAAAAATTTTGGATTATAAAAATGCCCTTCACTTCATGACTTGTGAATGTTAAAGGAAAAACAAAACGTGCAATTTAAATGTATTTCTTGAAAATTTTTGGATTAGAAAAAATGCCCTTCACTCCAAAATAGTAAATTAATCATAGGAAATAAGACTTTATCCTTTAATTAATAATATATTTTTTTCTCAAACTATAAGTTTAACTTACAAATTTATAATTAAATAATCATTTTTTTATAGGTTTTGTGTATAAAACAATGGAGAAGGTAATTCTTTTCCAACAAAAACTTAAAGCTAGAGTTGTTTTTGTTTGGGGTAAAAATCTTAAATAGAAAGAAAAAATGATGAGACCCTGATATAATTCGAATAAGTTTCTTAATTTAAATTATTTTTTAACAAATAAAATTTAAAGTTAGATTGAAAATATTCAAATATGTAAAGCTAACCTGGAGCCTTAATTGTACAAAAGTAAAGAGATTGTATTTGTTAGGTATGGTTTGGCTATGGAGCCATCGGATGACTCGGTTTATGGAGTCATTCGTAGTTATCCACAAATTGTGTTAGGTAATCAACTTAGAGAACCATGAATTAACTTTATAAACAAGAAAAAAAAAAATATTATTATATTAATTCTTACCACTTTCAAGAATTTTACAATTTTATTTTACTTTTATATTTACTATACATATAAACGACATTTTTCTTAAAAAAAATGTCAAAGGGCCCCGTGACCCGTCTCTGTAGTTCGTCTATTTTTTCACGTGATCCATTTCTCTAAGCCAAATAATATTTAACTAAAGATTGTTAAATTAATTTTTGGAAGTGCCAGAAAAAAAGAGAATTGATCAATTAAATGTAATTATATATACATAAAAAGCTGTAACAACTCCAGCAGTTTTCTTGTTGGGCAGCTTGATCCTCATATGAAAGAACCCGGACCCGTATATCAGATTTGATCCAAATCCAGCCCCTATCACAATTGCATGAAAATTAATTTAATTAATACAGCTCATCAGATATTCTATGACTATGACTAATTATATACTGTATACAATGCTTAATCCGCAAGTTTAATCTGCTTAGCTAACATGGTCGATATGCACCAACACAACACACATATTTACTATATTTCATAACTTATCACTATTTAGTCATTAAATAATATTCAAAAAAATTATAAAAACATATTTGAACCAGAATTTCTGGCCATGGCAGAGAGCTGAACTTCTCTTCCTTGGTCGATGAAAGTTAACATCGAATTGTACCTGATCTAACATTATTCACGGTCACAATAACCAAACCATCACAAAAACACTCAATTGATAATACTCAACTTTTTTTTTAAAGCATGACACATTAATTATTATGTATATATATATTTCTCCCCGTTTGCAAATAATTAACTTAATTAATTAGTGTATGGGGTGAATGAATTCTTGAACTATGGTTCATGTATGTACTTATACACACACATCTAATTTCACCTTTTTTGAGTTAATGGGTGAGAAAACGAAGGTGGCATTGAGCTTGTCCATATATACCCCGGTGTATGCAATCACACATCACATACAATTAAGGTGTCTCATAATAGTTAGTTTTTGTTGGGGATGAATTTTGGACAATGCTATAAGTACATAGAGTTTTACATAATTGTATACATAATGGTGTGGCAAGATAAATTTCTTGTTTCCAATATGCTATATGTTTTTCATGTATTTCAGAATGCGGTGATGTATTTGCAATTATCTTTTCAAGAGTTTTACGTCTTGGTAAAAATACATTTAGCCAATCTTTTTGTGGCATTTTTTAGTTAAGTATTTTACCTGTTACCAGGCTCTGATACCCACTTTTTAATTCCATTTTCTATTTCTAATTTGTAATCTTTGTATATAAATATTTTTTAAACTTTTTATAAAAAATACCATTTGTAAATTATTATCTATAGATTAATCCAATCCCCTAAAGATATAGTAGTATCTTTTTCTTCTAATGTTTTCATTTTATTTTCTATTCTTTCTAGTTTTTCAAGAATAAGCTGATTAGTATCAGGTTCTTCTTTATTTTCTTCCATATGTTTTTGAATATCTTTATTTAAAAAGTCTATTAATCGAGTAAAATTATTTCTAATAATACTTTTCTTTTCAGAACATTTAAATTCACAATCTAATTGAGTTCTACAGTTAGAAAGAAATTCTTTTAATCTTTGTGTTTCTGAAAAACTTGTTTTTCTTTTAGATATTTTTTCTGGTCTGATTTTATATATTCCTTTTTTTGAAGACATTTATATTATTGTTTTAGGTGGTCATATTTTATTTATTTTTTTAAATTTTTGCTTATACCTTTGTATGTCATAATCTAGCTGTTTTAATCTTTGTTCATCTTTTTCTATGTATTTATATTGTATTGATTTCTCTATTAAATAATCTACCTCTTTGATTTCCCTTCTATTTAGCTCAACTAATTCAAGATTTATATCTTTCCTATCCATTATTACAAATTTTATATTTTATTATTTAAATTTATAACTAATGAGCTTAACTCATTAACTTGTTTATTTAATTTTTCTATTTCTATATTTCCTTTATATAAACTATTGCTACTATGAGGTTCTTCAATTTCTAGAATTTTTAGTAAATTATTTCCAGTTAGCTTTCCTAGATTTGAAGGATTACTAAATGATCGTCTACCATGTTCTCTTAAGAATTCTTTTTGGATTTTATCATTTTTAATAATAGTACTAGTTTCATTGAATATTTTTTCTGTATATATTCTTTCTTGATTTTGATAATTCATGCTTAGACTACTATTGCTTAATGCATACGCTATTCTATAACAGACAACCATAGGTATATCTCTTGATTCCATTAATGTTTTTTTCTTGAAAATTACATATTATTCCTATGCAGTTATTAATTTTCTTGGTCGTCAAGGGTATAGGGAATTGTAATGATATGTTAAATTTAATTACTCCATACCCTAAATCTCCTTCTATTTCTCCTAATTTTCTTGATTCTTTATGCATGATCCTATTATCTTCAACTTTTATATTTACGGGTGTTTTTATTCTTTCTCTAAATGTTGATCGTAATACTATTTGTACTGTGTTTATGTGTATATAACATATCTTTTTCCTATCGTCTTCTTTTATTTTTTTCTAATTTTTTTTTCTATTTGATTTATTTCAACTAAGGGTGCTTGAAAATTATAATTTGCTTGTTCTATTTTAATCGGTTGTTCTCCATTCATTATTCCATAATGTATTATATTTTTTCTATTTAATTTTTCTAATATACTATTATTTATTCCTTCTTTCTTTTCTAGATCTAAATTTTCTTTATTTTTTACTTTCGTTACTACCTTCTTATCTAATAATATATCTGATAAATAGATTCCTTGTTCTTTTATATTTTCTATAACATGATATTCTTTATCCATTATTTATCTTCTATTATCTTATATTTAGAATTCTAAGTTTTATTTGACCACTTATACTAAATGCTTGGTACTCAGCTTTCTTTATTAACTCTTTAATCCTATTATTTGAAGAAGTAATATTATCGCATATTCGAAAATGATCTTCTACTGAATGTTCTTTAGGTGCATAAATTTTTACTAGGTTGAATAACATTTGTTCATTTTCTTTTAACATTTTTGTTAATGAAACAATTTGTTCTATTAATGCTTTGAGACAATTTATATCTTTTTGTATTTCTTTATATGACATATTCAAAAAATCATTAATATCCATAATTATTTGAATTTTCAAATATAATTTTTAAGAGAGAAATAATAAGCTTTCGATAAGAACATACCTTCCTTTATTGGTTAATTTGTTCAAGGACGCCCTTTCGTCTTCTTGGCCTATACTCAATCTTTAGCAACGACCTCGACTATCTTGGCTGTGTATTTGTCCCTCCAGAACCTTTTAACCGGTGTTGGAACGTTTTTCTTTTCCTTGCTTATTATTTCTAAGTGTATTTAGTTACTCATGTAGTATGAAACACACATCTTTTATTTCATAGAAATAATTACAAGACTCGAGTTTTTCATACAGACTTGAGCTCTACCTCAGAATGACAAAGTCTCGACCCTTAAATAGGCGTAGATGAGGACATGTCCCTGTCTTACGCGTTTTGATTAAGTGATTGTCGTGAAGCGACAAGTCACATCTACTTTTTCATTAAAGATAAGATAAGATGCTTGACTATTACATCCACCTTACTACTTTTTTGTCAATTTGTTTGACAATTACACTTACCTACTCCACTTGCTACATTATTGCCTATCTACTTTTTGACAATTGCATCCACCTACTGCATTATTGTCTATATACCTATTACATTATTGCCAACTTGCTTGACAATTACCTTTGCCTACTACATTATTCTTCAATAGGCTTGATTTCTTCTTCATGATTTGGGCTGCATATTTCGCATACATGATCTTATGCAAATTCTTCCTTCAACCTGATGCAGATTTCTTGTTTAATGGACTTAGGCATTTCGTACTTGATTTGAATGACTCGTTCCATAAATTTGTTTAGTATCTCAACATCTAAAGGCATTGGTGGCCTTGCTTGCTTACTCCATAATAAAACGGACTGGGATGAATAATTAATTCTTCCCATTACTCTAATGCTTTTTCCGAGTATAATCACATAATTATTTAAATAATGTGTTAACTCGTCTTCGTGCTTTGCTATTCCTAGGTCTGGATAGGTTCCATTACTAACTCCAATTTGGCATAATTGTATGGCTGGCTGTATAACTTCCCCCTCCTCAGAAAAAATGGGAATTGTTGCGAATATTTTCATGAATCCTTCTTTTTTGTTGAGAAGCTTGCTGGAATATGAGTGAATAGCTTGTGTAAACTTAGTCGGGAAATACTGAAAGATGTCAGTACTTCTGAAGTATATACAACTAAGTATCCCGGATTGAAACATCATATATGTCTTTATTGGATCGGCTTTTGGTAAACTAACTGCCTTAGGTCCTGTGAAATAACTTTCAACAGGATAAATGCTTGTTGCTTTGTCTTTGTCGGAGTAATTTAGGAGAAAATTATATTCTGCTTCGAATAATTTTCTTGTTAACTTAGTACTCTCTTCTTTTTGCTGTCTAGTCTGAATTTGGTTGATGGTGAGTTGTCTTGGATTTGGAATTTTTCCAAGTACTGGTAACTTAGTACTCTCTTCTCCGACGATGAACTTGATGAAGATGGCGTCTGTACTTTTCCTGCGTATGTGGATTGAGAATCCCTGAGTGCATCTTTGGCTTCCTGAAGGCTTAAGAATTTTTTGTGGATTACATTGTGTCCCGTGATGAAAATCGCTGCCTTACTCCATGCATCGTATATTCCTTGATTTGGTCCAGTGAATATAACATAATGCGCTTTGGCTCGTTCTTCTTCATCATATTCCTTTTTGCTTTCTTTTTCATTACTTTCTTTCTCTTTTTCATTTTCTTTTCTACTTTCTTTTTCTTTTCCTGGATTCAAAACTAGATCAATAGCCTGAACTTCTTTTTCTTTTTTACTTGCCTCTATTTGACACTGCCTCACTGTTTCTCTCAACTGTCTTATTTCTTCTTCAAGCTGGTTTCTTTTTTCCATTAAAATTGCTGCGACTGACTCAATTCTCGTGTAAGAGTATCTGCTAAATAATTTTCTTTTCCTGGGATATACACAGAAATATAATCAAATTGTTGTGCTTTTAGGCTCCATCTAAGAATTCTACCTTTATTATAGGATTCTTTCAATCGGTATTTTGTAAAATCTTTAGTGTATAGGCTATCGGTTTGAAAGATGAATTTCACTGGTTGTACGTCGAGTTTGAATTTTTCAAGTGCATTTATAAAGGCTAAGGTCTCTTTCTCGTGTGTAGTATAATTGCGTTCAGCTGGCTTAAACGTTCCTGATACCCATTTAGATAACAGTAATCGTTTGCTATTGGGTTTTTCCAATTCTTTTTGCATAGACTGGCTTAAAGGATTTTCACCTTTGTCATTAGATTTCTCTAATTTAGAATCGTAAGATTCACTTTTTGCATCCAAACTATCTTTAGTCATCCGTCGTATGAAGTATTTAACTTCAGATGGTTTGTTGTTCATGATAAACTTATTAAACTCTTCATATGCATTTGGGATTGCTTGAAGGATTACTCCCCAAGTATCCTGACTTGCATCAGTGTTTAGAATAAGTAAATCACTAGGCTTTGGTAGATAAAGCCGTGGTAAATGAGTACATAGTCTTTTTAAGGACTATACTGCTCTAATTGCATCATCTGTCCATTTCCATGGTACTTTTTCTGAAATCATTTTTTGTAATAACTCTCTTTCTTTTGCAAGACTTTTTATAAAACATTTTTCTCCAATATATGTTAGACATCCAAGAAATTTTTGAATTTGATTTCTATTTTGAAGCTGATCAGGAAACTGATGTATTTTTTCAAGTAAATGTTTTTGAGGTTCAATATAGCCCCCTTCTACTATTTTCATTCCCAAAAATTCTGTTTCGATTTTGCAGATTTTTTCTTTTTCTTTACTTAAAATAATTCCCTTATCTCCTAGTTGTATTAAAACCCTTGCAAGTTCTTTTAAATGGTTTTCTTTTGATCCTTGTGTAAAAACAATTATATCATCTATATAGGCAAGACTTATTGATTCTAATCCCTTAAGATTATTATCCATAAATCGTTGATATATGCTAGGTGATTGTTTAAGTCCAAATGGCATTATATTATATTGATAATGGTTTTGAGGTGGACAACTAAATGCTGTTAAAGGTTTAGTTTCTTCATGTAACCTTAACTGCCAATATCCTGATTTAGCATCTAATGTACTATACCATTTGCCTTTTTAATTCGACTAAAAATATAATCTTGTCTTGGTAATTTATATGCATCTCCTTTAGTAGCTTTATTCATCTCTTTGTAATTTATAACCATTCTACGTTTTTCTCTTTTTAATTCATTATGATTTTCTACATAAAATGCTGGTGCACTATGAGGACTTGTACTAGGTTGTATAATACCATTTTCTAGGCAAAATTTCAAAATTGGTTCTATAACTTGGCCACTGTCCAAACAACCACCCCGATATTGACCACTTTCAATTTAGGTCCTATAATTTGTCGATTTCATCAATTTTGGTCTTTTTTTTATCCGCCCCTGGATTACAAAGTGACGTGGCATGACGTGTCAGTTTTTCAATGTTACATGGCGTGATTATGATCTACGTGGCACGTCAATTTTGGTCCTATAATTTGACGATTTCATCAATTTTGGTCCTTTTTTCATGCCACATCACTTTTTAATCCAGGGTGCGGATAAAAAAGGACCAAAATTGAAAGTGGTCAATATCGGGGTGGTTTTTTGGACAGTGGCCAAATTATAGGACCAATTTTGAAAATTTTCCCCATTTTCTAACATCTTAGTAGTTTCTTCTTGCAATTCTTTGACATCTCTTTCTGTATATGGTATTCTGTTTGGTATATTGACTTCTTTACTAGGATCTATAGGTTCTATTTTTACTATCATGTTATTCGTGTTTTTCTTTGGATCTAATGGATTTTGACTACTTATGTTTTCTAATAGTTGATTGATATGTTCTTCTAGTGTTATACTTATTACTTTATGAATTTGAAATGAAATTTTTCTCAATATCTCCCCCCTTATGAAAGAAGACGTATTATATATTTTCGTAGTAATTATTTTACTAGACTGTGTATCGAGTTGTGGACATCTAAGACTTATACTATTTAATCTTTGAATAAATGGACTGTATAACTTAAGAAAGTTATTTCCAATTATTAATGGTAAACCCGTATTTTGTTTATAAAGACTTGGTAAAGGAAATTGTTTTTCTTCTATTAATAATACTAAGTCTGTTGCTCTATAATCAATACTTATTGTTTTGTTATTTGCAATTCTTACTATAATAGGTTTATCTAATTTCTTCCAATATTTACTAGGTAATATAGATTCTTTTGCTAGACATATTGTTGCACCTGTGTCTATATATGCTAGTAGAAATTTGTTAAATAGTTTCACTTTTATAAATGAACTGTTTTTACTCATCTTCTGATTCGAATGTTTCTAAATCACTGTCTGTTTCTGATTCTAAATCATATATATCAATGTCTAATAATTCGCCTTCTTCGTATTCTTCTTCTATAGGTTCATAACCTAAAGAAAGTATTAATTTTAACTTCTTTTCTTTTTCTGGCATGTTTTTAGGCATTCATTTGCATAGTGTCCTATTTCTTGACATTTCCAACATCTACAATTCTTTTTTCCTTTAGGACAATATTTAGGTTTTCCTAAGTATTTTCCTTGTTTTCTAAACTTTCCTTTATATTTTGTTTTCCACGGTTTTCTAAATGTCTTATATCTTCTTTCTTTATATCATCTATTAAACTTATTGTATTTATAATATCTTTTCTTTTTGTATGGGTTATAACAACCAAATTCCTGCGGTACACTTTCTAATTGTTTGCAACATCTTGAATCGATTTTTGTCATTTCATAGTGTTCTAATTTCCTTATACAAAGTTCATCTCTATATTCTTTTGCATATTTTTCTAAAATTCCTAGAGTTTTTTCTTCTTTTGTTTCACTAATTTTCTTCTGAATGTATTTATTCATTTCATTTTTAAGCTTACTTTCAACTATTTCTATTAGTCCTGATCGATCTTTAATTTTATAGAAATTTTCTCTTACTTGACAGAAAAAATTTTCTATGTAGCATATATTACATAACTTCATATTTGTTAAAAATCTAACAACCTTATCTTTTTGTGTTTTTTTTATTCTTGTCCTGTAATTCCTAAAAATTCTTTTAATAAATCTTTTGCTAATTCTTTTAAGGCTGATATTTTATATTCTGCTCCCGTTTCTAAACCTGGCTTCAAGATTTAATAATATTTGAGTGTTTTCTAGATAATCAAATAATACTCCGGATGTTTTATATCTTATATAATTAGCAAAATCGGTTAATGTCATTCCATTTATCATCGAGTCATTAGTTTGAACTAATAATTTTAATTGATTAGTCCAAGTAACTATTAAATCTTCTGAATTTATTGTACAATCTATATTTAATATTCCGTTAGATAAATTTCTTTCTTTTTCTAAATACGCTGGTGGAATATTTTTCTTTATTTTTTCTTGATGATAACTATAATCATTTCTATATATAAAATCTCTAAAATTGCTTTCTACATAATTATTTTGTGAAGTAGATGCTTCATTATTATTTGTTCTAGGTCGTTTTGGTGATAATGGTGGTGTTGTATGAATTTTTTGATCAGTCATATTAAACGTTGGTTCATCTTCATCTTCGCTATCTATTCTGTAGATTATTCCTTGTTTATCCTCATCATCTATTTTTGCCATTCTTGTTTCTTCAATATTGCATTTTTCTAGTAACTGAGTTAGCGGCAAAATTTCATCTTTGGTCCTATAACTTGGCCACAGTCCAAAAAACCACCCCTATATTGACCACTTTCAATTTAAGTCCTATAACTTGTCAATTTCATCATTTATGGTCCTATTTTATCCAGCCCCGGGATAAAAATTTGACGTGTCATTTGTTGATCTGACGTGTCAACTTCACTTTCATTTAATAATCTTATTATTCCATGTGGCAATAATTATACCCATGTGGACCAAAAAATTTAAAACTAAAAAATTAAAATAAAAAAAAAAAAACAAAATTTGTAGACGTGGAAAGTGGAAACGAAAGTGGAAACAACACTTAATAAAAGAACAAAAAAACAAAAAAGTTAAACAAGGAAGAACTTCCTTTCCCGTCGTCAATACATGTTCTCTTCAGCCGACCACAGTTTTGCCGCCGCTCGAGCACCATCCTCGGCCAATAAATCCACGTTCAGCCTTCAACCAGCAACACCGCTCCACCGGCCCCCTCGCCTGCGGTCAAGGCCAGCACCTTCAAGAGCTCCGGTTTGTTCTTCTCGATACCCGCCGGAAAAACGGGTTGCTTACAAAATTATCAATTCTGGAGATAGTGGACGCCTTTGGGTGCAGGACGGTATGAGGAATTCAGAGGTATCTTCGAATTTCAGTGGGTCGCCGTGAATTGCCGGAAATTGAGGATTTTGACCGGAATTTTTATAGATCTAAAAATTTGACTAGAGCAATTGATAGCCTTACATGTGAAAATTTCGCCGGAAATTGTACGAGGTGAACGAGGACGAGAATAGCTTCAATATGATACAATAAAAAAATTCAACCGGAGGTAGCCGACCGACGTTCACCGTTCACAGTGGAAGTTCACCGATCCGACCTCCAGCGAGCGCGAGCTATACTCCTTGACCGACCTCCGGCGAGCCTTACTCCCTCACAGTGGAAGTTCACCGACCCGACCTCCGGCGAGCTCGATCTTTACTCCGCGACCGACCTCCGACGGGCCTTGCTCCCTCTTCCTCTTCACCGCTCATTTCTTATTTATTTATTTGGTTTTAATATTTTATGTTTTTGTTTTAATTTTTCACTTTTTTTATTTCCACCTAATCTTGAATGTAGATGTGGATAGTTTGATTTTGAGTCAACATTTTTTAATCCTGCCACGTAATCCAGAATCACGCCACGTCAAGTTTTAATCCTGGGGCCGGATAAAATAGGACCATAAATGATGAAATTGACAAGTTATAGGACCTAAATTGAAAGTGGTCAATATAGGGGTAGTTTTTTGGACTGTGGCCAAGTTATAGGACCAAAAATGAAATTTTGCCACTGAGTTAGCCTTTCTATGTCATCCATTAGAACTTATTGGTGGTTCTATTTGGATTGGCTTAAATATTTTTTTCTTTTTGTACTAAATCTTGTAATTCTTTTATTATTTCTTTTATTTCGTCTAATTTTTCGAATGTTTCTATTTGAATTCTTTTTGTTATTTCTATAAGTATTCCTATTTGTTCTGACATTTTTGGTGGATCACTCATAATATTTTTTTGTTTAAGTTTTCCTTGACTTGATAAAATTTTTCTAAGTGTTTTACTTTTGTTTTGCCTATAGCAATTTTTGGTGTGTTCTTAGCATAAGACTAAGTCTTATGGATACCTTTATGTACATCTTTATGTACTTCCATCATTTTCCATGACTTTTTATGTCGTAATCTAAAAGTGCCTGAAAGCGTGAAAATTTGGCTTTAATATATTTATATGTTTAACGGAATGTTATCATATTTTTTTAATCCAGACAAAAAATATTTTTTTAGTCATGGTTAACAAAAACACGCTCTCGTCTTCGGCGAAACCCTTCCCCCAAAATCCACCCGGCGCGTTCCTTAAATTTCCGGTTGCTTTGCCTTCCTCGGTGACGGTATAGTCTCGGCTAAGGGTCGTCGATGACGTTGCGCGACTCAGACACTCTGCGGTGGGCCTCGATTGGGGTCGGTCCTAAGCGGTCTTTGACTGTCCTCCCACTTTATTCAGTTGTTAGCTGTTTGTATTCAGTTGTTGGCTATTTGTATTCAACTGGTGACTGTACTTTTACACATTTTTGCGATTTATATATAATATCTCTATCGTTTTGAAAAAAAAAAGACCTAATTGCCGATAAAATCACGACCTTACAACTTTTTGTCGTTTTAACCAAACTTTTGGAATTTAGCAAATATAACACCACTTTGACTATTTTTGGCAATTCGAATCACCGGGCCCAATTTCGGGCTGTGTCTGCTGACGTGGCTCATGACATGGCGATTTCTGCTGACAAGGTATTTTTATGCTGATGTGGCTGCTGGCGTGGCTCCTGAAAATTTGGCTTTAATATATTTATATGTTTAACGGAATGTTATCATATTTTTTTAATCCAGACAAAAAATATTTTTTTAGTCATGGTTAACAAAAACACGCTCTCGTCTTCGGCGAAACCCTTCCCCCAAAATCCACCCGGCGCGTTCCTTAAATTTCCGGTTGCTTTGCCTTCCTCGGTGACGGTATAGTCTCGGCTAAGGGTCGTCGATGACGTTGCGTGACTCAGACACTCTGCGGATGGGCCTCGATTGGGGTCGGTCCTAAGCGGTCTTTGACTGTCCTCCCACTTTATTCAGTTGTTAGCTGTTTGTATTCAGTTATTGGCTATTTATATTCAACTGGTGACTGTACTTTTACACATTTTTGCGATTTATATATAATATCTCTATCGTTTTGGGAAAAAAAAAAGGCCTAATTGCCGATAAAATTAGGGGTGGGATTTTATACCCGAGAACCGGAGAACCGAACCGGACCGAACCGAAAATAACCGGTTCGGTTCGGTTATTTAAAAAAAAAAACCTTTTTTTTCGGTTCCGGTTATTTTTTGTACAAACCGGTTCCGGTTCTCGGTTCCTTTCCAAATGTTTGTGTATTAACCGAAAAACCGACTATATACATGAAATATACATGTTTTCTATGTTTACATATATAAATCGGTTTCGGTTCTTGGTGTATATTATCGGTTCCTCATTTTTCTTTTCGGTTCTCGGTTTTTTATGATACATTTAGCACATAAGTTGCAATTTTTTGGTCGGTTATTAACTCAAAACCGGTTATTACCGGGTTTTTTTCATAAGCCGGTTCGATTCCTATGAATATATGTGTAATAACCGAACCGGTTATTTCGGTTCGGTTCCGGTTCCGGTTCCTGAAAAATTCGTTAAAAACCGGACCGGTCCCAGGCCTAGATAAAATCACGACCTTACAACTTTTTGCCGTTTTAACCAAACTTTTGGAATTTAGCAAATATAACACCACTTTGACTATTTTTGGCAATTCGAATCACCGGGCCCAATTTCGGGCTTTGTCTGCTGACGTGGCTCATGACATGGCGATTTCTGCTGACAAGGTATTTTTATGCTGATGTGGCTGCTGGCGTGGCTCCTGACATGGCAATTTTATGTTGACGTGGCGGCAAAAAATTTATGCAATGCTGGGGTTTGAACTTGGGACCTCCAAGTTGTAAGGTAGACTTATTACCACCACAACAAACCAAGTTATATGTTTAATTTGATAGTGCCTAATATATATCGACGCTACTTATGAATAAATCAAATTAAATTTAAAGTTAATATAAATTTTCAATTATATTGATAAGATAAAATTATAATAATTAAAATATTATAAAATAAATATATAATATTAAATGAAAAAATAAACTAAAATAAAGTAAGATAAAA
>BKCP01009403.1:711904-817414 GCA_008636005.1 Striga asiatica | reverse complement strand
TTTTCTTTTAGCAAAGTTGGTACAACTTAACACACAAATAGGTATTATGTTTCACATAACTTGGTACTGATTTACGGACAAAGTGGTACTTTGATCATTCCCTTCGTTATTTTTAATCCGTCATGTGTAGCATGTCACGTGGATCGTTCACGCATGATTTGGTAACAACAAATCATAGATAAACATATAGATGAAAACACATAGATGAAAATTATAGTAGTTATGTATGATCATTCAATGAAATGAAGTTTATCATTCAATGATATGACCAATAGTTAGTATTAATGTTTTTTCATTAATACCTTGAGTTAATGACCAATTGGCAAAGAAACTAAATTACACACATTAGAAAACTCGTATAAACCAATGCGTGAGTGATTTGAGTATTATAAACATCATTTAAAATCGAAATTTACCATTATTTTATGTTAAAGGATGTTGGTATAACTTAACACAGAAACAGGTACAATCTTTCACATCTGTTGGTACTAAACAACTTAAAATTGGTATCTGTTTACAAAAAAAATACTTTTTTATATTATTCCCATTGTTATTTTTCTTTGACAAAACATGGTACAACTTAACACAGAAATAGGTACATCCTTTCACATACGTTGGTACTAAACAACCTAAAACGGGTATCAGTTTACAAAAAAAATACTCATATTATTCCCATTGTTATTTTTCTTTGACTAAACTTGGTACAACTTAACACAGAAACAGGTACATCCTTTCACATACGTTGGTACTAAACAACCTAAAACTGGTATTAGTTTACAAAAAAATACTTTCTTATATTATTTTCATTGTTATTTTTCTTTGACAAAACTTGGTACAACTTAACACAGAAATAGGTACATCCTTTCACATATGTTGGTACTAAACAACCTAAAACGGGTATCAGTTTACAAAAAAAATACTCTTATATTATTCCCATTGTTATTTTTCTTTGACAAAACTTGGTACAACTTAACACAGAAACAGGTACATCCTTTCACATACGTTGGTACTAAACAACCTAAAACTGGTATCAGTTTACAAAAAAATACTTTCTTATATTATTTTCGTTGTTATTTTTCTTTGACAAAACTTGGTACAACTTAACACAGAAATAGGTACATCCTTTCACATATGTTGGTACTAAACAACCTAAAACGGGTATCAGTTTACAAAAAAATACTCATATTATTCCCATTGTTATTTTTCTTTGACAAAACTTGGAATAGTCATATATGATAATTCTATGAGATGAAGTGTGTCATTTAATGAAATGAAGTGTATTAGTAGTGTTTTCTCATTAGTGTGTCGAGTTCATGACTATTTTACGATAAACTCAATTTAAAACATTTTAAATCTCATATAAACTTATGTGAGAGTGATTATTGGTCATACAAACAATATTTGAGACCTAAATTCGGTGTTTTATTATATTCGTCGGAGTTGGTACTAAAAACCCAATATCTAGTACACCGAAAGCTGGTACTATCTTACTTTAGGTTTGGTACCAATTATTGCAAATGTTGACCACAATTGAAGTAATCCATTTTTGTTCTTTCTACAAAGTAGGTACTAATTCATCAAGAACTGGTACTGCATAGAAGAAGATATGGTATTATTATCGCTAAAACTGATACTATTCTGATGGAAACAGGTATCATTAAAGAACTTGCACATCTTTTTTCCTTTCTACAAAATGAGTACTAATATCTCATAATGTTGATATTTATGTAAGGAAAAACTGGTAACAGTTTGAAAAACAAACAAAAATCATATCATTTGTTCCCTTTCATCCATAAACCATATTCCAAAACCATCATCCAAGCAGTCTACAAAAACAAGCCAAACATCCACATTCATAACACCTATTGTTCAAAGACAAGCCAAAAATATACAATCAGACATATAGTTCACAACATAAGCCAAACAGTGTCAACATGAAGGATTTCTGAGGATGCGTGCTTCCATGCCCTCGGGCCGTTTTGTAAATGATCCCAATTTACACCCAATGCAGCTGTAAGCATTATGATTATAGTATGTCATTTTACAAAGTGAAATTGAACCCAGGTCATCCATGGTAATGTCCCCCGAATACCTCCAGAAACTAAAGTATGTTGTTTTGCCTTGGACAATCCAAGATCGCCAACCTAAGAAATATTCAATCAGATGAACAAATAAGCTTCTCATACATGACCATCAACTCAACGGAATGGAACATACAACACATCGCAAGAAAAGCACAAAGATATAACAAAGTTTTCAAGAGTGGCTACAACCACTACTGTTAGACAAAAAGTGATTCAATGTAGTAATCAAAAGTAAGATTAGCTTATAAGTAGAAGAAATACCATTAAAAACAATCTAATAATAATTAGAAAACTAAACACCTATATTAGAATTATGATATGGGTAATTACAATAGAAAGATGCATTTCTGAATTATGATAAAACTTGAAGATATGCCAAGAATAACTTCCGATTTTGAAGAAAGTACCCAAAACTACAAGCTAGTATTTAGAAAACAAAGTCTTCATCATAACATTAACCCATTGAGCATGGTAGCATTGCACCATATTGTATTAGAAAGGACTATGGTTAGAGATTTGATTCAAGCAAAACTATCATGAGCTCTTCCAAATACTGGTTAGGCATTAACAGAAAATAAAAAATAAGTAAGTGAATATAGACTTTAGAGAAAGTCTCTATACTAAATTTATAACAGAAACCCAACTTAATACCTTTGTCCGGTTTGTGTTCTGGAGTTCTGTAGATAAACTGTCTAGCACAACACACACCAATTGCCTGAATAGGGATCGCTTCAGAAAATTAGGAAGGCGGCACTGTAACATAAACTTTATTTCCCTTTTATATCTATTTTACCTTTGACGGGGATCAATCGCATCAATCACATATACCATAAAAACAG
Source organism: Striga asiatica (assembly GCA_008636005.1). Lineage (NCBI taxonomy): Eukaryota > Viridiplantae > Streptophyta > Magnoliopsida > Lamiales > Orobanchaceae > Striga > Striga asiatica. The sequence continues at coordinate 814,491 of BKCP01009403.1, read as the reverse complement.
CCTGCACATGAAATTCACATTAAAATAGTCAGAAACTGTTAAAAAAAAATCTTATATAGCACTACAGCAATGACTGCATACATCTTATTCATGCGACAAATCAAAGGAAAAAGGAAATTTTGGATGTAGACAAGTTTCAAAATCAGATAAATCGCTACAAGCAGCAACATATTCAACAAACATCATAAAACAATTACACCAACAAAGGTTAGACCATGCATATCAAATTCAGTAAATTACTGAAATTACCGTAGGCCTCATTAGGATCAAAGGCTTTAATGTCCTCCACATACAAAGACACCGGAAAACAACCAACCGTGTGCTTACATATATACCTGATAGACATTCACCAATATTTCCAACCTCACTTATAAAAACTGAAGAAAAATACGATGCATGCATCAAGGCAATAAATAAAAAAGATACAGAATTGCACAAGCTGACCTGGATAGTTTACGGCCCCACTTCATCAATTGGGATTACTATGAATATGAGCAGCAATCCTATGACTCTGAAATGAGCGAGACAATATTATTTTAATAAGATGACCACACAGACAACTGCAAGCAGAAACACGCACATACAAAAAAGCAAACACGAACCCAAGTGCTCTAAGAAAAGGGAGGAAGACGAAGGAAAGCAAGATGACGATAAAGTTAAAATGGACAATAACAAAAAACATACCAAAATCAAAAAATTATGAACCCTAGACATGCAAAGAGACCTAATTTATCAATAAAATTCGTAATTGATGAAATAAAACTCAAATTCGAAGTGCATTAGCATCAACCTAATACCAAATTTTGAAAAATCTCGAATTCAATAAAAAATTCAAAATTTTGGAAAAAAATCCCCAAATTTCGAATTGAAGAAATAATTTAAAATTGTTGAAAAAAATCCCCAAAATCTTACCTTGCTTACTGTGAAGGACGGTTTGTCGGATGTGGAACGACGAGGAGGACGGTTTTTCGAGCCCGCCATTGTTTTGGGGGTAAGAGGTTCTTTGAAAAGAACGGATGTGGAACGGCAAGGAGTAGGACAAGCTTCCCGGATATATGGCCGGCGACGGGATGGGGAATGAACGAATAGACGAACGGAATTTTCAAACAGGCGATGAAATTTTTAGAGGAGAGACGATCGGCTGATTTTGAGAGAGAGAGGCGCAGAGACGAAGAGAGAGAGCATAAAGAATTGAAATTGAATTTTTTATGAAAATCAAGCAAAATAAATGAATAATAGTAATATAGGTATATATATGGGGAGCTGGGAGGAAAGAGACAAATGGCTTTAGGGAGTGCAGAGTAAAAAAATTAAAGGAGGGACTGACAAGGAAGATGAATTGTGGATTGGGGATTTTTGAAGAATTAACCGTATTATTTTCTTAAAAAAACTTAATTTAATTTAAATTCACTCTACTATAATATATTTTATTTTACTTTATTTTAGTTTATTTTATTTATTTAATATTATATAATTTATTTTATTATATTTAGTTATTATAAGTTTATATCTTATTATTATAATTTATTATAATTTCATTATCTTTTAAATTTAATTTGATTTATTCATATGTAGCGTCCATATGATTAAACGCTATCAAATTAAACATATATCTTGCTTTGGTGTGGTGGTAATAAGTCTACCATTCAACTTGGAGGTCCCAAGTTCGAACCCTAGCCCTTGCATAAATTTTTTGCCGCCACTTAAGCATAAAATTGCCATGTCAGGAGCCACGCCGGCAGCCACGTCAGCATAAAAATACCATGTCAGCAGAATCGCCATGTCATGAGCCACGTCAGCAGACAAAGCCCGAAATTGGGCCCGGTGATTCGAATTGCCAAAAATAGTCAAAGTGGTGTTATATTTGCTAAATTCCAAAAGTTTGGTTAAAACGGCAAAAAGTTGTAAGGTCGTGATTTTACCGGCAATTAGGCCTTTTAATATTATATACATAAATATAACTTATAATACTCTATGTTTAAAATTTAATATTATTATCTAACTTATAATTTTAATTAATATAATATCTATATATATTGAAAAATAGAGGTCAATAAATCATTTGTGGAAACTTTTAAAAAATAATGAGTCAACCATGTTGACATACAGAAACAGACTGCCTCTTGGCTTTGGCAAGTCAAAGAAAGAGGCCTTTGATTTTGTCCTTCACCCAGTCAGAAACAGACTTACCAGTTGGAAAAGCAAGCTGTTATCCCCAGCAGACAGAGAAGTCCTAATAAAAGTTGTGATCAATGCTATTCCTGTATTTACCGTGTCTTGTTTTAAATTACCTGGGTTGATCATCAATGAGATTTCTAGACTTTGTGCAGCCTATTGGTGTAGCAGAGGTGAAATTTAAGAAAAGGGTCTGCATTGGAAAGCTTGGAACAAGCTGGCCATTCCTAAATCTGAGGGTGGTCTTGGATTTCAAGATGTCAAGTTTTTTAATGAAGCCCTAATATGCAAACAACTCTGGAGAATCACCTCTCAACCACATCTTCTTGTCAGCCAAGTTCTTAAAAGCAGATATTTCCTCTCCTCTTCTATATTTGAAGCTGTTAAATCCCAAAACTGCTCTTGGTTATGGAACAGTTGGCTAGATGTTCTCCCCACCTTTGCCAAAGGATACAGAATCCAAATTGGGAATGGTGCAACCACTAAAATCTCAGATGCCAACTGGGTCCCATCACTTAACACTCTTCAGCCAAACCTTATGGAGCTTGCAAGGGATCATCTGATATGGGTGAAAGACCTAATGACTGACAGTGGCTACAACTGGAATGAATGGCTAATATCTCAGGTTTTCTGTGTTGAAGAAAGCCAAAAAATTCTCAGAATATCATCTCTGAATCCATCAAAAGAAGATAAGATGTTCTGGGGCTTTGGAAAAAAAGGTTTCTTTTCAGTGGCTTCAACATACTCCTTCCTCATTGAGAAAAAGGTGTTAGCAATGGACCTTCTTCACTTCAGCAGCAATCAACAGCTTATAAAAAAAACCAGAGTCAGAACTTGGCAACTGAAAGTCCAATCCAAGCTGAAACACTTCATTGGGAAGTGTTGATCCAATACTCTTCTTGTGAGGGCTAATCTGCTGAAAAAAGGGATCAACATTGACCATGTTTGTGCAGTCTGTGGTGAGGGGACTGAAACTGTTAGTCACATGTTCTTACACTGTTCTCATGCTAAAACTTTCTGGGAAATGAGTCTTGTTCAATGGGATGGCCTTGACACAAGTTCTCCAAAGTTCTGTGATTGGTGGTGGCAGGTGTGTACCATAGGCAACTCAGATGTAGTAGAAGCGCGCATTCAACTGACAACGTACTTACTTTGGTGGCTATGGAAGTCACGAAACCTATGGATATTTGAAGATAAATGTTTGCCTCCACAAGTTGCTATTATGGCAGCCACCAGGGATTGGTTGGAATTTATCTCCTTGACCTCCTAGTCCTTCTAGTTTATTATTTGNTTATCATCAATGTTGTGTGATTAAGGATCTTTGTTTGCTTTGGAAGTACGTATAGTAAAATTAATTGGTAGATGTTTTTCTTTTTCACTATCCTATTTTTGTAAGATTTTGGGTCAAAGCAACAGACCCTACAATCTTTTTCCTTATCTTGATAAAAAAATTCTCGTTCTTGTAGCAATAGACTAAACTCAAACGGGCCACATAAATTATTGTTCTTGCTGGGGGATTATTATACCTCAAACCGGATTAATGAGATAAACATGACCTAAAATAATGAATCACACTTTCAAAGGTATTAGTGTTGATATTCGACAAAGTGTGTATAAATAATAATTTTATATGTTCGATTAATGAAAAAATATGGGACAAAAAAGTGCACTACAAAAAAAATGTCATATTTCAACTAAAAATCCTACGGTATATTACTGTGGAAATTCCAATGATTATTCCACTGGTATAGTTTCAGTTGGAATGATTCCAATGAAAATTCCAATGGAATTATTCCGTTGGAATGAGTTTTTTCATTGGAAGATAGATGGAATTTGAACGGCTAATTTACCAACGGATTTTTATCGTAGGAATTTATGTTGGAATATACAATTTTCGTTGGAATTTTTATTTTCACCCATATTTCAACCATTGAAAAAAGTACCATTAGAATCGTCAACGAAAATTCCAATGAAAAACTGAATCCGACGTAATATTTTTGTTGGAATTTCCATTGAAATCCATTGAAAAATTCCAACGAAAATAAGAGCATTGGAATATCCGTTGGAATTGCCGTTGGAATTCCATTAAAATATATTTCCGTTGGAATTTCATCATATTCTTGTAGTGACACTTAGTAATTTCAATAATAGATTTTTTCTGAAATTATTTTTTTCTTTTATAATATTCTTATACAATTTATAAGATTTTATAATTTAATGAATAATATATGTATATTGATTAAATCTTTATAAGTTTAATTAAATTTTAATAATTTTTGTTATATTGTATATTAATATTTTCTTGTATATTGATTAATATAATTGTATACATGCATATAAGTCGAGTTAGAACCTGGTTAGTGGGTTGGTGGTTTTCTCGAATATTCTACTCATAATTTGTGATGTAGACGAGACATCGTCTAGCATCATTAATTTATGATATATATTTATTTCCTTGTATTATTGGTCTTTTATTATTATTCCTTTCACGTTTAGTATTTAATTGGTAAGAGAATATTTATTAGTCATATTATTGGTATTAGAATATTTAGTAAGAGACATTGTCCTATTAGACAAGTTAAGAGTATCATTAATTATCTTAACTTGTCTTATTAGACAAGTTAAGAGATTTTGTATTTCATAAAGTTAGAAATAATACATTTCTACGTAAATTCTAAATTATTAATTATATTAATTTAAAATCTTAAAAAATTAATAAACGTGAGACACTGACTCTATAAATATGAAAATCACAACACAATAAAGTTTGTTTTGTTTTAAAAAAAGAATCAATTATATGAAGTTGTAAATAATATCAGTTTTATACATATATAATTTTAAAATATAATTATATATATATTTATTGAAAAATTTAGTCTAAAAGTACGGCACCATTTGAATTAATTATCACTTTGTTAGTTATTTATTATTGTTGCATTTCATCATACATAATTTCACAATGAAAATGTAAATTATTTAATATTTATTGTACAAATATTAATATATTTAAGTTCTTATGTAGTACACGAGTATTACTCTAGTTTAAATATCAAACAAAAATAATAAAATTTAAATTACATTTTTATAATATTAGTTATAACTTACTTCGGTTATTTTGATTAACTCAGTTAACCGGCCAAATAAACAAAGTATTTCGATTTGATTTTAATTTGGTAGGGACAACAGTCAGTCGGATTAGTTTTTCCTAAAGTAACTAACCATAAAGTCCGACTCGATTATTTTAGTTGTAACATTTCAATTTTAATATTTCAGTTTTTTGCTTTAAAAATTTTGAAAAAATTTCAGTTATAAGTCGATATTATTATTCAAAATGACCGAAATAAGCTAACCGACCGAACGATAAGCAGTGGCAAACCTATGATTTCATTAAATTACATGATTTTTATATCATTAATGTACACTTATTAAACTTTTAAATAATCATAATAATGCCTCACATATTAAAATGCAATAAATTAAAAATTTTAAAATTGCATCATAGTCCCTTGGACTTGTCTAATTTTAAATATTCATCCCCCACCAAAACATCATAATCTCGTCACTATACAGACATTCCACACAACATTTGCAGCTCTTCGCCCGTTGCCCTCCCCCCGCCGCCATCCACCCCACCACCAGATGATATGGTCCCGTAGAAAACATCAGCTTGACCTTGCTAGTTGCCACAAACATCTGTTGCACCTCCGATCGTCGCCGAGGATCGCTACTCTGCGCGGCGTAGAAGAATACGGCCGGAGCGCTCCAAGGATGGTCAATCTATGCCAACGTGGTGGTTGTCGGTGGTAACCATGACAGCAGCTCATGGAGGCTGCAACTGTAATCAGAGTTTGTGTGTGTTTGGGGGATGCTGACGGCAGAGGACTGCGGCGGCTCTTTAAATCAAAATTCAACTCAACTTTATCTATTTAAAATTATCCTCAATATTATTACTTTAATTAATTAACACGTCATGCGTTCCCGAAATTGTTATTTTATGAAAAAAAAAAATTGAGATAAATCGGGCCTTTATATGTTATATGATATGATATTTTATGGGCTTTTAGAAATAAGGCATATTCAGCTCCTTTAGTAGTCAATATGTATAGCCCAATAATTTAAAATCTGAATTATTATTAGAACCAAAAAGACCAAATGCACAATTAACAAAATTCAGCAATAAAAAGACATGAAAAAGGGCAAATTGTGATCAACCGATCATAAAAGGCAACAACAAGACCTTTTCATTTAGCTGTTTGAAGAATTTACAGTTAGCCGAGGAAGTTAAGGATGCGTGGACAATCAATATTTCAACAGGCAGAACTAAAGATAACGACACTAATATATTCACTAAAAAAATTCATAACTAACCCTCTCCAACATACAGGATGCAAAATACAATGACTGATCTATGCAAGCGCAAAACAATATGCCCCTCGACCGAGCAGAAAAACAAATGGGCATAATGGAACAAAATAAAGGCTACAAAAGGAGAGACAGGACACTGTACACATCTACCTCTACTCTGTCTCTATCTTCTCGGAAGCCTCAGCTCGTTTTTTAGTGTATAATATTCTCCAAATTCAAACTGCCCAGTGTGGTCGTCATGATTTGCAAGATAACTGTAAACTTGGCCATACCACGAATCAGGCCCACAATATTCACTGAAAAGAATGCAAGTCCCTAGTGTGAACACTCGCAGTATAACTTCAACCTCGTCCTGCTTGAATTGTTGCGTTCACACTTAAAGAGTTGGTTAATTACGGTACTACGAGTGTTCACACTAGGGGCGGTACCGTAATTAACCAACTCTTTAAGTGTGAACGCAACAAACCAAGTAATTACGGTACCGCCCCTAGTGTGAACACTCGCAGTATATGAATCAACTTCGTCCTACTTAAAGAATTCAAGCAGATTTTGAAATTCAACAGAGCTTAAGATTAAATACACAAAAGATATTGAATATGAGAGGGAAAAAAATGAAAATTATAAATTGCAATAGATCAGAGTCTTTAAACAAATCGTCATAATCCAAACAATAACTGATGGCGACGAGATCGCATTGGCGTACTTGGACAAGTTCGACCGCCTTCGTATCTAGTTATTTATTTATTTAGTATTTTTAGCCTTTTTATTTATTTCCTATGTTTAAATATTTATTGTTTAAAATAAGTTAGGGTTTGGGGAGTCTATTAAAGGAACAAGAGTTCTCATTGTAGACTTGGTTTTTACGATTGAATAAAATTTATCTCTTGAGTTCCATCAGAGAATTCATATTGCTCCCATCGTACGTATTCCTCTGCGTCAATAACCAACGGCCAACGCAAAGATTTCAATTTAACATATTTCCATTTCACATATGAAATTTACTTAAGCACGCAAAAGAAGGCAACAAAGTGACCACTACTCCATGAACTTCAATTGCAAGGGCAAGCATACAAATACTTTTATAAGATATGATACTAACCTGTGTACCGACATCCCAAGCATATGCCGAACCAGACGCTGACCAGCAACACAGTCACAGTCGCACCATCCCTTTTTTCCAGGCCTCATTCCAATCTACACAGTCACCAGGGCCCACCACACAAATTCTGGTTCAGCAAATCAAAGAGCTTTCTCCCCTCAGCTGCAAATGTTGTGGCGACAGCTGTCACTACTGTGAGTTCTGAGTAGCAGACCCACTAGCTTTCAAAGGCACTGAACTCGTATTTGTCCCCGAATCCAATAACGGTTCTGAAGCCTGCCACTGATGAGCACTTGCACTGCTTGTGGAAGGGGGTAATGTAATCATTTGGTCCAATTCAGTCGAGCTGCTCGTCAGATGCTTATCACTACTGGGATCTTTTGCTTGTGGTCTATTCGGCTGTTGGACCACTCTTTGAACAGGCAACTGATTATTAGTCACCTGGACTTGACCTAAGCTGTTCTTATCTGTAAGAGAGGCCACTTGATGTAAATTCTTGGCCGACGGTGCACCTTGGCCTGGATGGTTTTTTTGTGGAGGAACAAATTTTCCTGGAGTGGTAGAAATCCCGTTCATGGAGGCACGGTCGATCGGGACATTTGGTTGCAGCAAAGAGTTCCCTCTTCCAACTCCCTTGGCCACCTTATTATTATTATTATTAGCCAGCTGTTGAGATTGAGTTTGTTGCTTCTGCTGAGGATGTGGCCTATTATTGGCTTGTGACGATTGATTCTGTTTCTGCCTCTGCCGTTGTTTGGGGATCTGATGGGTGCTGCCAGCTGGCGCATTACCCTGAGCGGGTGCTTGCTGATTCATTGAATTCGTAGGGGAAAGTGATAATTGCGGATTGTTCTGCAAGGGGAGTTGAGGTGTTGGGTGGATATTATGTGAATTTGAGACACTGATTTGGGGTTGCTGTAGAAAACGGTTTTGCTGCTGCCTCTCTTTAGCCAGGCGCATTGCGTAGGCTTGTTGTTGGTTTGTGGTGGGCCCAGGCAAATGGTGACGTGGACTAAGTGCCTGAGGAGGCTGGGGAGATGTTGGATGGTGAAGAGGGTATGATGGCACCAGTGGAGAACTCAACCCACTAATGTGGTGGGACATTTGGCTGTTTCCTGGTGGGGACTGCATTTGAAGGTCAGCCTGCATCATTGGCCTCTGTGAATCCTGACCCAAACCAGGCTGCAAAATCAGATTATATTTATTATGCTACTAAAAACACAGATGCAATAGTATCATCATCATCGTCATTATTATTAATGTTTTCATTAGATATATAGGATTTGAGTCAATTGGGAACCAATCTTAAAATGGGAATGTTAATCAAATCCTAGTCGATCAAATAAATTTAGAGCTAATGTATGTATGTATATGTATATATCCTATATGGAATCAAAGAACATATAACTATGCACCAATGGACTTTTACATGGGCAATAAAATTATTCGTGGTTTGCTGACTAATACATATATGCACCTGGATGCCGAACTTATAATATATAATTATTGGCCTAAGTGTGCACTAATATCTTTCTAAATGTGCATAAATTAATATCTAAAATGTGCAATACATTTTCAATTTGCAAATGAGGTTTTCGACATGATATTAATTTGAACCCTTAAATATAAAATTTTACATAAGAAGAATGTTATGAATCTTTACTACTTAGAATGTGAGGAATAATATACTGTAATTCATTTTGGAATCATTTGCATATTTTAACAAATAGAGTAATTTTAATAGAAGTGTTAATCTAGTAGAAGAGAGAGAACAAAAAAATAAGCAATTAGATTGAAATTTACTATATTACTTCTCATTTAGATCGACGCATTGACATATTTAAAGTGCATATTCAAAACAATGACGTTATATAGTTTCTCTAACCAATTTATATCCACCGGATCAAGCTCGATGGATAGTTGTGATTAATCCCTACATATTCATTTTAACGGTTCCCACTAGATTAATTCCCTATACATAAATACATTGTTTATCTATTACAGTCAGATAGATAGATGCGTATCAGAAAATTAGCTCAGTATGGGAAATAACATGGTTTCCATTCAAAGAAGGCAGGGCAAAAACACCGGTGGACAACAAACTTTGTGGCATTTAATCAAGAAAGGATTTGAAAAGCAATGAAGCACCAACAATGGTGACATGCCATCCTAAAAAAAACATCAACTAGCAAAACATGCCCTAAAAGAAAAATTAAGCTACAAGGAAAGAAGAGTACAACAAACTAAAAAAAAAGGCTGGAAAAACACAAGCATACTTATTTCACCAAAAGCATTTCCAAGAACTTCACGACAACAAGCATAACACTAGAAAGTAGATAATTGACATTTAACGTACTCGCATCATGTGCAAAGCTTCACGAGGCCTCAAGATTGAACTTCCCTGACCAGAGCCCACTCCAGAATGCATATTCGGTGGTGGCATACCAGGGGAGACCACACTTCCAGAATTGACAACAGGTGGTGATGTAATTCCTTGGAAACCAGGTCTAGTAATCGACATACCTCGGTTAGCGCCACTCACTAAACCCATGCCACTGCCGCCAGGAAGCACACGAACACCACGTTCTGTCCCTGCAAGAGCTCCAGGAGAAGAAGCATTGGGTTGAGGCAAACTCCTGCCAGACATCTGATTATATTGTTGCATCCTCTGCTGCTCATCAGCCGGCAATAGCGCAGGTCTGGGAGGCCCGTGCCTAGCATCTCTATTAAAGGCAGTGAGGTTCAGAATAATTTGCCTAATAGAAAAAATGACACATTCAGGATTGATGAGGCCATTAACAGGCCATACATTACCTGAGTGAGGAATTGAGAGACGATGGAGATGATGGAAAGTTACTGCCTACTATCAAAGATGGGTACCCTTGCAATGAGGAAGTGAAACCTGATGCAGGATTCATTGGAGTCACAGTTTCCTGATTTGGAATGGCTAATCCACCAGAATGTGGCCCTTGATGCCCGAGGGGAAGCATATCATTCTCAGCAATGAAGTCACATAGGTCCAGAGGGCTTCAGATGAGCAAGTGTTGGGAAATTTTGGAGAACGAAAAGTTGACAGAAANAAAAGCCTCGGTAGTCAGTTAAAAATAGATGCATCCAATTCCGACCACAATTATTCCATATTCAATCACGTCATTTAATCAACTGTGTAGCTTACCCTAAAACGGGTCCTCCATTCAAGTTATTCGGACAAACTTGTGAAAGAGCTACAGTGTGAGAACTGTGAGGTTGCTGGAGTTGCTTTGGTTCCTGGTTATCATTCTTAAACAAAATCATGTCAATAAATGTATATCATAATCAAGTTAATACAACATACTTTAAGGGAACAGAGATCAGCTAATGGCAAGCCTTGTCAGACACAATTACAGATGTCAACATCACACTAAATTCAAAACTGATACCTGCGTTTTGCGGTAATGTTGTTTCTGACCAATAATGATGATCTTCTCAAAGTGAGATTTGAGGGTATCTTCTTCTATTGGCTCCTGTAGACGTTGAAATAACTGTCTTGCACTTCCCTATATGAAGTAGAAAAGACATCAGTAGTAGCACCTATTAGATTTGATAATTAAGGTGGATAAATAGGCATATTATAATATATTATCTATATACATATTGTGAGATTGAAGCAATTCGTAAAATCCGTATGGCAGACGAGCTTTCACTCATAGCTGTAGGACGCAAGCAGCTAAACAAGATGCAATAGAAATCATTTCACCTTGGGAATGCCAGGTAAAGTAGAAGGATAAGGTTGAGAAGATCGAGAATCTTCGGCACTGTCTGCTCCATCACCAGAAGTTCTATCCATCAAAAAATTGTGTCTCTCTTTGCACTCCTTAGATTTCCGAAATATGCACTGCTCACATGAAACAAACAATATGATTTACATGATAAAATCTATCATCCAAAATAAAGGTTGAATATAGAAACCTTCATCAAGAAGGATAACGGCCCTTACCTTGAACTGAAGAGTACTGTTCATAGCATCACTGACGAGCTCCCAATTCGGGCCCAAGTCATGAGCAAGGACAACAAGAGCCTAAAAGGATTTTTATAAAATTAATTAGCAACACGCCTCATTATTCCACCATGTTCATACACATGCAATTTAGTAAATCAACCTGGTCTTCGAAGAGTGTCCATGGACTTCCTGAACCTGGCTGTCCAGCAGACATCTGAAGAAATGAAATTGCTTAGCCTTGGGTTTGCATCAAACGATTTACATATAGCCTGTGGTGGTGAAAGACGACAGCAAATAATGGAAAATATACCTTCAGAAGCTTCTGTTTCCTACCCCGATCCCGTCCACCAAGCATTTTAATGAACTTATTTGAATGGGACATGTTACTCATTTGGGAAGCCACTGGAGAAGGAACAGACCCACCAATTGGTGTAATAGTTTCTAAAGAGTAATCCTGTGACTGCCGCATAGTTTTCTGCTTCTTTGCCATGGGTTGACCCAATAAACCTTCACAAATCATAAGTTATATATAACACATCAAACATGATATAAAACGTAATCAATCCAAAACACCACCATTAACTTGAAAGCGACAAATGTTACCACTGCTGCAATTATTTTCATTTTGATGACTCTTCCTCAAGTGATCTCTCTGAAACTGCAAAAAAAGCGATTAGTATGATGCAACATTTACCTCAAATTTGCAAAATAATTTTTAGACTAAAAAAGTATCATCCCTGGTAGAAAGAGGAATGTACGACAACATAACAATTGCTATTTTGTTTCTCTGGTGAATATAAATGGATAGTAAATCCGACGGATATAATCTAAGGAAATTCCTCCCAGCTGTTAAGTACTAAGATGCACTTCAATGCACTTTAACATACCATGTACAGAAAAGAGAAAATGATAGAAGATGTTTCATAAAATTAACAGATAAATATCCCACACGAAAGGCATATGTAACACTTGCTACACTTTGTTTCATACTTCTGTCTTCTGTGCAAAAAGGAGAAGATAAAAGAGGTAACATTAAATGATATGACGAGATTCACCTCCTCATTTTGAAATGTAGAATCAACCTGCCATCTCGCCTCGTATGCAGCATTCTAGCACACATAAAAGGGAAGAAGGAATCAAATAAAAATTCCAGTAAACAAAATTACTGCAAATCTACTAGAACTTTACATTATTGCATACCAAATGCTTTGCTTTCTTCTTTTTATGCTTCATCATTACTTCAGCAGATCCAATTGCTAATTTCTTCTCAAACTTCTCAGCTGATTCAACTTCCACATTATATGGAGTATGCGAACCCCCTTGCAGTATATTCTGATCATCCTGATATGAATTGGTATCACTGCTAGAAGCATCTGTTTTATTTGCCGGAGGGAATCCAGATGTTCCTGCACTAAAAGGGCTAACAACTCTCCTAGAAGCAGTTCGAACACGTTTTGTAGGTATTGATGCATTGAGGTTGCCAACTGGCCGTTTTCCCAGTAAAGAAGATTGATGCACAACTTTGTTTTCAGCACCTTGCATGTGTGATACATCAGAGCTTACTTCATATGGTCTGGAACCATATGCATGTATCATGTCTTTCTGCTTCTTTTGCCCGAATCCATAATTCTTGCTATCATCAAAGGCCATTGACATGTCATATGTATCTGTTCTCTCATTCTCATCTGCATAATCATAAGAATCAATGCTTTCGGTCAAAGGGAACACTGTATTAACAGAAATATCAAATAGAAGATGATTCATGCAGCAACCGTACCAATTTTACCTTCAGCGGCATCGCATGTGGAGGTTTCCACTTCCTCTATCATGCCACCCTCTAGTTTCTAAACGCATGCATAAATAATTTCAGAGAGCCAATAAAGTATTGATGCGAATGAACAATACTTTAAACGCCTACATTATGGTTTGACTTATTCACTTCACAGCAGAACAATTTTTTTATTAGCTTCAGGACTTGTTGATCGGTGAACATATTTAACATTTTAAGTATTTAACATATAGTAATCTTACAAGGTATAACACATACATTAGCTGAATAAAGCATTTACCTGAAACTTGGCTACATGTGATTCAACTGAACTTCTGTAGGTCTCCATGGTTCCCGGAAGGACTGTGTAGAAGAGACTCTCCTGAATCACAAGAAGATATAATAGATAAGTAAACGAAGTATGAGCATAGCTTCAAGGAAAGAACCTCACACCGCTTCACTCAGAGACAGTAGACGCCATCATAATAATCACATTGCATGGACACATGAAGCAAGATCAAACCAGTCATCAAGGACAACAAAAAGGTAGACTTTAGGGCTGTGTAATGGCACACAGCAAAGTTGGGACAACGGGCACAAATAGAAAAAATGGAGAGAGAAAAAAGAGGATTATGTAAAACAAAGTAAATGAACATTAGGATTCATACTTCCATCAAGTTTTCCTTCCATGACAGGTCAAGGATTCCCACATCAAGTACTGCATCTGGTGTCAGCGGCACCTTAGGTGGATTATAGACGATACAGCAATTTTTATATTTAAGTAATCTCATTGCGTAAGCCTGAACAGAATGTCCGTCCTCTCCTTGGCCCTGCTGGTCCAGTACTTTGCTTTTCTCCTGACATACCACAAATACCAACAATCTTGACACCAATTCCCACAAATCTTTCTATCTACCAAAGACATAAAGATCAATAACTGCCTCGACAACTTGTTTGAAGTCAAACCAGCCGAAAGACAAAGATAACACCCACAATTCAAGAGGAGAAAAATAGGCAAAAAGTTGACCTACCAGTTGACCTCTCCCTGAATGCAGGAGCTACAAATTCAAAATCATCACATGTTACCACAAAAAAATAATGCTTTCAAAATATTCATTGTTGGGATTTCCTTCACACCCACACACACACACACACACACACACACACACATTGCATATCCAGTTATGGGCAAAGAGGTACCAAAGTTATTCTAGTCATTCATTTGGGAGACTGTAGACAGAGGCGACAGAAAGTATGAACACCTAGTATCTGTCGCTTACAAAATTATGAACACCTAGAATCTGTTGCTTACAGCTCGAAAGTAGAACTTCACCTTATTCCATGAATATTTAAAGTTCAAATCTACAGTCTAGACTTAGTCCAGAACACAAATTTTATATCCCTGTACATTTCATTAACATTACTGATTTTCCACAACTCTTCAAATGAGTTAAAACTTCGGAAGTATATTACAAATATCCATAGCTTTCAAAGGCAACGCAACGCGATTTTCTCATTGCCCGGCAGCAAGGTAAGAGACAAGGCCTCGGTAACATACTAACATAGACACCAAACCGTGATAAAGCAATAATATAGATGGTGATGTTACATATTTAAGTTCAAATGGCTAAATCAACCTCAAATATCTCCCAACAAGACAAGAACACAAGTCACAAATGCATAACCCAAGAAAAATGGAATATAACAAACAGCATTTAGAGCCGATAAAAATAATATCATTTAGAAACAGAAAATAAATTTAATTAAAGGAAAATAAAATGAAAAGCAGCTCAAATTTCAACACCTAAAATCTAAATGTGATTACTACTTCCCAATAAAAAACAACATTAAGTTTATGTTGTGTGAATCAAGTGAAACAGAAAAGTAAAAGACATTTTTTTTCCCCTAAAAGCAGCACATAGACAATATGGACCTAATTCTGCCTTGACCTGTTGATCATTACAGGCTGTCACATAAAGTAAAGCTAGAAAAGGAAAAAAGGAAACCAAAAAAGAACGTAACACGGGGCAGTGGCAGTCCTGGCAGCGGAAAGGTGGCTGCCACCGGTCAGGTCGAAAATATAATGGGCCGGCTGATGGGCCCTCCAATTTTTAGATACAAGTAGCTTATCAAGGTATTTTGCCCTAATCTAAGAAACCCTAGTATAGAGGCAAGAAGAGGAGCCCAATTTTAGATCCAAGAACATATTTAAAAAAATTAAAGGGCAACTGGGTGAAGGGTGAGGCGCGCCTCTGCGTTGCTTTTGGCGAGAGAGGCGCCGCAATGTAATTTTACATCAGCCCCTGCCATCTCTCGCCAGGGAGGAGCCATTTAAAACACTGCAAGTATCACCTCAAAAAATAAATGTATGTTTATGCATGTAAATGCTATCATAAATTCAATAATAAAACTGCAAATCAGCAATTAGCTGTCAAGAAGAAAAGGAGTTCACATACAACAAGCAGCAGTGATGGAATAAGAGGCAAAAAGATGTGAAGCATCTGCATCCATCGGAAATTCTTACCTCAATTAATTGCCAGAACTCCATGACAGATTTTGCCAATGAATGAGCAATTTTCTTTGCCTCCAAGTGAAAGCGACTCTCTTGTTTTGTCGCACGACAAGTAAAAGCAGCCTTAGAACTCAATTGAGCTGCAGCAGCTATTTTCCAAATACGCTCCTACACAACAAGGAAGCTCTCAAAAGAGAGACTGGAAACTTAATAGCATCCTAGAAAGGAATTATTTCTATTCCATATAAACTGTGCAGATCAACATACTCCACAAGAAATGGTGAAAATATATGAAATAAAAACAAAATGTTCCGAACATTGGTAAAGTCAAACCTGTGCGAAATCATTTGCCAACCATGCCATTTCTTCAAGCAAATAATCCCAATGAGATTTAAGGCGAATTTTCTTTGGGGAGTTCGCAACAGACAATTCAGCTATCCTCTTTCGCTTGGCCTAATCACTACAACATATCAGATACTTGGGTCCAAACATCGACATGGAACCATATTAAAGAATTCATATTTCAAAATGACAATTTAACCTCTATGATTTTTGCTTCTTTCAAGATTGAGTCTTCATCAACTGTTCTTATCAATTTCGAATCAGACCCTGGAGATGTGTGAGCCTCCATGGGAGCAGTAGAAACCGCAATCGACGATCCACCCCCAGGAATATCTGGAACTGACATATCAATAGAATCCTGGTGCCTAAGAGAGCAAGGACTTTCATTACTCACACCAGCTTGATCACCGGACAGGTCAGCGAATTTCCTTCCTGAGTCAGATTCAATGAGTTTGCTAGCTCCTATTTCTCCATAATCAGTTTGGTCTTTCACCTTGTTTTCAAAAGAAGATCCATTCACATTCAATTCTTTCTCTGGATGGAGTTTTACTCCATCCTCTAGCTCAGTTCGATAGGTAACAGAGCTCTCCACAGTGACAAGAGCAGAACTGTTGGCACCACTTTCTTTCTTTTCTTTCACTGACTCATCACCTCCAAGAACTGGAACCTTATCTGGTACTGAGATTTGATCTTTAATCTGCCCATTTGAGTCAGTACTTCTCATTTTAGTATCAGCATCATTAGTTCCATTAATACTTTGGCTGGGTTCAGTGCAGGAGGACTCAGAATCCAATCCCTTCATGCCGCATGAGGCACCGTTATGAGCATCATGTCTCGTGCTCTCACCCTTTTTGCTGCTGAAACCATTCATCATATGGGAATTGGATTTGTTCTCAATTTTAATAGCAGTCACACCTGGCTGACACTCAATATCTGCAAAACTCACCTGCTCAAATGCCGCAATGGTCTGGGGTCCATCCGAATCCAACTGAATGGGAGTTCCCAGAACTGAGGGAGATTGCTGGCTATGTTGAATATGGAATGGTATTTCACAAGCAGTAGCATCTAATGCTGAATTCAATGAATGACCTTCTGTTAGATCTTTAGTTGGTTCTACAGCCTTTGTGCCATCTAACTCGATATCCTGCTGGCTACCCGCAAATCCAGTCTTGTGAAGGGTATTATCTACTGGACTAGCAGGCTTTGAATTAGAATTCGATGATATAATTGGGTTTTCTAAATCAGACATCAACCCTTTAGCATCCTTGGGTTCATGACGAGAGGGTATAGAAGACCTATGAATGCCATGTGTTGGATTTACATCAGTTGAACTTGACCTAGTTCCATCACGATTTGGTTGGGACCTGTACCGCCTCTTATATGCTTTTCTGGGGCGGTCAAAAACAGTTGAATCCCCATGTTCCCCAATTCTACTCATGCTACCAGTATGGGATAACTTTTCTGATGACACTATGTTACTCCTACTAGGATGTGATGGCATCCTATTGCCCTCAGATAACTCACATTCAGCATCAAATAACAAAAGATTGTCCGCACTATTTGGTTCACAAGGATTTGTCCCAAGTCTACCACTACTTTCCACAGAGTCTCCATGAGGCGATGCGGAAAATGCAAAACTACCTTTTGCTTCACTGTAGTGCCAAAAAAATTAAGCAAATATTAAACATAAGATCATAGAACCTGAGGGCATTTAGATAAACTAATAATCATAATTTCAACTATACAATAATACCTGGTCACAAGTTGATCAGCATGTTGTTCAGCAAACGAAGTAGATTGTACACTAACTGAAGCAGCATTCCCACTCTCAAGTTCTAAAGGATTGCCACCCTGTCAAAAAAAAAAAGGAAAAAAGAAGAAAAGAATGAGGAACTGCAAATGCAAATGTTCAATACGTTGACTAGAACCAAAAAATGTCAGAGCTCCATACTTCCAAAAGAAATTCCAACTCTTTTTTCGTTTTGTCCCGAATCTCACACTCTTGCCTGTTATCACAAGAAATTGTTCATGGCAATGACAAAAAAAACTTCAGAACAAACACGAGCAAGTAATCAGAGATTTACAGAACCACTACCTGAGCTCTGCTTGACTCTTCTCAATTTCTGCTTGTCTAGGAGAAGTTTTGCCATTAATACCAATTCCGTCTTCAACAGCTCCTCCCATAGAAACAATTTCGGAATTGACTAAGAAAACAGATGTTGGACTGCATCCATAAACTTCGCAGTTCAACAGCTACTGATGATTTCCTCCATCAACACAAAACCAAAAGCAAACACCTAAGTCCGAAAGAACATAAACAAAACGGCTCAAAGGAGAAAAAGATTTAAACAACATATTAAATAGCAAGAACATGATGTACGGAAAGGAATTTTCTATTTTTTCTTTTTGATGTGGAGGGACCAGAGTAACTGTAAGAAACCTCATCAATAGTAATATAATGTTACTAATGCTACCAGCCTGAACAGAGAGAGTTCACGCCCAAGAATCTTGAATATAATAATGCAATAAATCTGGGAAATGACAGAAAAACATTTTAAGTCACAGAAACTAAATCGCTCATTAAAATAGGGTCGCTATCCTAAGAGACTAGATCAACAGTACATAACATCTCCACACTGCATTGCCTAAACCTATAGGTCAAGGTTTTGAATTGCAAGATAGAACAAAAAGATGACAGTGAAGGTGACAAGAAATTTCAGTGAAAAACGTATAACAAATGAAAAACAATGATAAAACCATCAACTAAGAGAAACATCATGGATAAAAGATATTCGCCAATATGGGAAAACTCAAAACATATAGTCAAACAACATGCTCATTAAAGCTTCATAAAATATAGGCAAAGCCAGAATGCTAAGCAATTCTAAAGAAGAGCAGACACAAAACAAACATAATCAGCAGGTTACAATAAGTTGCATGCACAAGTATTAGCATTGGTATCTTAGCTACTCAGTGAATGGACCTTATTGGACCATGATACCTAAATTGGATTGAAGAAATTAAAAAAACTCTTACCTTTAGTGGCTCCAAAAAGGCTTCTCATTTTTTTTCTTCTTTTTGTTATCAATCTGTATTTATCAAATTCACTGTTATTCTTTCTTCATGCTATATTTTGTTACTATATAATGTTTGTGGTAAATATTTTTAGAAAGGACAAATCTCTCTCCTTTTTGTAAATTAACAGTTTTCACAAAAGGATTTTGAGTGTGGATTACTTTAAATTATAATTATTAGCTTGTACTCTTAATCAATTTTTTTCTAAATAAATCATAAATATAAAAGGAAAATTTTATTTTCTTCGAGACTGTATTACTATCTTTCAAAAAAAAAGAATAGGCCCAGAACTATCATTTGGAATGCGAAAATGTAGAACATAAAGCTTTTTAACCTATGTTCACATGTTTAGATTAGCCTAACTGATCAACTAATAGCTACAGAAGAATGCCGCAAACTCAAAAAGGTAGAGCTCAGCTAATACAGCATGCAAACCAAGAAGAGATGAGAACCCTACAAGAGCAACTGGACAACATACCTCCCCTGATAATTCAATCAAAATGCAAGAAAAGAAACAGCGAGCAAACAAATTATCATCCATATTCCCGATATTAAACCTCAAGCAGACAAAAAGAGGTGCAGAAAACCTCTAGGGTTACAGCAAACTTGAGCAGAGCTTCAAATTCTAGGTTTCTTTATCCGGGAATGCCAGAATAGTACCTCAATTGTGACTAATCACAAGCCAATTACAGCTTCTGCTTAAAAAGATGGGAGGCGCCAATTTTCGTTTTGCTCCAAGGGTTTTGCATCTGATGAACAAGGTACCTCAACTCAAAGCATAAATTTCCCCAGAGTACGTAAAGTTGCCACACCCCTATCGCATGAACACAGAGATTAATAGATACATACAAATACAAGTACGTATATGTCACTGCTTGTTCTGCTCGTGATTTTAGTACACAATGTGCTTCAGACTTGTCCCCTTCGTGCTTCTTCGTTTCCCGAAACTTTCTCTCTCTAAAATGGCTGGTAATTTAATTTTCTCTCTAAAAGAAGAGATTGTACAAAAAAAATTCGCGTGATGAATTGGGCTGGATACGCAGACTGATTTTGACTTTGGCGTTGGGCCATTATTATGTTTTTTCTTTTAGAAATTGGGCTAGGCCTTAAATACGTCGTCAATTTAGACCTGTCCAAATGATACTAGTACAGAGCCCGTGCGATGCACGGGGTGCACAATTTTACAGCTATTTATCCAGACTTATAATTATATGCATAAATACAGAAAAATGTATGGGATATATATAGTACGTGACCCGTGCGAGACACGGGATATATTTATTTGAGGAATACTATATTATAAGATGCAATATTCAATAAAAGTTTTATAATACGCAGGAAAATTGTACAATAAGATAGTATTCGACAAACAAACAATCATATATTATTAAAGACCTCCTTGTATACAACATTATGAGTTTGATTTTCCATACAATAATAATAAGATTTTTTGTAAAAAGATAAGAAGGAATTTTCAATCTACACAAACTTTAAACATTAGATGTGTTTACTTAAATCAATGGCTATATAGACAACTAAACCCTTCAATTTAGGCTTGACATCTACTTTATTTATGGGTGACGTAAAATAAGGATTTAATTTTGACCCATTAAATCTTTATTCATAGGCTTGACATATAAAACTGATTTGATGGGATTTTCTTAACAAAACTGATGTTATGGGATAAAACAAATCTATACTTACCTTTGACTTTTCCAGCAAAGGTAAAAAAATCGGTTCTGATTTTTATCCCATAACAAATCTTTAATGTCAAGCCTATAAATACCAAAACAAATTTGTAATTAATATCATTCTATTTCCAGCAAGCATTAATTACCTTTGACTTTTCTACCTACTATTTCTAGTAAATAGGATGGCTTTTTATATAAGTATAGATTTCATACAAAGCAAAGACTGAGATCATAAAAAAGAATCCTAAAAACTGAAACAATATATTTTCATAATTTAAGGCCATTACGAAATCGATCTCTAAATCAGATTTGATTTTCAGAATATGTTTTTTTATTTCGAATTCCATACAAATTGGAATTCTTTCCAACCAATAGATGTCATAGCAAATATTAACTCTTAACTATTAGACTATTAGTACATACCGAGCAAATTGTGTACTGATTTTAGAAAGTTAAAATGATTCATGTTAGGTAATTTTACATTTTATGCATGTTGAACGGTTGGTTTTAAATATTGTTTCATAGAATGTAAAAATGTATTATATTATTTTTATGAGATGTTGAATTTGAAATTAATAGAATTCTTCTTCATATGAATTTTAAATGTAACAATATTCTTTGGTATACACTACTAATAAAATCTATATTTAAAGTTTATATTTTTTTTTTACCGAAAAAAATTCCTTAATTGAAGGAATCATATATCTTCAATCAGTCCACATCTATATACATTCTTCACAATTTTAAATCTTGAATTTGATGAGAATTCGTATCTATGAATGCAAAATATGGTTTAACAAATTAATTTTTTATTATTATTCGAGTCATACTTATTTATACAATTTTTTGTGAAAATACAAAAGTAAATTCTTAATTTTAAATCAACCGTACATTAAAGAGTACAAATTTGTTGAAATTACAAAAGTAGTTTTTTACTTTTAAACAGACGTAAATTTAAATCAATCATAAAAAAGTAATATTTGTTTATCATTGGAAGGGCTCTTTTTTCTCTTTGTTTTATTTGGTTCGTTTGAGTCTGTGATAGGTTGTGTTTTAGGTCTTGGTATTTTACCTGAGTGTTTGTTTTGTTTTTTTGGTTTGGGCCGTTGGCCTCAGTGTGAGAGGGAGCAAATTTATTCTCCTGTTGGGAGCAGCTCTTGTCTCTATTCTCCTGTGGGAGCGTTTTAGTTGTAGATTTTCTGTGTAGTTATTGTGTGGTTGTCTCGAGTGTCTTCTTTTGGTTTCTAGCGTTGCTAGTATCGGGATTCTAGGCGGTCGTCAGACCTGTCCTCCCATTTTATTCAGCTTTGGGTTGCGTTCCAAGTTGTATCTTTGCACATTTGTGCGTTTGTTATATAAAGTCTCTATCGTTTCGGCAAAAAACAACATTTAATGCTGCTCTATTTTTAGGAGACATTAAATGTATTTGGCGGGAAAAACTTGCTAAAAATGTTAAATGGTTAATCTTTTAATATAATAATAGATATCGACATTACCAAATTAATCAAATCTTGGTTTTAGGGATGTTGATTAAGTTTAGTTACCAACCTAATTCTGTACGTTTAAGTGGAAATTTAGTATATAAAATGGTTTAATATGAACAATGAGAGAGATAGCCAATAAAGTACGGCACTCTAGACGAATGAGAGGGAAATAGGTGGGTGTTTGAATATATTTGAGTGATAATATTTGTGTGTGTGTGTGTGTCTTTTTTTGTGCATTAAATGTTGAATTTATACATGTATAATGTAAAAAGGTAATAATTGCTCCTTGCCAACTAAGGGTGCAGGTGAGTGACACGTAAAGCCATGCGAAATTCAACTTTTGATGATTGACACGTAAAGCCATGTGAAATTCGACTTTTGATGATGGGACCCAGATTTAAGCTTTTAATGATGGACTGGTAGAACAATTGCTTTTTCAATTCCTATTCACAGGGGCTAGAGAGATCGACATAGGACTGAACATGTGGGCTCTTGAGTTCCTTTTAAGAGTTTGGGCCTGAATTGACATGCGCCCATTTCCAATATGAACAACACGATTTTTGGTGTGGTGGGCCAGCTTAGAACATCAACGTACAACAAGAGGGCCCCCAGGTTTTCAGATCTCATAGAAGATTGACAGATCGTATGTGCCCGGGAAGCTACCTACTGATCCTTATGTCCTCATGTGACACCCACGTGCGAGATCGCCAAAAGGGGACTTTCACTTTTGAGAAAAGGTAAATAGTGGGACAGTCATGTCATTTGGCAGAAGATAAGGTATAGAGGGACCTTTTTGACTGAACATTTAAAGAGGAGAAAGAGAGAGATAGAGAGACGTTTGTGGACAAAACCGCCAATGTGTGCGTCTTTTCATGAATGAATAGACACGTGCCGACATCTGAAGGTGTTGACTCATGGCTTTTCACGTGAATCGATATGATTAGCCAATAGTTGGGTCTCGTGCCATAATGCAGCTGGTTGCATTCATTGAGGGTTGAGATTGTTCCTATAAGTAGGGTGTTCTATCTCTTCAAAAAAATCACTCTTCTCAATTTCATTTCTCCTTCAGCAACAAACCAATTATAGGGATGAACTTCTAGCAAGGTAGCATGGTTATGAAAATCTTTGATAATTCGATTTTCTTTATCCCTCGGTTTTGAAATACCATGCCAAAAAGTTGCCATGATTGTGATATAGACCTTGTTAATGCGACACTGGAGGGCGATCGGGCTGGCCAGATTAGAGAGTCTATCGCCACCATGGGTGACGTCCAGCATGTTCAAGCATTATTAAAGGAAGTGACGGCAGGTCCGACGTCGGACAGATATTGGAGATGGTCGCCAGTGGAGGAACACGAAGAAATGCAGATATGGAAATCTGCCAGAAAGCGAGCATATTGACAGATGTCGCCATAGTCAAAATAAGAGAACACGAAGAACCATACGTAGGACCGCTTGTATAATATCCCATCTTGATAAAAAAAAACCTCATGGGCTCTCCTTGCAGTTGGATCACCTCGGATGTCCTTGCTCAACATCGGATTCTACAGCCATTAATTGACTAATGGCGACCTTCAATCCTCATGTTCCTAGACCTCCATAATTTCTAATTAACATCATCGACCAAGACTTGCAGTCCATTAAGGTTGTTGCGACGTTCGACAAAAGATCAACTCTACTACTTTCCCATTTTGGTATCTGCACCAACTCCCAGGTCATGAACCCTTTCAACAGAGATTGCACCTCAACCAAGTACTTTTGTGTACTCTTCGTACTCTCCTATGAATTGGCTTAAACTGGACCACAAACAATCTTTTGTCTCGAGCTCCGATGACCTGCAAATACATCGGGAAGAGGTCTCAACAAGAAACCTCTAATGCTCAAGTCAGTACTTCGCTTGTGAGAATATTAAAAACTTGTATGGAAAAGGCGTAATAATGTGTTATGTAAGAATATAACTTGGTAACCCCTTATATACTCGGGCTATCTTTTTGCCCAAGTGCCCTTACTATGAAAGAAATCATGTGATATCTTCTTTTCTTGCTTAACACGTCTCTGAAATCTTAAACTCTTTAGTAAGATACAGTTGCCATTCTTGGTAGAATTATGCAGGACCGACCTTGGGGTAGGGCGACCGCCTATGGCCCCATGTTACCCCAGGGCCCGCTTTTATATATATATTTTTAATATAAGTATTCATATTAATTATATAATAGAATATTGAATACACTATAAATTTTAAATCTTAAATTTTTTATTCTTTCACAAGGTTTTTCATATTTTATCCACTTTATAAATTTCATGAAAAAACTAGATAGTAGTTATTATTAGTAAAATTAATAATTTTTTGCATATATTTTTTTTTATCGATAAATTAAATTTTTATAGATCAAAACTGATGTTACACCGACCGTCACATGACATACGAAAGCAAAGTGAGAGGCACAATTCAAGCTTTATGATCAGCACAATTGTTTTTTTTTTCTATCGGCACATTTTTTTCTTATTCTTTTAGTGCTTTGTTAATTTTCTCTTCTAGCTTTATGATTCCACAATTCAATAATATGTTAGTGATAGTCAATAAAAGAGTTAAGCGAAGTAAACTCACTTTCAGACGAGTTTCAATTTATATTTGTTATTTAATTTTGTTCGATACAAAATAAAAGCTAATAGTTTTTAATAAAAAAATATCTCTATAATTATAACTGAGTATTATTTAATACACTAGTCTTAAGTTAAATATTTAAGAAGAAAAGTTTAGAGCTCTGACTGCTTATTTTTTTCTTTGTATGAAAAAAAAAAGTTTCTCCTTTCTTTTCATTTGTGCTTGTTAAGAAATTTCTCAAATTTTATTTATAAGAAATTAGTTATTTTTTTATTTGAAATTTTACTGTCTTTTCTTTTCATTTGCGATTCATAAGAAATTTTCAAATATTATTTATAAGAAATTAGCTATTTTTTTATTTTAAATTTTATTGCTTTTATTATGGCGAGTTATATTATTTTTTATTAACCAAAAAATAAATGAAAACAACAAAAGACAGCATTTAGCACATCTTGCTCAGGAACTTATAAGTTCAGGACTAGGCTCTGATTATGTCCCTTCTTACCATACGACTCTCGGGTCTCTAGATCATCCTAGCAACCTTGTGACCCACCTGTTATGGCCTCTTACCAGGTCGAAAGACTGACATTTACTTATACGACCTCGGTCGTAACTCCTCCTCATATGTCTGAGCCCATGGAGAAGCTCAACCCCTAAGTCTTCTAACCAGGTCCACCCATACTCCAAACTATTTAAGTGAGCTCCATGACGAGGTCAAATGCTGATACCGAGTTAAAGCTCCTTTGAACTAGTCGTACCCAAATTAACCACTAAGGTCGGTTAGCCGAGTTAGTCTAAGTGCTATATGAAGGTTGCCTTACACAAGAATTAGGAAACTATATGTCCAAATTTGGGACTATGGAAGGTTGGACAACAAAGTTAAAGGATGCAGATGCTAGCAGTCCTAAGAGATGTAAAGAGAATGGAATTTTCATGAGAAATAATGTCGAGAAAGACAATCTTTGGTCCAATACAGTTGAGGAAGACTAGAGTCGCAGACAATACGACGGAAAAATTTACCAACAATAGAATCGTTCTGGAAAGTTGAACAAAGATTTGTAAATGGATTGAAGAATTAATTTCAAGTCTCATTGGAAAAGGGAAATAAGGCCGATGATATACTAGGTGGGAGAAATTCCGCTTGAAAATTGAATGAACACACATACTTCGAATTGGTTGATGTTTTAAGGTTAAGATTACCTAAAATATAAAAAATGGACACTAAGAGTAAGACGATGCGTTAATAGCCCCATACAGTGAACAATAATTTGTAAGAAATTGATAGTGAGCCAAGAATATTAAGCCGACAAAACATACATGAATGAATTTGAACAAACAAAATGATCCAATCACATAAGTTGAATAATAGATTTTCTTATGAATTTGAATTTAGTCTATCAATTTTGAAGTAATGGATCAAAACTATTACAAAAAATAAAAATAAAACAAAAATAATATAGCTAATACAAATAAGGAAAAGAAAAGGTACGTATGCAACTCAACATACATACATCCCTCCTCATTTTTTTTTTTATTTATAATAATTTCGAAACCTAATTTTGTGCATGCATGGAATTGCGCGGAGCCCGTATAAGGGACCCCAAATCCCTCTCCCGCGCAGACTCGAGCCGCACGCTGCTGGACGTAATCCGCGACGACCCCCCCGCAAAAGACGGGCACAGGAGCTGGCGCCACTTCAAGGAGAAGCTCAAGCGCCGGGACGACAGCGGTGGCCGAGGCTCCGCGTGGACATCCACCGTCCCCGTCCCGGCATCCGACATCCCCATCCGGGCCTCCTCGCTGGGCCCGTCCTCGGCCCGAATAAGCCCGATCCACGACCAGACGGACCCGCCGCCCGACACGTCGGCCGCGGCCAGCGTGCGGAGGCTTCAAAGGGAGGAGAACATGAACGAGGATGATGACGTTGAGGAGGAGGGGGAGCGGGCCCCGCCAGTTAGGATGTCGCTGATGTCATTGCTGGCGGAGACGGACGAGAAGATAGGGATGGACGGGCTGGCTTACATGATGGAGGACGAGGATGAGGAAGAGGACGAGGAAGAGGAGGATGGGGGAGGAGAGTATAATTGTTGCTGCGTGTGCATGGTGAGGCATAGAGGGGCGGCGTTTATGCCGTGCGGGCACTCATTCTGCAGGCTGTGTTCGCGGGAGATGTGGGTCGAGGAGCGGGGGAACAAGTGTCCCTTATGCAATAACTACATATTGGAGATTCTTGATGTTTTTTGATAGCTAGCTTCGATTTTATTTTTTTTTTTAATTAAATTTATTTGTTTTGGATTTGGTTTTAGGTTATGTTGGTGTTATTTTGACTTAATTAGTGGTGGTCCGGTGATCACTTCCTCACTGAGTGGCGTCAAGTACGTTGGATGCATGCCCTAGGTATTAATTTGAACATATTAATTTTGTTCGGTCTTAATTATTTAGATTGTGAATCTTTTAACAAAGATACATATTTTTATCAGAAATTATCATACTTTAAAAAATAAAAAAATATAAATAGAAGATGATGATGACTAATGAACAGAAATTTCTACCGTTTCTCTTTTAAAGTATCGTGTTTCGATTTACACAGGAATGAACATTATTTGTGGTAGATAAAATTGTCATTTTTCTTAATCCAATTTTGTATGTGGAGAAAATTCTTAGTAAATTTTACATACAGTCCTCAAAATTAGTGGATGTCCTTGTTATTCGCTAGTCTGATTTTGAAATTGACTTGATGAAAAATGGGTGTTACTCAAATGCAATTAGTTCCATGATGTATGGTTAACACTAGGCTGGATATTGCTTAGTGTTAATATCATTAAATAGCCATAAAAGTTTACAAAACACAAATTTTAGCCACCTTTTGTAAAAAACCTCTTTTTTAGCCATTTTGGCATGTGTTTTTATTACATTACCCTTAGGTCAATATTACTTTGTTTACACTTTACACAATTTTGTTCCTCAAATTATTTCAAATCGAAAATTTCTTGCGCCGCACCCCCGCTCCTCTGCACTTCATCTTCAAGAATTCATCTCTTCACGAGAAATCGAACACCTCAAGAGACCTCAGGCGACATCACGATCTCACGACTTCAGGCGACCTCACGACCTCACGTGACCTCACAACCTCAGGCGACCTCACGACCTCAGGGGACCTCACAACCTCAGGCGACCTCTCCGTCACACCGTCTCTTCTAACCGACGCGACCTCACCGTCACACCATCTGCACGACCTCTACGTCACGCCGTCTTCACGACCTCAGTTTGATTTTTTTTTTAATTAGGATTTTTTTTGCCTATTCTTGCCTTTTTTGAATTTGGTTTGTTTATGTGGACTTGTGATTTACTACCTCGCCGTCTCTTGTGATTTGCTAGCAGTTTTGAAGGTTTGTTTTCTTCTTGGGTGTGTGAAAAATGTACAAATGTTGACTGTGTACACTTTCTTCATCGATTTTCCCTAATATTGTGTTCTTCCCAACATGAGATGGGAATTGAGATGACTAATAAAAGGAACTCAATTGAAGAAAATGAAGAAAAATTTCCCTGCTGAAAATGGTCCTCAGGTTTTGGAATCCATAGATGTTATGCTGCTGAAAATGGTGTTGTTTTTCATTTTGGTGTTGTTTTTTGTTTACCAATTCAAATGAATCCATAGATGTTTTGCTGCTGAAAATGGTAACTTAGTAATTTGGAATTTGAACTGTATATTTGGAAAGCATGCATCTTCTCTGTGTTTCTGTATGCATCTTCTCTGTTATTTTAAGAGCATGTATTTAGTAATTTAAGGTGTTTTGCTGTTGTTCAAAGAGATTTGACAACCTTCGTCTGCAATGTGCATTGTTATTTACACAACATAACCCTATTGATAAATTTCTGCTCTGGAAACGTTTTTTTTCTGTTTGGGGCATGTCGAACTATAACTTGATGTCTAAAAGTACTATCTAGTATCAAATGAAGGTAAGATTGGAAAATTAATGCCTCTTTACACAAGGTTCTTGTATACTATTATTAGAGTTTGTTTTTATTTCTTGCGTATGAACCTTAAGCAGTAAAGTTTCTTGCTTATAATTTGACATAAGTGACATATAATTTGCTTCATTTTATTTCATGTACTATATTACTATCTTTGCCCAATAAAGAAAATTAAAAGATATTGACTGAAATTTTGGTGTTGAAAATTAAGAGATATTGGCTGATATTAACATGTACAGATTATTCATTTTTCCTTCCACAATCACAGAGTGACGTCATAATGACTTCTCCTACAACTGATATTAGTTTTTTTTTTCATTTTTAATTGCTAAAAAAATTCACTAGTGTTTCATTTTTTTGTTTACTTTGTTTGGTTAACAAATAATATTACACATTTCATTTTGAATAATGTATTTACTTTTTAGTTGTATTAACTTTAATTATGTTGAACATCACAGGATAATAATTGGAAATGGAGGTGGGATAGCTCTTGTAAGTAGCATGCCAATTGTAATATTTTTAAAATTTATAGCATATATGTGAATTTTGTAAGTAACATTCTCTTAACATGAACCCATATTTCTCTTTTATTTATTTTTTTGTTGGGTTAAACGTTGGGCTAGCACCTACTTGGTATCAGGGGCCAAAATATTTTAAAACAATTGAGGGTGTCAGGAATATGCTTTCTAATGAAGTAAGCAATTGTTCTTAGAATTCAATCTCAGTACTCAAATGCAGTTGTTCGAAAAATTAATATAATTTATAATTTTTGTAGTATATCGATCCGTTTTTGGACGTGCTTTCTCGGAGGCTATACAGTGGGGTTAAATTGAAGTCGGGAGTATCTGCTTCAAGAATTAATATTCAAGATTGCTCTCTATTTGTAATTGCTCTTTCCATTGATTATATTTATTGCTTAATTAATTTATATTTTCTTGAATGATTCATGTTGATGCTTAATACTTATTTTCAGCGCTTGTTGTCGGATCAATGGAAAGTGCTTCATCCCGACGATCCTCAATGTACGTAGAGCTATCCAGACGACTCAAATTATGAGAGATGGGATGTTCCTCCGGTTCTGGTCAATTATGTTTGTGGTACTGCTATTCGTTGGGGATCTCCTTGGCATACAAAAACCGATGTAAGTTTTTCTTTTATTCTTTAACCATGTTGCTTTAACGGGAGCTATTTTTTTAATCAACTTTTGATTTCTGGTTTTCGTTCACTTAGGATGCATATATTAGCACGAAAAGTTGCGCCGATCAAGGACAGAGGTTTGGTGTTAGTTCAATGGACAGAGGTTCTTATTTTACCGCCGTAAATCAGAATTTTGTTTTTAAAGAGTGAGTAATTTGTCACATGCCCCTAAAGTTTGTAGTGTCACTTGTTTTGTCCAAGTCCAAATTTTCTGGTAGTACTATAAAGCCTTGCTGTGTAATTGTTTTTTCAGGGATAAAGCAGATGGGTTTTTTCTCCACCGAATCAGCTCACTAGAGATGGTGAGCTATGGCTATCTTTCCATTCAAAAATTAGTTTTTGTTCGTTCGGTTTTCTCGTGGCACAGAAAGCCCTACAAAATAATTGCAAAAGGAAACTATTGAAGATGACATTTTATATCTCTCTTTCTTCTCCTTATTACAGGACACTGTTTCGACATTGTTATCCGGTCCGAATAGCCTATTAAGTTTGAATAGTTATAACATACTCTTAATTAAGTTATAAATATTTGAATCTATAGATTTATTGAATGAAGAAGAATGACTAATTTCGTGTAGCCAGTATATTATGTTCTTTGTTATTGATTATAATTTTGCAAGATTTTCAAGTCAATTCTCATAGTTTTTTCAAGATCTATGTTTTAAAATTTCTTTCTAGTTTTGCTGAAACTGAAGGAGAATAGCTCGACCAATGGGAGATGAGTGAAAGAAGTTGAGGCTCGACGACAAGGAGAGGAATAAAACAACAAAATAAGGGACTAAAGTCGGCATTGTGTAAGTTTAATTGATGTCAAATTTTAACATGAGTTTACACTAATAGCACATGATGGAATAAAAAGAATTGCTTTTAGGGTTGAACTTTAATACACCTTTGTGGTACTGTTTGTTTGGGATAGATTGTTAAGTGGATATTAATATTTTGGTTTTTAACACACCTTCTTCAATATTGTGTTCAAAAAAAAAAAAAAAAAAGTAACGCTTTTGATTTTTGACTTGCTTATTCATTAGCTTTGGTACTTTCAGGAGACTTTGAAAAAAGCTGAAGAGATTTTCGGGATGGATAATAAAGACCTCTACATATCATTTTAGGGGTTGCTAAACCGCAGGATGCATTAGGAAGTGCATTACAAGTGAAGTTTGTGCTTCAGTCTCTAGGTTACGAGGTTTCCTGTAGAGGGACTCGGTGTATACTTCACTATTTGACCTTTAAACATGGATATGTGAACACTGTTGATTGATATTTTTTTTTAAGAAATGGTTGATTTTAGAAATTCCTTGCAATAAATATTCAAAATTTGTGCAAATTCTATTGTTGGGACTTTAGATGGCACTAATGTATGGTACATATGTAAATAATGACATTTGTTGTAGTGTCATCTGTTGTTGTTGCTACAAACATAATGCCTTTATATTGACCTTTCAAGTGGGTACATCAATCACCATCATAGGGCGACAACAATTAGTGAACATGTAAGGCAACGAATGCGTATATGAACACAACATTGTCATTTGTCTCATAGCATGTGGTGTTTCTAGGATTTCCTCTCATCAACATATGAAAATATCCAGACAAAAGTTCCTAAGATGTATTATGATCCTTGTAAACGAAGTCATACGCAACATTATGAGACTTTTGTGCTTTATTGTATTTGACTTGGTGTACCATTATCACGCTCCTGGTCACTCATTATATACCTCTAGGGGATGAGCGACTGAGGTCGAGTATACATGTATGATTGTTGAATTTACATATTTTCCAATTGACATATTTTTGACATGACAATGTAAAAAAAGAACATGTCTTATACATGCGTCAATGTCTTACATAATAAAACAAATAAAATTTGAACCAGAACCAACTTCTTGTATTGATTTTTGGGTCCATAAATGATTCAAAATTTGTTTTTGGGATTCAAAAAATGATTCAAAAATCGTTTTTGGGATTTCTGAGATTTCTGGGGACCAGAAATCGTTTCTTGGTCCAGAAACCATTTCTGGGATTTCTGGGACCAGAAACGATTTCTGCGACCAGAAATCATTTCTTGAATTTTTGGGACGGAAATCGATTTCTGGTCCCAGAAATCGTTTTTCGGATTTTTGGGATTTCTGGGGTCCATAAACGATTTATGGGCTCCAGAAATGGTCCAGAAACGATTTCTGCGACCAGTAATCATTTCTGGGATTTCTGGCATTTGTGGGACCAGAAACGATTTCTGGGGTCCAGAAATGATTTCTGCGACCATAAATCATTTCTTGAATTTCTGGGACCGAAAATCGATTTCCGGTCCAAGAAATCGTTTTTCGAATTTTTGGGATTTCTGGGGTCCATAAACGATTTCTGAGATCCAGAAATGGTCCATAAACGATTTCTGCGACCAGAAATCATTTATTGGATTTCTGGCATTTCTGGAACCATAAACGATTTCTGGGGTCCAGAAATCAATTTCCGGACCCAGAAATCGTTTTTCGGATTTTTGGGATTTCTGGAGTCCAGAAATGATCATTTCTGAAGCCCAGAAATCGTTTCTGGAGCCCAGAAACGATTTCTGGACCCCAGAAATTGACGATTTCTAATTTTTTTTTTTAAGAAAAATAGATAGTAAGGGTATTTTGGTATTTTTAGGTGCCAAAATGGCTAAAAAAGATGTTTTTCCAACAACATGGCTAAAATTTATGTTTTACATTTCTACTTGGCTAAAAAAAAAAATCACTGTTTTATTGCTTATGTTGTTAATTTCCTAAGTGTGTACATATTTAATCTGAGTATGTCTCATTCGGAAAATCTATATGGATGAACTAACAAACTCTTGTATTAGACAAATTGAATTCAATTCGACTTGGTTCATCATTGGTATTTATATTTCCATTGTGTCTTTGTTTTGTTCTCGTAGCTCAATCTAATATTGGGGTTTTGACCTATTCGCTAAACCTTATCTCAAGCCCATGACATCCTAAAGTAACTCTTATTCATCTTGACTTTTTTATTTCTTGGCAACAATTTTACCCGAGTCGTTCATTTTAAAGATTAAATTTCAACCCTTAGTCTGCCACACATAAAAAGCCACCTCCAGAAACCAAACCCTAATGATGTGGCTCATCATTCATATTCCCTTTATCTCATCTATGCAACACTCCTCCTCTTTGTTGTCTCCTCAGTCAATTAACTATCTTACTTCTAAGGACTTTCACTCTAAATTTCTTCTCGACCTTTTCGAGTGTGTGTGAGCTCGAACTAAGAGTATTGAGGAGAGTTGTCACTTTCTTCATATTTTATTGAGTTTTTCACTTTTTCAGCTAGTGCCTCTTTGTGGGTGCATCTGGATTATTCTCTCGAAGATGACATTGTTAATTTGTATACTTTGTTACTTTTAGTTTGTTTACTTTTTTTTTTTCAAACGGCATAATTTCATAAATAGAACACATATTTACAAGCAGATAACAACCGGTAACATCCGGAAAGAACAGCTACGCAGCTGTAATCCTTGGGAGGACAACTCGGAAGGCAGCCTAATCGAAGCACGCACAACACACTCACAAGCTCCCAATAGGAGAATATAACTCTCAAAAAGAGAATAAACACTGCACACAACAAACTAAACACGTAACAAACACTAACACACAAAACACTAAACACAACGAAAAATACTAGAATAATCCCTCCCTACCAGCAAATCGGCAACCCCAGACCCTAAGGCAGCTGCATCAAACACGAAACAAGAAACTCCAGACCGAAGCCGGTTAACCAAAAATACTAGAAAAATCTTTATGTTTGTTTACTGAAAGATAGGATTTGTTATGGACTTATTTCCTATATTGTGAATGAGAATCATATTTAGCTAAGTGTGTTTGTATTTCAATTATGTTTATGTGAAAAGGTAAATTATTTTACATTGTATATAATATGATCTATTGTGTTGAAAGAAGATCATATTATTGGTGCTTTGTAAAATATAAATATGGTTCACAACCAAAATAGAAATGAACTAAACTATCGTAAATGATTGTAGTATAATTTTGAAATTAGTTGATCTTGACTAATGAATTACACTAATACACTTTGAGCGTATTAAATGAGAAATTCATTTTGTACTGACTATATGAGTACAGTTAGAGCGTATTTCAGTTATGGGAACAAAACATATCAAAGTATAAGCAATAGTGACATTCTTTTTCTTTTTTCCTAGAGAAGTTCTCTACGAGATGATGAGAGGAAAAGAAAATATGTTTAAGATTCTAATTTAATGAAGTCCCTCAATCCCGAGTCCTTGAATCACCAAATAAAGAAAGAAAATAATGAAACATAACAAAAAGGAAAGACCAAGTAACATATCCTCAAAAAGAATAGAGACGAGTAACCAAAGTGCTCAAAGAAAAATCTCTATCTACACACAGAGATTCCAACATTCAAAAACTCTTGTATCAATCAGAAACCTACCCAACTCAGTTCTTACTCAATGCTGGCAGAGTAGGAACTAGGGGTGTTCATTGGTCGGTTCAATCAACCGACCGAATCGAGTTAGAAAAATCGAAATAACGGAATTATATTATGCCAATAACCGAAACTGACCGAATTTTATATCAATTACAACCGAACACTAACCAACTAAACTTCTTGGTCGGTTTCGGTCAGTTTGGTCAAACCGACGAAAATGTACATTTTAAATTATGTACATATATAATATAATATAATATAATATATATATATATATATATATATATATATAGTATGATATAATATATATAATATAATATAATATATATATTATTCGGTCAGTTCGATTATTTCGGACATTTGATGTTCGAAAACCAACTCCGACTGAAATAAACAAAAAATTATAAATTGAAAACCGTATCCGACTGAAAAGCGAAGTGAAGGAGAAGAAAATGAGTCTCGACCAAAGGGAGAGGAAATGTTCAATTGAGTAGGATTCGTGAATCGATCGATCACTATTTGAAATTGAACCAAAAATTCAGTTCGGTCAATTTCGGTCGGTTTTTTCGGTTTTAGTCGAATTATGCACATCCCTAGTAGGAACTGATAACTCACTATATGTCCAGTTCTTTTCCCTCAGTACCTCAACATGCTCCGCCACTTGCAGTACGGGTCAATGCACTTATTGAACCGCTCGTCTCGCACCTTAATCCTCCAGTGCTCATTCGAGTAGTTACCTTTCTCTGCATGTCTCTTGTCCCACTCCAGCTGGGCCTTCTGCTTGGACGGAAGTAGACAAAACTATTTGAGCCTCTCGGGCATGGCATCGTGAAACCTCCACCGCTTAACCCACCAACTTTAATCATCTATGGTATCAGGGGCGGATGTAGATTGAGTCCAGTATGGGCCTAGGCCCTCACTCAAATTAATTTTGGATAAAAAGCTTACATTAGATGTAAAATCAATTATTTTTAATAGGTCACTCATAAGCAAACAAGACTCTTGCAGATGAATAAAAATAAAAGGTGATCATACTGTCTTTTATTTGGTTTCCATCCATCTAGCCATGGTGCATATGGTTTTATTTTTAGTTCACTTTTCAATTATATTTTTTGTTTTTATATATTTATTTATTTAGGAATTAACAACCAAGCTACAAGTACATTAGTCAACACTTGAATTGGTATATAAATATATATTACTTTAAATATCTCAAATTTCTAAACTAATCACTATAATAATTTATAAATATTCAGTATTTAAATATCTATTTTTATTTATTTGAGAAATATATTATCAAAACTTATTATTCAAAATGAAAAAATTTGGATCCATCCAATTGGACAGTTCTGAACTTTTTTAACCATTTCGAGCCAAATTGATCAACCGATTGATTTCAGTTACGACCAGTTCGATCCAATCCATTTTTCTAAATATGCTAACAACATTATGATTCTAATTTTGTTTGTATTTCTAAAATATATTCCGAGGTTCATGTTCTATCGCACTTAAACGATATTGGACAATAGATTTTAGTTTGTGGAATTTTGAGTATAAAGCACTTAAAATTATATTTATGAGTTTAGAAATCACAATGTATTTTTTTACATAAATCAATTTTAAAAAATGAAATTACGTTTTCTTTTTAGACCATTTTGCCATCTCTCAAAAATAATTTTAGACCTACACTCAACAAAATTTCTAGATCCGCCCCTGTATGGTATGTCCATAATCCTTGTGGAAAACATATGGGATTATGGTATGTTCATTCAATTCCATCCTATTTTACTTAATTTTAATGAAATATAAACCTTAGTTTTACTTTACTGGCATAAAATGTCTCTAAAGCCCAATAAGCATGCAATACGTGTGACTCGAGCTCTACATCTTGATCCCACGACGTATTGTTCTTGTTACTGTCGAACTGAAACTCTATTGGATACGTATGCTGAATTGGTTCTCCAAATCGAAGATGACTAGTGTTTCAGTAAAAGAAGTAATGGAATGCAACCAATTGCAATCCCCCGATTGGAATAGTTAGACCAGGCTGCCAGAGAAAACAAAGGGTCACGTCATTCTTGAATCCTAAAAAAAAGATGCAGCAAATGTGACGAGGGAGGTCATAATCTAAAGACTTTTCCGAATCCCAAAAAAATATTGTTGAAAAATATTTTGTTTGAATTTACTAGAGTATGATTGATTGTGATTTTTAAAACAAAACTGTGTTTGAGTATCGATTAGTATTGGTTTAACAACAACTTATTGTCGATTTCTTTGTTATATATTTGTTCTTAATTTTCTTGTATTATAATATCAGTTTAGTTATTGTCTCCATCGTGTATTCGTTATGAACAACACATGATGAATAACATTTTGGTACTATGATTTTGTATACAATAAACATAAAGTATGATAAACAATGAGCCAAAACATTGTATTTAAATATACTATATGAAAGCATTTTATATGCATTTATTATACTATATAGCTTCAAGTGTTGTGTCTGTCGGATTGAAGCAATATTGTCTCGCTTTGTTGAGTTTTTATTATTTGACTTGTGTGGTGCTCATATTGGATATTAACTATTTTAGATACACTTATATGAATAAGCATTTTATATACATATTATTGTATTACATTTCTTTTTAGGTATGTATAAAGATATAGTACAAATTATAAGTAAACAAAATGCAACTAAAAAAATAGGAATATAATTTATATGAACCATAAAAAAAAACTAGTATTATAATTTTTAGTAATGTTATTCGAGTTTGTAAAACCAAAAGGTACAAATAAACCAAATCTAAACCACATGTAAATTGTCTCAAAATGTGGACATTAACCACATCTAAACTAAAATTATACTAAACAAAAATGTCCACATGTTTAAAACTAGAACCTGTAAACAATTTGTACACTTCACATACTTAAGTTAAAGACAGGAAGTAGACAACAACTGAAATATATCATATTACCATCAAACTAAAATTATACTAAACAAAAATGTCCACATGTTTAAAACTGGAACCTGTAAACAATTTGTACACTTCACATACTTAAGTTAAAGACAGGAAGTAGGCAACAACTGAAATATATCATATTACCATTAAAGTATGAAAGAAAATAAGAAAATCAGAGAACAAGAAGCTAAAATGAACTGCCATTTTCATTGATCGAATTTCAAAACTTCTCCATACAAAGCATAATGAGTTACAGTGCATATCATATATTTATATCTAAACCCTAGTGCAAGATGGATAGAGATCAGCTAGTACAAGAGATAATTCTAGCCCTACACATATCTAACAAATCCCTTCAAAATCAATGGTTGTAATGGAACATGGTACATCCCTTCTGCACATAGTCGTTGGGTTTGTCTTATGCTCAACAGATTTTGGCTCATTATCTCCAAGTACATAATTGGCACATGCTGCATGAGAGTTGATGAGTTGGGTCGTCATGCACTTGGGCTGTGAAGAACAAACATCTGCATTGGGCTCATAATGAGCATAGCTTCCTTTGGGCTGTGCATGTGACTTTGCATGAACTTGTGCATGGGCTGATTTAGGAATATCTCTAACATGCCCCCTCAATTCAAGCGAGGTGAGATCACAAACTCCTAAAGAACTTCGAAGCCGAGTTAAGAATTGGAAACTCAAAGGCTTGGTAAACAAATCTGCAAGTTGATCACATGAAGGGACATGTTGCACAGTCACCTTTCCTTTTTCTATCTTATCTCTCACAAAATGTATATCAAGCTCAATGCGCTTTGTCCTGGCATGAAGAACAGGATTAGAACCCAAAGCTACAGCTCCTAGATTATCAACCCAAACTACATGAGTCTGCTCAATGATCATGCCTATTTCTTGTAAAAGAGACTGAATCCAACTGATTTCTGCTGTTGTATGAGCCAAACTTCGATACTCAGCTTCAGTACTTGATCTAGAAATAGCATTCTGCTTCTTAGAACTCCAAGCAACAAGATTTTCTCCAAGAAAAACACATGAACCAGTGACAGACTTTCTATCATCTATATCACAAGCCCAATCTGCATCTGAAAATCCTACCAGCTTCAATGTCACCCCTCTTGTGATGTGTAGACCATAATGCTGACTAGACTTCAAATATCTTAAAATCCTCTTAACACTCTTCTAATGAGTATCAAGAGGACAAGACATAAATTGGCTCACCTTATTCACAGCTAAAGAAATTTCAGGCCTAGTTATGGTTAAGTAATGCTCCAATTATGCTTCTGTAGAGTTTTTCATCAAGAAAAGGATCACCTTGATGTTTAGACAATCTGAGAGAAGAGACCATAGGAGTAGGACAACCCTTACATTTTGCATTTTAGCTCTATGAAGCAAATCAGAGACATATTTATGCTGACATAAATCAACACCTTGAGCTGTGTAATTGACTTGAATGCCAAGAAAGTGATGCAATGTCCCTAGGTCTTTGATGGAAAATGACTTCTTCAAACTTTCAATGGTTTCTTGGATGACTGTGCTATCATTACCAGTTATTATAATGTCATCTACATAAATAAGCATAAAGATCTTCACTTTACTTGAGGTTTTGAAAAACAAGGATGAATCAGCCACTGAATTGCCAAGATCATAGAGAGCTCTTTTAATTTTAATAAACCATGCCGTGGAAGCTTTCTTTAAACCATAAATGGCCTTGTTTAACTTACACACTAAAGCCTGACCAGTGGAAAGAGAAGATTCAAAACCAGGAGGTTGTTTCATGTAGACATTTTCTTCAAGATCACCATGAAGAAAGGCATTGCTGACATCCAACTGCTTCATGGTCCATCCAAATTTTACAGCAAGAGTGAGAAGAATCCTTATAGTGGTTGGCTTCACAACAGGACTAAAGGTTTCTTTGAAATCAAAACCAGCTGTTTGAGAATATCATTGAGCAACTAGTCTTGCCTTGTACTTATTGATGCTGTTATCAGGATTCCTTTTGAGTTTAAAAACCCATCTACTATCCACTATATTGCAGCCAGCAGGTGCACGAACTAAATTCCAGGTTTTGTTTTCAAGCAAGGCTGAATATTCCTCTTTCATGGCAGCATGCCAGCATGGATCCTTAAGAGCCTCAACAATAGACTGTGGCTCATGTGGTTGAAGTGTTGAGCTGTAAACCTTTGGTTTGAAAATGCCTCTCCTAGACATGGTCACCATAGGATGAAAAGTTTGATTAGTAGCACCAGTGTTATGCACATGAGTATTATGTTGATGAGAACTATCTTCCAGTAAAGGCAGCTCAACATACAATGGTAGAATTAGAGTGAGTGTGTTTTGAGCTGGAAAAAGACTGGATAGGAGATCTCTGAGAGGCTAAGGAGATAGATTGAGGAGAATGTTGGTTACTGTGGGAAGACTGAGTTGGTGGTTGATGATAGGTGTGAGAAAAATCAATAACACAAGGAGCAACATTGGAGGTTGAGTTAGCAGGACAGACATGATCATTGGATGGCACATGAAGTTTTTGTTTGTATGGAAAAATGTTTTCATTGAATGTGATGTCTCTGGTAATGATGAGTTTGCCATTAGGTAAAAGAACTTTGTAGCCCTTGTGATGAGGACTGCAACCAACAAAAGTACCATTTGTGGATCTGAATTCAAGTTTATTTTTATTGTAGGGTCTAATGAGAGGATAATGATAAGTTTTTGTTTGTATGGAAAAATGTTTTCATTGAATGTGATGTCTCTGCTAATGATGAGTTTGCCATTAGGTAAAAGGACTTTGTAGCCCTTGTGATGAGGACTGCAACCAACAAAGGTACCATTTGTGGATCTGAATTCAAGTTTATTTTTATTGTAGGGTCTAATGAGAGGATAACATAGGCATCCAAAGGCTTTGAGCATGTGAAGGTTTGGTTTATGGCCATAAAGAACTTCCAAGGGTGATTTGTGATGAAGAAGTTTGGTAGGAACACGGTTTATCAAATAGCAAGATG
Source organism: Striga asiatica (assembly GCA_008636005.1). Taxonomy (NCBI): domain Eukaryota; kingdom Viridiplantae; phylum Streptophyta; class Magnoliopsida; order Lamiales; family Orobanchaceae; genus Striga; species Striga asiatica. Next base: position 773,805 of record BKCP01009403.1, on the reverse strand, counting down.
TGACAAAGGCATCATCCCAAAAAACCATAGGAAGAGAAGACTGTGCAAGTAAAGATAACCCCATTTCCACAACATGTTTGTGCTTCCTCTCAGCTAAACCATTTTGCTGAGGAGTATGAAGACAATAAAGTTTGTGATGAATTCCATTATCAACAAAGAACTTACTCAAGGCTCTAAATACCCCTCCCCAATCAGTTTGAATAGATTTAATGCTCCTATTAAGTTGATTCTCAGCAAGTTTCTTAAAATGAAGGAAAGCATTGTAGGTGCCAGATTTGTTTTTGAGGAGATAAAGCCAAGTGAATCTACTATGATGATCAATAAAGGTGACATAGTAAAGGTAACCATTTCTGGATTTAACAGGAGAGGGACCCCACAAATCTGAGTGGACAAGTTCAAGAGGAGCAGTATACAAAGTCTCAGATTGAGTACAAGGGAGCCTATGAGCTTTTGCCAACAAACAAGAGGAAACAAGGATCATTCATATTGTTCATTTCAAAAGGAATATTACAATCTTTTAAAGCTCTTCTAACAACATCAAAAGATGAATGTCCTAGTCTTTTGTGCCAAAGTCAAGGCCACATTTCTTGGAATGGAAAACAGCTGAAACTGCATGGATGCTAGGTTGAAGACTGTTTGAGTGATTTAAGGTTGAACTGGTCTGAGAGTCTTTATGACTGGTGAGATGAAATTGATAGAGACCTCCTTTAATAGTTCCCTTGAGAAGAACTTGATGAGAAACCTAGTCCTTGACAAGACAAAAGTTAGGATGGAATTCAAAGAACTCATTATTATCAGTGGCAAATTTAGACACACTAAGGAGATTTTTAGTGATAGAAGGAACATGAAGGAGTTTACTTAGTTTAAAAATTTTAGAAGATTGTAGTGATGTAAGTTGAGCTGAACCAATATGGGAGATAAACTCACCAACACCATTTCCCATGTGGAGCCTGTTTGTGCCTTGATAATCTGCAACATTTGAGAGGTTGGTTAAGTCATTAGAGATGTGATTTGTTGCTCCTGAGTCTGGATACCACAGAGACTCCATGTTGCTTTCTGAGGAGATGCTAGGTGAAGGTGGTGGTAGCTGAGCCAAATGAAGAGCAGGACTTCTGTTGGAATGAGAAAAAGCATTGCCTTGATTCTGAGAGGGTGAAGTGTTTTGTTGAGTTGAAGTCACAAAATTGGAGTCATATCTATACCAACATCTATCAGCAGTGTGTCCTGTGCCCCAACACACTTGACAAACAGCTCTGCCTCCTTGAAAACGACCTCCTCTTCCTCTATAACCCCCTCTAGATCTTCCTCTTCCTCTAAAGCCACCCCTTCCTCTTCCTTGATTGTTGTTATTCCAGTTTCCTCTTTGATTTCCTTGGGTGACTAGATTGAGAGAGGGTTGAGAACCAGCAGTGTTGACATTGCTGCTGTTGTTAGGAGTGGTTGCTACTTCAAGTCTGACTCATAACTGAGAAGAAAAGCTTGGACATCCATAATAGACCAAGTATCAATTCTTGAGGTAACTGTGATCATCACAGGATCATATTCACTGCCTAAAGCTGAGATGATGTGCAAGATTTGATCTTTCTTAGTAACCTTTGCTCCAACAAATGCTAGCATATCAAAACACCCTTTCATTTTGTTGAGAAACTCCCTCGTGCTCAAGTTGCCTTTTCTCATTGTTTGGATGCATTTTTTTGGCTAAGGACTGGTTTGTGAAGTTGGTGGATAGAGCATTCCAGATTTCTTGAGAGGTTTGAAGCCCCACCATTTGAACAAGAAGGCTTTCTGAAAGTGAATATAACAGCCACGAAGCAAGGATTTGGTCCTGCCTTTGATAGGTGATGAACTCAGGATTGAGTGTTTGAGATTACTGCTGCTGTATGAACTGAGCTGGTTGTTATCCACCAAGAAGATAATGCTCGAGACCATAGCCTCTGATGGTGATTAATGCTTGTTGTTTCCAAATGAGGTAGTTGTTTTCATCAAGTTTTGTGGTCAAAAGTTGATTCTGAGGATAAATAATTTGAATGGATGTGTTTGGTGTTTGTTCCCCTGTGCCAGACATGGCTGAGCTTGTATTTGACATCCTAGGAACAAAAATGAAAAGAAAAAAGTGGGATAATCAGCAGCAGGCTAAGCCTGCTCTGATACCATGAAAGAAAATAAGAAAATCAGAGAACAAGAAGCTAAAATGAACTGCCATTTTCATTGATCGAATTTCAGAACTTCTCCATACAAAGCATAATGAGTTACAGTGCATATCATATATTTATATCTAAACCCTAGTGCAAGATGGATAGAGATAAGCCAGTACAAGAGATAATCCTAGCCCTACACATATCTAACAAATCCCTTCAAGATCAATGGCTGTGATGGAACATGGTACATCCCTTATGCACATAGCCGTTGGGTTTGTCTTATGCTCAACAGATTTTGGCTCACTATCTTCAAGTACATAATTGGCACGTTCTGCATGAGAGTTGATGAGTTGGGCCGTCATGCACTTGGGCTGTGAAGAACAAACATCTGCATTGGGCTCAGAATGAGCATAGCTTCCTTAGGGTTGTGCATGTGACTTTGCATGAACTTGTGCATGGGCTGATTTAGAAATATCTTTAACAAAGTAAAAGTTTCATAATAAAAATAGAAAATATCAAAATCCAACAAATGTAGGTATCATTGTTATATTATTTGATTGACAAATAAAATACTTAATATCCAATCTGAGCACCACACAAGTCAAATAATAAGAGTTCAACAAATCAAGACAATATTTCTTCAATCCGACAGACACAAAACTTGAAGAAAACTATTATTACGTACTACTATTTGGTATAATTGACTTTAAAAAGAATTTAGTAGTAATTATGGAAATAAGATACTTAGTACGAGTGCATGCGGCAATTTTCTCATAATCCAATCCTATTATTTTTGGGCTAAACGTACACGCTATATGGAACTTCATCATGTCGTATTATGTCATGTGCATCGCACGGGCAACATACTAGTATATATATGAAATGATTTATATTTACTATTAAGAATAATAATTTTCTGCCAAAAAAATATCAATTACTTAATAAGTATTTTTAAAATATTATTTCTTACTTTTTTTTCGTATTTACATTTGGTAATTTTTTTCTTTATCATCCAAGGTGACACTTATATTTATATTTAGGTATCATGATATTAATAACTGATCTAAATCTATTGGTTAAACTTTCTAAAAAAATTTAATCAATTTTTTATTCTACCCATTCTAGTCTATTTTTAGTGGTGTAACATCAATAATTTGAGATTAAACTTTTCAAAAATTTACAAATAATTATTTTGTTTTCACCTAATCTTAGATTTATTTGACTTGAAATTAACAGATATGGTTATAGATAAACTAGTGCGTAGTCCGTGCGATGCACAGGAAAATAATATTAAATAATAATTATAAATTAAAGAGGAGAGTAAACAATATTAACTAATAATTATAAATTAAATATGTGACTTTCAGTATATACACTAACACGACCCACATGCACGAAATTGGTGATCGGACGATCTGAATCGGTCAAAGTGATCAAAGGTTATGAACAATCCATTTCACCTATAAAATACAAAATTCCCAAACTTTTTAGGGTTTTCATAAGATCCACCTACATATTTCTTGTTTTTCCTCAACTTTGTTTTGTTTCGATTTTGAAGAACGATACACAAATTAACCTTGTGAATAAAATGTTTTTGTTTCCAATCGACGATACATATTTCCAGACTAAAATATTCGGTATATGTATTGTAGTTCCTCCATTTTATTAAACCAAATGGTTGATTCATTTTTTCAACGGGAGAATGCGTGGGGTTTTTTTTTGGAAAATTTAAAGTGAAGTTGCAATGATTCGATGGATTCAGAAAATGTGTACTTATAATTGTGCTGAAAGAGAGACTGAAAATAGTCAAATTCTTTTTAAGAATTTTGATCAAGGAAAATAATTTTAAAATTTGGAAACATATTATATTATTATAGATAGAAGTACGCGTATAAATAATACTTGGTATGGAAAAACAAATATTTGAAATTCGAAATCATAATAATTTGAAATCTGAAAATTTTGAATAAATAAAAACAGCCCACACTATTAGACCATTATGATTTCGTCTAGTTATTTTATTCTGCCTGATTCTATGGCAACTAAATGATATGGCATTTAAAAATTAAAATTTTAAATTCAGAATTGGACCAGATTTTCTTGCAATCAGATATATTTTGATAACAGATTAATATGAGACGGTATTATGAAGTTGTATCCATTCAGATTTTTTGTTGTAAATAATGCAACCTGATTTATTTTTTGTTGTAGATAATGCAATCTGATTTTTTGAAAGAAGTTGTATGCAATCGGATCTCTAACATTTAAAAATGGAAACGAATAGATTTTTAGAAGAAGTTATATAAAAATCAGATCCCTCACAGAAAAAAAAAATAATAATAAAATAAAATATACTACCAAGTTTTTTGGAATAAAAAATAGACCGGGATTTTAAACTTGTTTGCTATCGGATTAATAAAAAACCCACAATTATAGGCAGTATTTAATGTTTAAAAAAAATTCTAAAAATGGAATGCAATTAATGTTGACCGAAAACTTTGGTTACTGTTTATGGTAAATAGTTAATCTTTATATATATATATATATATATATATATATATATATATATATATATATAGATAACTCTAATGATAATTATTTAAAATTTAAAAAAGGTAAAATTGCACCTCACATCACGACCTTTTCGACTTTTGCGTTTCTGTCACCACTTTGCGACCTTGGCAATTCGATACCCAACCTTTTGGTATTTTGCAAGACCAAGCATTGACCACATTACCGGCCGACCAATGCCAACCTGTCCGGCCATTTAATCCAACATGGCTCTGACGTGGAGGACGTGTCTCAGGCAACATATACATGTCAGCGCCGTGACGTTGTTTCTTGCATCTAACACTTCTTATAAAATTGAAAAATCCCCAAACTCAAATCACAAATCCCTAAATTCATCCCTAAAATCCTCGAGCGCTTCGACCTGCGACCCTATCTTCGATAAGAAATTGTTCCTTCAACTTCAAAAAATCACTGCAATCTCTATCTTCGATCCTCCCTCCACACATGGCAACTAGCTCGACTAATAGTGGAGCTTCGAATGGAAGTGCAACCCACACACAAGTCTGTTGTTACCATTTAGAGGAGGCCGATTTGTTGATCTCGCACACTGATGCAAATCCGGGTCGAAGATACTTCCGTTGTCCACATCGGAGCGTAAGTTTTATGGACAGATTTTACCCTAATTTTTTAGAATTACTTCGAAACATGATGGACATTTATGGACAGATTTTGCCCTAATTTTTTTTTAATTCGTCATAAAATAATTTTGATGATTGTAACATTATTGTATTGTTGTTTAAGGATTGTAAGTTCTTCTTGTGGTGTGATCCTGAGATTCCACCATCTCAAAAGGCTGCTTTTTTGAAGTTCAAGAATGAAAGGAAAGGTTTGGGTGATGAATTCAAATGCAAAGAAGAGGAGGTCAAAGTGATAACCTCAAGATTGGACATCATAGAAAGAGAGATGTTGGAGCTGCAAGTGAAACATGCTAAATTGGAGGAGTTTATAGTCACACTAGTTAAGAAGAAGAAGTTTCCAACTTCATTTGTTATGTTCATGTTGGCTTGTGTTGTTCTTCTGCTAGTGCTGAAGTAGATGCAGGTTAATGTGACTTTGGGTGTGTTGAGAATGTTGATGACTTTCGATTGAAGGTGTACTTTGAGTGTGTTGAGAAGGTTGATGACTTTTGATTGAAGGTGTGCTGATGAATATTGTGTTCTTGGTTTTATGATTGAAAGAAGATGTGTCTTTCACTGAACTTATGTATTTTAGTTGTTATTATTAGTTAACTGAAGACCTTATTGTTCATATGTGTGTTTTACAATTGTGGAGATGAGGTTTTTTCTTTTTGTTGTTTAGGGGACATGATAATGTGTATTGTGTTTATGTTTTGTGTTAATTCATTCACATAGTATTGACATAACTATAAGTAATGAAGAGCACCAAACAATACCAAACAAAAAACACCAAACAATAAGTAATGAAGAGCACCAAACTATCCAGGTGCTTTTGGATTAAAACCAACAAAAACAATCACTTTTGTCAACACATCCAACAAAAAACCATCATCTTTGTCCACACATGAAACCAAAAACACAATCTTTGTCCAAACATCCAAGCAAAACCAAGTATCAATACATTAAACAAGTTAGACAATAGTTGGTGACCAATCATCCCAACAACTAACATTCAACAAATGTTATTTGACCAACCAAACCAAACATTCATTGAACTAACTGGCTGCACTTTCTTAAGTGCCAATGGTGTGACCTCTGCCACTTCTAGTCCTTCCTCTGCCACCTCTACCAGTTCCTCTATGTGAGCTACTTACACTGGCACTAGCACTGCCACTACTCCCACCTCTAGCTGATGGACCTCCATGAACAAGATGAACTCTTCTTGCAGTGGACATCTGTTGAAACATTGCTTCTAAATATCAACAGAGCATCATACAAAACATAAACATGACTACAATGAAGGCTTTGTACTAGTCTGCTCAGATAAAGATAAAATTTATACCCTCATGTAAATATTGCCAGTCTGCTCAGACACCAAGACTCCATAACCTTTTTTTGCCTGTCATAAAAATATAAATGTCTTTTAATGTTCACCAATGAAGATTAAAGGAGCAAAATTAGAAAAATATAAAAGTTACCAAATTGCATTCTTTGTGTATTTGACTCCCATGATCATTTAAAGCCGGTTCAGTCTGAGTCAACCTGGGAGATTTCCTAATTGGTTGTTTCATAGCAAATTGAGGAGCAGCTGGAATAGCTGTTTCAGTTTGTGTATAGGCTGGTGGAGGATTCTCAGATGCAGAGGGTTGTGGCACTAAGTTCTGAACTGCCTGAGATTTTCTTCTTGGTTCTTTCTTCTTCATTTGACTCTGCATAAAACATAATAGAAAGTAATAGAGCTTATATTTTTCAATTACAATTTGAAGGTCAATTCACATTACCTTTTTTGGGTTCTGAACTGAAGCATTAGAGCAACTCTTCCTACTATGGCCAGTTTGAAAGTAATTTTGGCAAGTCATTTGCAATCCAAACCTTTTTAGCTTTGTACTACTCCTTGCCTCCTCCCCAGGTGCTCTTTTACTTGATTTTTTTTTTTTTTTTTTTTTTATTTTGTCTCTCAGGCATCCTTCTAAGAGTAAGTGGTTTGATTGGATGACCAACAGCTTCAGGCCACATTTTCTTACCATTGAGAGACTCAAGTCCTTTTGAATAAGCTGTAATATACCTCTCAACATAGTAATAAGGATGCACATAGTCACTCACATCATGCTTCAGCCAATTTATTGTTGCACATGCATGAACACAAGGGATCCCACTAACATCCCAAGATCTGCATGTACATGTCAGCTCTCTCAAGGATACAACAAACTGGTCTTCTAACAACTGAACTTGGAATTTTTCTCCTAAGGCTGGCTTGGTACTACAAAGCCTACTCTTATACCTATTTTTCTCAACCCTAACTCTAATCCTAGGACAAATCTTATCAGTGATGCCACAAATCAACTTAAGCTTATCTTGCCTCTCCATCACATAACTTCTAATGCTTTCTAGCATCTGCACAATGGGTTCCTTTCTAGCCTTCACAATGGTGCTATTAAATGTTTCACAAACATTATTCAAAACCATATCACACTTAGGAGATTCTGAAATAAAACACTTACAGAACCTAAAAGTCTCTTTTGTAAAGAAGTCCTTGAAGGCTTTATCATCTACTGCTTTCAAATCCTCAAGTGCTTCCTTGTATTCAGCCTCATATGTGCTATGCACAAGCTTCCAAAAGCAATTCTTCAAAGTCTGTCCTTTGTCAGTTTTTTTCCAGTTCATGTATACATGCCTAGCACAATTCCTTTGCTCAGCATGCGGGGCATAAGTCCTGATAGCATTCATAAGTCCCTGCATAATATGAATAAACAAAATATCAACTCTGTAATAGATGAATATTGTACATATGTAAAGTGTTATTCTAACCTTTTGTTAATCACTTATGATAGTCCAGCCCAAACCATTCCTTATTTTGAGCTCTGAAAATAGTTTTTCCAAGAACCAAGACCAAGTAAATTCATTCTCCATGCAAACAACTCCCCATGCAATTGGGTAAATCTGATTATTTCCATCTTTGCCCACTGCACACAATAAGACACCTCCTAAAGATGTCTTCAAGAAGCAGCCATCTAATCTAATCACTGGTCTGCATCCTTGTAAAAACCCATCCCTCAATGCACTAAACCTGACATACATGGTCTTGAAACAGCTGCCCTCTTCCAAAAGAACTTTAAACCTCTCAGCACTATCAACTCTCATCAACTCAGCAATGTAGCTTCTTAAGCACTTATAATGTTCTTCTTCAGATCCTCTAATCATTTCCAATGCCTTCTTCTTTGCTCTATACAACTTCCATTTTGAAGGCTGACCAACATACTTTTCAAGTAGGTAGTTCTCTAACTTATCAATCTTAATTCTTGGCTTCTTTCTGAATTTGTTAATGTATTCTTTAGCAATCCACGTAGCATTAGCCTGTCTTGTTCTAATGTCCCTGGTACAACTGTGCTGTGAAACAAAATTCTTGATTGCAAATCTTCCTTCAGCCTTGATTTCACCTGCATATATCTTCCAAGGACAACCATCAATGCAATTGGCCTCTACCTGATGTTGATTCACTCTCCAAAATTGGATATTAGACCCATTATACACAGCATAACTTTGAATGGCCTCTTTACACTGAGCAATGTTCTCAAATCTCATTCTAAGCTGAAATGCCAGTGCCTTGTGATCACAATTTGGGTCATACAACACCATTTTCATCTTTTTCCTTCTGTTGTTGTCTTCAATATCCTCACTACCATCATCTGATGTGTTTGAATCAATTTCATCTGAGTCTCCATACTCTGATGCATCCTCTTCTCTGAATAGTTCACTTGGATCACCATTGGTGGGTCCACTCTGAGAGTCATCTTGTGTACTATTGATTTTCTTGTCACCAAAGAACCTTTTTTCTTGCTAGAAGGTACTCCTCATCATCAGTTCCCAAGTCAGCCGCAGAAAGTCCATCTTCACTAGAACTCCAATTTGATGGGTTATTATCATCATCATCACTCTCATCATTATCATTATCATCATCATCATCATCAACACAAGTATTAACAGTAGGTTGAACATGATCAGTGGTTCCTCCTGCCCTCTTTTCACCAGCATTATTGATCACAGACTCTTCTGAAGCCTTTTTCTGCCCATCTTTTCCATTATCAACAAAGACATGAACATAGAATTTGTTGGGCTGCAAACTCTCAATCATCTCCATCAAAGTAGCATCATTATGGACATGTATGTAACTAACCGATCCATTTTCTCCATGTACCGTATAATATATTTTGCCAACCTCAACATAACCAAGTTTCTCAACTACATCTACTAAATCCAAATAACCAAACCTGTCAATATCAATACCATGGCTGATGTGAATATCTCCTCCAAAATACTCCATCGCATTATCCAGCATAACAAACTTCCCACCGTGATTGACAAAGATTGATAATTTTTCTCTGAAAAAACATAGAGGATACGATTTCTCTTAAAAATATGAGAAGAACCTTCATCAGCATACTACACCTAAATGAACCCTAATCTATCAATTATAAATAAATAATGCATAATGCACTTATATTAGGAAAACAAAAAACAAAGAAGAAGAGAAGAGATGATGTTTCATAACTGTCCATCAGTAGTTCAGAAAGTTGTTTCAACAAAAGGAATCTATGGCTTTTGGATTCATACAGCATCAGCTTCGGATTTACAGAGAAATTAGGGTTCGAAAGAGGATTTCGAATTTGCAGAGGAAAAATTGGGACTGTCGATTATCAGTTGAAGGGTTTTTTTGGTTGAATTGAGTTTGGGTGTCGATTAGGGATTCCAAATGTATAAGGGTTGATTTTTATTTTTTTTATAAGAAGTGTTAGATGCAAGAAACAACGTCGCGGCGGTGACATGTATATGTTGCCTGAGACACGTCCTCCACGGCAGAGCCATGTTGGATTAAATGGCCGGACAGGTTGGCATTGGTCGGCCGGTAATGTGGTCAATGCTTGGTCTTGCAAAATACCAAAAGGTTGGGTATCGAATTACCAAGGTCGCAAAGTGGTGACAGAAACGCAAAAGTCAAAAAGGTCGTGATGTGAGGTGCAATTTTGCCTTTAAAAAACTAAAAAATTTAAAATATTTCCAAAAAAGTTATAGATGGAGAAACTTCCTAGCTGTAATTTTTTCCTATTTAATTTTTATATCCTTGTACTTTTTTTATTAAGTATTAATATAATTTCCTTACCAAAAGGATAATAATCTTTTTATTTTTTATCAATGTTTTAATCAATATTGAACTAACCTTCATAACGATTTTTTATTTGACACTTATTTTGTACGTATAAATAAAAACTAACTATTTTGAAAATATTAATAAGTTTGTTAGTTAATATTTCATATATAAAATGAATTTAAATTTATTATCTAATAGGGCTTAGAAATAAGAAATTAGTCTCAAGTTATTCGCGCATTAATATATAAATGTATTTATAATAAAATATATTAATATAAAATAACCTAAAATGGTAAGTTGCATGTTTATTGTTTGTCCTATTTTTGTTATATTTTTCTTTGTTTACTTGTTAATTTTTACCCCCGTTTTTAGGAATCTTTTAGTTCTTTTGGTCCATTAGCTGTTTGTTTCATGTGTTTGCCGTTTATTTCTCGTTTTCGATATTTTTAGCTCTTTGGTCTGTTTTCGTGTGTTTTTCTTTCGTTTTTGGTGGTGTGTAGATTCAGGTTTTTCATCACGTTTGGAGCTAGTCAAATATTCCGAGCAGCGTGCGTCCCAGCCTTCAAAACAAATCAACCCGAATATCAGTTCGTCAAGTGCCCCGCACCGCGAAGGTGCCACGACCCGGACTGCAAGTTAAGCACCAGCCGCCCCGAGCCGCGACGTCGCTGCGCCGCGATGGATCTACCTGTCGCGCCGTGCCACCCTCTTCACGCCGCGGTAAGTATGTCTGCCGCGCCGTGCTTCTGCCTCGCGCCGCGGTGAACCCCCGTCTCGCGCCGCGGTGAAGGCCCGCCTCGCGCCGCGGCGCCTGATATTTTGAACGTCTTTTGAAAGTTTAATCTGATCGCTACAAAATAGGATCGAGCAAGGGTTTTCAGGGATTATTCGGCACTTTTCATTTTCTCTCGTTTTTGGAGACGAAAACATTGTTCTCTTTTATCTTTGCTTAATTTGAGATTTTTGGGAGTGACACCCAAAAGATTGTGATCGTGAATTTGGATTGTGCTTGAGATCCAACACTTGACTTTTATTTATCGTAAGTTTTCTTCTCACTTTGATGATGAGTTTGGAGTATTTACTTTATACTATGTCTTGTGTTCATCTTGGCATGAGTGGCTAAATTCTTAAGCTAGGGATAGGGGGTGATTACTCGTACTCGCGTGCTTATTTTACCTGTGAAATTTGTTCAATCTTTTCGAGTTGATTTAAACCTAGGGTTGGATGCTTGATCACCATTCTGATCTAATTAATCGACTTGTAGAACCTAAAGGGGAGAAGTCGATCGATTCAGGCTCGACTAGAGTAGGCTTGTTCGTAATTGTATTGCCTACGTGTTAATTGATTGGTTTAATTTGCCGTCCATATTTTTCCTCTTGTTACGAGAAGTTATTGAGGAATAATCTCTAGATGTGTAAGTTGATTGAATCATTTAGCCGAACGATTTTCGCTTGCTGTTCGAATTTGTTTAGAGTATAATCATCCCCGATTCCCTAGCCTTCGTACGTGGAAGAAATTCGTTTTAAGTTTTGTTAATTGTTTATTCGCACTGATTGAAAATTAGTAGTTGATAATCGAAAACCAAAACCGTTGAGTTAGAGTGTTTAGGATTTTATTTGCTTTTTCGTGTGATTGAATATCCGTACAAATAATCCGGCTGACCTTCCTTGAGATGCGACCCGGTGATCGAATCTTTCGATTCTACTCCGGTAAAAATTATTACAACATTTATCTCTCAAGGTTTAAAAAATTAATGATAAAATATAATAATATAAGTGAAAAACTATTTCGAGGAACAAGTATATACAATATTAAAATGATAAACCGACGGGTCATTGTCGAACTGTCATGTGAATTATTAGATTATAAAAAATATTTATAATATGTATTTTATATATTATGGTAAACCAACAAGTCATCTGTCAAACTTCCAGAGAAATTATACATTTAGAAAGAAATATTAAAGTATTTAGATTATACATTTTTACAAATTATGATGACAGACTAATGGATCATCGAACTATCTATGATATTGTTGATTTAGAAAGAAAAAAAACCAAATATGGTACGAGTGAGACGTTATTAATGAGATCGCAATCTCAAGATCATCTAAACACGATATCAATTCGTTTTTTCATTTAATAATTCACCTGAAGAACACAAAAGAAGAAAAGTCCTTTAAATAAGGCTCCTAAACACTACTCTTAACTTTTTCAACAAGATAAGATCTCTTACTAAATATTCTAATACCAATAATAAGACTAATAATTATTCTCTTACCAATTAAATGCTAAGCATAAAAGGAATAATAATAAAAAGACCAATAATAAAAGAAAATAAATATATATCATAAATTAATGATGCTAGAAGATATCTCGTCTACATCATTCTCTCCTAGGTGGAGAGGATTCGCCCTCGAATCCGCACCTCGCGGCATCATCCGTTGTCCCACACACGAACGTCGATCTCAAATGGAACTGGCCTACGCCTATCGACAACATTTGTCAACAAGACATGTGGGAACATAGTTGAGTCCCAGTGAAGCTTTTTGACGGAGGAACCCACTACTCTCAGGCCTCCATTTCCTCCCACGGAATGTGTCAAATACTACATATCCAAAGCAAATGAGAAGATTACTGTTAGGATGAGGATCACTTTCGCCAAAGCCTGGGAGATCATATGTGACAAACCAAACACCAAATTCTTCCAACTGTTGAATTTTGATACCCGAAACATGGTGAAATTCCACCGGCCCGTCGTACAATTTCCCGTCAACTTGCTCTCCGTCGAATTCAGGAGTGTCAACGCGAAACGGGACCTCCCATCTACCATATATGTGATCAAATTCCCTCTGCATAGGCCCAAAGTCTTCGGCTTTTTGACAAGACCAAAAAGGCGCCCAAAATCCCAACCGTGTCGCTGCTGGTCGAACCTCGCAAAGCCAGCACCATCAAGTTCAAGTCCTCAATCGTGTCGGGCACGATATTTGCTGGGGAAGGCAGCCTCCTTGCGCTTGCCTCTGTCGTTGCATTGATCGTTGCCGTCCAAGAAGACCGGACCCCGTCGCCACATGTCACGACCGCCGTATGCAGCGAAAGGGACAGCCCAGACAGGTGGGGGTGGTTAATCGCCAAAGGGATTCACCTCTGAGATTGTCTCCTCGCCGTCTTCTTCATCTGGCGGTGGTTCTGGAGATCTCTGACGGGGTGCCCCGCGTGGACCACGACCTCCACGCCCTCCGCGAACTCCCCCGCGCACGCCCCGATCGCCGGCGTCACTGTTCGTCTACAAATCCTCAACCATGTTGTTGATCGTGAGACGCACTTCTTTGATCCCCGTCGAAAGATTCTCAACCCAACGATCCAATTGATTGATCTGGCGGCCGAAGTCAGTGGCTTGTTGACCCGGATACTCAATGGTGACATCACGCCCGTCGATGTCGTACTTTCGCGGCGGCATCTTGAATCGTGCTGACTTTTGATATTAACTGATGTAGGGAAGCGTACGAGTTGAACGATATTAATGAGATCGCAATCTCAAGAACATCTAAACACAATATCATTCATGTTTTCATTAAATAATTCACCTGAAGAACACAAAAGAGGAGGAGTTCTTTAACTAATGCTCCTAAACCCTACTCTTAACTTGTCCAACAAGACATGATCTCTTACTAAATATTCTAATACCAATAATACGACTAATAATTATTCTCTTACCAATTAAATACTAAACATATAAGAAATAATAATAAAAGGGCCAGTAATAAAAGGAAATAAATATATATATATCATAAATTAATGATGCTAGACGATTGCTCATCTACATCACAAATTGTGAGTAGAATATTCGAAAAAAAACACCAGCCCACTAACCAGCTTCTAACTCGACTTATATGCATGTATACAAATATATTGATCAGTATTCAAGAAAATACTAATATTTAATAAAGTAGAAATTATTAAAAATTAATTAAACTTATAAAGATATAATCAATATACATATATTATTCATTAAATTATAAAATCTTATAAATAGTATAAGAATGTTATAAAAGAAAAAATAATTTCAGAATAAATCTATTATTGAAATTATCAAGTGCCACTACAAGTATATGATAAAATTCCAACGGAAATATATTCCAACGGCAATCCAACAGATATTCCAATGATATTATTTTCGTAGGAATTTTCCAATGGATTCCAACAGAAATTCCAACAAAAAGATTCCGTTGGAATGAGTTTTTCATTAGAATTTTTGTTGGGTTTTGACGATTCCAACGTATATTTTCCAACGGTTGAAATATGGGTGAAAATAAAAATTTCAACAGAAATTGTATTTTCTAACAAAATTCCTACGATAAAAATCATTGGCAAAATAGCCGTTGGAATGATTAAATTCTATCTAAATTCCAATGGAAAAACTCATTGAAATTTTCATTGGAATCACTCCAACGGAAACTATACCATTAGAATATCCATTGAAATTTCCATTGAAATATATCACCGTAGGATTTTCCGTTGTAATATGACATTTCTTTTGTAGTGTGCTTTGTCATCCCATATTTTTCTAATTAGTCGAACATATAAAATTATTATTTATACAATTTGCCCGAATATCAACACTAACACTTTTTGAAAGTGTTATTCATTCTTTTAGGCCATGTTTATCTCATTAATCCGGTTTGAGGTGTAATAATCCCCCAGTCAGATCAATAATTTATCTGGCTCGTATGAGTTCAGTCTACTGCAATAAGAACGAGAACTTAATCAAGATAAGGAAAAAGATTGTTGGGTATGTGGCTTTGACCCAAAATTTTACAAAAGTTGGATAGTGAAAAAGTGAGTGATTTGTTGGCACTATGGGGCTAAAGGTGAGTTTTCTGTGAAGTCTGTCTATGCCTTTTTCATGAAGCTAAAGTCAGAGTCCAATTCTTGTTCCTCTAGTTCCAGGGCTGATAGGGAAAAGCAAATGTGGAAAAAAACTTGGAAGCTTCCTTTGATTCCAAAACTTAAAAATTTTATGTGGAGAGTGTGTAAGGGGTTTTTAAGTACAAAAGTCCATTTGGCCTACAGAGGGATTAGGTTGAATACTATTTGTCATTTATGCGGAGAGGACCAAGAGGATATGGAGCATTTGTTCTATAAATTTTGTAAAACTAAACTCTGCTGGAAGCTGTTGGGTCTTGAGTGGAATGCTTTACAGGTTGAACAAAAGATGATAACAGAATGGTGGGAAGAAACTTGTGGGAGTAGTAGATTTAAGCAAATGTTAGATCGAGTTGTGGTGTCAGTTTGTTTAATGTGGTCAATCTGGAAGGCTCGGAATAGGACTCTGTTCAATGGAGAACCATTTCAAGAGATAGAGGTGGTCAAAGGGGCCAGGAAGGCCTGGCTGGAAATGTGGGCTTCGAGACTATCAGATCAAGCTGCAACTGCTCAACAAGATTCCATGAAGTACACAGGAGAACATTTTTCCTCGAGGGTAGGGCTTGTGTGCATACAGGCCAGTTCCCTACGTTCTTCTGATGGAAAAGTGGAAGTTTCCGGAAAAGCTTTTCAACATGGTAGCCAGATTCATGCATGGCAAAGTGAAGGGCTGTGGGCTGGGGAAGAAAATATGGCATCTCTACTTGTTGTGCGCCGAAGTCTTGAGGAAGTGGCCAGGATGAAGTGGACAGACATTCAATGCTGTTTAGAAAACAAGAAAGTTCACCTTGAATTCACTCAGAGAGTCACCTTCAACCTGGTCGGGAGTTCTCTTTGATATTGTAGAACTAATGTCTTCATTTGCTAGTTGTGATTTTTCTTTTCTTATGCTCTGAACTGTAAGATCATGTTGGGCCGGAGAGGGTGAAACACTTGTTGCGTTCACTCTTTTCTTTACTTTCTAGTGATGGCTAGTTGGTAATAGTGATGTAATCAGTTAGTTATGCGTGTAAGACTTTCATGAGTTTTATTTTATGTTTTTTTCATTTGAAAAAAAAAATGTAATTTTTACAACATCTCTCTTTCTCTCTCTCCTTGTAAAAATACAAAATCCCCAAATCTTGCCTTCTCCGGCGAGACGTCAGCCGTTTCGACGGTAGCTGACCCATGGCTGCTCGGCTTTGTCTTGGAGGTGTCGTTCTTCATTCGCTCAAGCCGACGGGGTGGGAGACGGTGGAGGTCCAAGAGGTTTCGCCATCTTTCCCGGTCGCCTCTTCGGGCTGGTGGCCCGTCAATCTCCTCGGTGGCGAGACGGTGGAGGACGCCGGTGCTTCTGACGGAAAGGGTTGTGGCTTCGACGGCCGGATTGTGGGGGTCGGTCGGAGTAGTGGAGACTTGACTATTCCCCCTGTTTCCTCTGGCCTTTGGTGTGCGGGTCGATGGTACTGCTGGCAAGACGAGCCCTGGTCCGTGTGGGCTGAGCTCAGGGCGATGGTGGTGTGATGGGGTTTGGTTCAGTTTCCTCCGGCTGAGGGTTGGGTCGGCTCCATGGATATAGGGGCGTAAGTTTCAGTTTCTGGTGTTGGGGTCTGAGGCGAGTTTCGGTCCGATTGGGTGGTCGGCCTTTGGTATTACTGTCGTGATTGTTTGGCGTGTTCCCGGCCGTGAGAAGGGCTTTATCCATTATTTCTTTGTGTTTTGTGTTTCTTTGTGTTTGTGTTTTGTGGTTGTGTTTTGTGGTGTTTTGCGTTTTCTGTTTGTGTTAGGTGGTCTGTGTTTGTTTTCTTCTCTTCTGGAGGAGCGTATTATTTTCCTGTGGGGAGTTTGAG
This sequence comes from Striga asiatica, assembly GCA_008636005.1. Lineage (NCBI taxonomy): Eukaryota > Viridiplantae > Streptophyta > Magnoliopsida > Lamiales > Orobanchaceae > Striga > Striga asiatica. Next base: position 756,579 of record BKCP01009403.1, on the reverse strand, counting down.
TCATTCTCCTGTGAGGAGACTTTATTTTTCTTTTTGTGTTGTAGTATGTGTTGTGGCCTCTAGGCTGGCTTCCCTGAGCAGCTCTTATTCCGGTTGTCATTCGGCTGTAATTATGTGTTTTTCGTTAATGAATCTATCGTTTTGGAAAAAAAAAAAANTAAAAAACATCTACTAGTTAATTTTACTATAAGTACTTCCAAAGCAAACAAAGATTAGGCTATATTTGTAAAAGAATAAACTTAATCCAAATTTATTCACACTCAAAATCTAACTTAACTTTAACTCAACCTCACTATCTTCAATTTTATCAATATAATTAAATAATAACAACCAATCATTTTTACACATCATATCAACTTTAATTCACTATTCATCCACTCACATAATATCTTCAATTTTATCAATACAATTAAATAATAACAATCAATCATTTTTACACATCATATCAACTTTAATTCATTATTCATCCACTCACATGATATTAACTAACTATCACTTAATATCATCTCTCTCATACTTTTACATCAAATCAATTTTAATTATTTTATTTTAAATATTATTTTAATATAAACTCAAAATCTATTAACTAAAAAAATTCACTTTTAAATTAATTTGAGTGAATTTATTCTTTTACAAATACACCTTTAATCAAATCACATCAACATTAATGATAACATTCCATTAAACATTTAAAAACGTCACAAGCTATATATTAAAGCCAGATTTTCACGCTTTCAGCCACTCTTAGATTACGACATATAAACCCATCCCCAACAAAAACTAACTATTATGAGACACCTTAATTGTATGTGATGTGTGATTGTATAAACCAGGTAAATATGGACAAGCTCAATGCATGTGGATAAGTTACAATCACACAACCCATGCCACCTTCGTTTTCTCACCCATTAACTCAAAAAAGGTGAAATTAGATGTGTGTGTATAAATACATGAACCATAGTTCAAGAATTCATTCATCCCATACATTAATTAATTAAGTTATTTATTTGCAAACGGGAGAAAAATATATATATACATAATAATAATTAATGTTTCGTGCTTTAAAAAATGTTGAGTTATTGTCAATTGAGTGTTTTTGTGATCGTTTTGGTTATTATGGCCGTGAATAACGTTAGATCAGACGAGGTACAATTCGATGTTAACTATGATGTTACTTGGGGAAATGACCATGTTTCAATCATCGACCAAGGAAGAGAAGTTCAGCTCTCTATGGACAGCAATTCCGGTTCAAATATGTTTTTATAATTTTTTGAATATTATTTAATGACTAAATAGTTATAAATAATGAAATATAGTAAATATGTGTGTTGTGTTGGTGCATATCGGCCATGTTATGCACATGTAATACTTTTATAATTACTCCATATATAGCCTAATGTGAAAGTTAGCAAATTAAACTTGCCGATTAAGCATTGTATGCAGTATATAATTAGTCATATATAGAATATCTGATGAGTTGTATTAATTAAATTAATTTTCATGTAATTGTAAATAGGGTCTGGATTTGGATCGAAGCTGATATACGGGTCCGGGTTCTTTCATATGAGGATCAAGCTGCCCAACAAGAACACTGCTGGAGTTGTTACAGCCTTTTATGTAAAATTTAAATTGACTCTAAAATCAATTCTCTTTTTTCTGGCACTTACAAAATTTAGTTTAAAAATCTTTAGTTAAATATTATTTTGCTTAAAAAGAAATGGATCACGTGAAAAAATAGACGAACTACAGAGACGGGTCACGGGGCCCTGTGACATTTTTTATTTATTTGAAGAAAAATGTCGTATATATGTATAGTAATAAAAATAAAATAAAATTGTAAAATACTTGAAAGTAGTAAGAATTAATATAATACTATTTTTTTCTTATTTAAGTTAATTCAGGGTTTTCTAATTACTTTTTGTACAATTAAGGCTCCAGGTTTAGCTTTACATATTTGAATATTTTCAATCTAACTTTAAATTTCATTTGTTAAAAAAAAAAAAAAATATAATTAAGAAACTTATTCAAACTATATAAGTGTCTCATCATTTTTTTTTTTATTCGATTTTAGATTTTTACCTCAAACAAAAGAACTCTAGCTTTAAATTTTTCTGATTTGTTGGAAAAGAATTATCTTCTCCATTGTTTTATGGGTAAAAACTATTAAACATGATTATGTAATTATAAATTTGAAAGTTAAAACTTATAATTTAAAAAATGAAGATATTATTAATTAATGAATAAACTCTTATTTTCTATCATTAATTAATGAATAAACTCTTATTATTAATAAATAAATGTATGTCAACTTTGCAGCTGTCTTCAAACACGGGTAACCATGACGAGGTAGACTTTGAATTCTTAGGCAATAAAGAAGGAAAACCCATCATACTGCAAACGAATTTGTTTGCAAATGGGCAATTGGGAAATAGAGAGCAAAGGATACGCCTCTGGTTTGATCCAACCCAAGATTTCCACACTTACGTCATCCTCTGGAACCAGCACCAAATTGTGTAAGAAAATTAATATATATTTCGTCATATTATTTTATTATTTATAAATTTTTATTGAAGTGACCCCTTTTTTTTTAACTTGTTCAGTTCTTCCACTCAAGAAAATTAATAAAATATATCTAAAACATCAATTTTAGGACACTGAACAATTGAATAATATTTATATTTAACAATAGTGTGTAATTTGTGTATTTTCATATTTGCAGATTTTATGTTGACGATATTCCAATAAGAGTGTTCAAAAACTATACAGATATTGGTGTTCCGTACCCAACACAGCCTATGCAGATATTAAGCAGCATATGGGACGGATCGGATTGGGCCACAGATGGAGGGCGGACTAAGGTCGATTGGGCCTTCGCACCATTCATGGCCCATTTTCAGGACTTCAATGTTGTGGCCTGCCCATTATCATCCTCAGAAAATAGAGAGAACTGCTATGCGTCAAATTATTGGTGGAACGACAAAAAATATTGGAAATTAAGCCGTAATCAGCAAGAGGAATATGAGCGAGTGATGACACAATATCTGAATTATGATTATTGTGATGATAGGGAGAGATTTCCTACTACTCCACCTGAGTGCCCATAAAACGGAAATCATGAATGAATATTTAATCATTATGAATAATTACTATCTGTCATTTGATAACATTTTTTTTTTTCCTGAAAAAAACATCTTTTATAAATTTGGTATATAATTATAAAAAACAAGTACGCACATAACAATATTAAAATAATTTTACTATTGTTATGATGGGGAAAAAAATATTACAAATAATTTTATAATATTAAAATTATAAATTAGATAATGATACTATTATGTTTTAAAATTTGATCATTGGTTAAAATAAATAGTACTAACTATTTGATCGCATATGAATCACTATATTGATTGCATAAAATGTATATTGTGTCACATGAACATGGTATACTCACAATTCTCTGTGATAAGTCACATAATTGAAGAAACTTTATAACAAAAACAAAAAATATGTTGGAAAATCGGCGTTCATAAAATTTTTACCGTCATTAGTTCATAAATTTAACAATGATGTTACAATTGAAGATTATCAAACTCAACGCATTGTTGCAACCAAACTGACCCTAAATATCTTACAATTGAAGTGCGGGGGCCACGTCAGCTAAACCAGAATGCAATCACGAAATAAAACTGAAAAAGAAAAATAAAAATTCATTTATTTATATACAATCTTGAAAAAAAAAAAAACTAGTATTAATCTTGTGCACATGCACATATTATCATAAATAAATATTAAATATAAAAATCTCAATAAAAAAATGTTCAATAGTATGTATCAAATTTATAATTAAATTGCTACAAAGAATGTTAGTTGGATTTTATATTCCAACAAAAAAGAGCAATATAAATATAGAATTTATCATATATTAATGACTATTATCTATTACTATATAATACGGAGAAGAAAAATTATTTGAACAATCCGAAAATAATCATTTCGTTTTCCCGCTTCTTCAATTCGTCAATTTTTTTTTTTTGAATTTTTTCAGCCCATGCAATTAGGTAACCAATCAAATCGAATCTTTTAGCATTCAATTTGGTAAGGTGTTCCGATTTTAGCATTCAAATCCGATTTCACTTCCTTTTTTTTTGTCAATCAATCCGATTTTTTTGGTTGTTTCAAAATTTGTTTAGATTTATATTTTTATTTTATTAATATATTTGAAAGAGAATCAATAAATGTTTATCATAACTTTTATTTTAAAAATAAATTTGAATAAGCATACCTTTTACTTTATATGAAATTCAAATTACATATTTTAATATATTAATAAACGTTTATTATTTATTTTTTCCTTATGTTATATAATAGAATTTCGGTATTAAATTTGTAAATTCAAACATTTAAAGGAAAAGATTCCAAACAATTTTTTGGGTAAATTTCATTTTATCTTGGTTTTCATTATCACATTTCTAACAAACTAATTAGTATTATATTTTTTTATCTACATTATCTAACCGATTTTTTATGATACAATTAATATAATATCTTAACAAATTAATCATTTGTCTAACCGGATTTATCTCTCTAACAAACTTGCCAATTTTTTTAAAATTAAAATGGTATGATTATTTTTTGGGAGATACTTATCAATATATTAAATATTTAGAAACTTTTTTAAAAAATGAATTATCCCTCCTTTTACTTTATTTGAAATTCTGACTTATATTTTTAAATATATTATTATTTATTTTTTTACATGTAAATATTTATTATTTATTATCTAAGTGATAAATATTATTAATTTATCTCTTTAATAAATATTTATTATTTATTTTTTCCTTACGTGATATAATGTAAATTTGGTTACTAGATTTTAAATTCAAACATTTAGGAAAAAACCACGAACAAATTTTTTGGTTAAATTTCATTTTATTTTAACTTCCATATAATCACAATCCTAACAAACTAATTAGTATTATATTTTTTTACCCATTTTTATATAATCGGATTTCTTAAAATATAATTAATATAACATTTTAACTATTTAATCATTTGTATAACTTGATTTAACTCATTGTCAAACTTGCCAATTTTTTTTTGAAATTAAAAAAAAAATTTGGAAGATTTTTATTTGTAAAATAATAAAAAATAGCTTTACTTTAAAGTCTGGATTATTTCTATTATTTTTTGTACGTTAACAATCATATATTTTGGATTATTGATTTAAAAAAACAAATCAAAACCGTAAGGTTTAATAATATTCCTTAAATAAAAAATATTGTATAAAGAAAAGTATTTAATATTATATATTTTTCATTGATTGTATTTATTTTATTTTCATAATAGACGAGATGTGAAAAATATAAATAATTATATTTAAAATAAAGTCTAAAAAATGTTTAAAATATGAACTCTTCCGTGCATCGCACGGGATATACACTAGTTATATGAATATAGTGAATAATCTAATTTTTATACATTTTGAATATTATATTAATAACAAAAATAAAAGTATTACGAAAGTAAAATACAAATTTGAAACGGACAACATAAATTTTATATACCACATAAAATGATATATTTCAGAGAAACATCGTACAAATTATATACATAATATATTTATATGATAAAATACATATATAGTTAGAATATTTCATCTAATAATTTTTCACTTATAATCAAATACTCGTATGGGTAATATTTTATTATAAAAATATTTAGTCATTATTAAATATCACAATCACAATTACTTGTTACATATTAATAAGATTTTTTTTTTTCACAAATATATAAGCAAAATAAAGAACCATTGCATCTCAATCAATAGACTAATGTATAGAACTTTATGTATGTTACAACAATAAGAAATTTAATCTAGAATAAAAATTGGTAAAATAACTTAAGTTGATAAAACTAACATTAATTTACATTATCAAAATGACTGAAAAAATAGGTAGGATTTCTTATGTTTTTCATACACACACATATATTAATAATGGGGTAAAATGACTGAAAAAATAGGTAGAATTTCTTATGTTTTTCATACACACACATATATTAATAATGAACCCCTATAAATGAAAAGACAAAATAGTTGATAAGGTTATGATTTGATTTTACAAAATTATTTCATACGACAATTTTGAAATCTATATATTACTTTACTTCTTTTAATTGCCTTGAAAATCAATTGTATTGAACTAATTAAAATGATTAAAAATAATCATGAATAATTTAAAATCTAAATGTTAAATAAATGTACAACCAGAATAAAGGAGATATATATAGTTGATTACAAAAAAATATAATATTACTTACCAAATTAACAAAAAGGGAATTATATTAATTTATAAGATATAACCGTTGCAATTTTATTGAGTACTAAATATTAGTTACAAAATTAGAGATGTAAATACAAATAAGATGGTAGTTTAAAAATAAGAAAAATAGAGAATACATGTCAGATCTCTCGAAAACTCCTCAACGCATTGAAACATACTAATAATAGAGAATACAAGTTAGATCTCTCGAAAACCCCCGAGCGCGTCTTCTCCCCCAAAGCCAAAAGCCCCAAACCACTGTAACCTAGCCTCTCTTCCGGCAGCCCTAGTGCCATGTTTTCCAGCGTTCATCTAGCCAGCCCCAGTGCCTGGCGGTACAACGCTGGCGGGCTTTCATCCTCTCCATCCGAGTGGTCTCGATCTTCATTTTCGTCATATTGTATGTAGTGGGGAGGTCAAAGCTGGCGGCAGTGTTAATTAGAAAAAATAAAATTATTTAAACTAACTTAACTAAAAAATAGCTATTTGATAAAATTATATATGAATGTTAATTAGAAAAAATAAAATTATTTAAACTAACTTAACTAAAAAATAGTTATCTGATATAAATTAAAAAAATAATATAATATGATAAGTCGTGTAAGTGACAGTTTAAATATAAATAATGATATTTTTTTTAAAAATATTTAAAAACTAAAACAATTTTTGCTGATATTTTTATTCAATTTTAAATCTCCTCTATATATAATCCAGATTGCGCTGAGCCTACGTGGCTAACTCTCAAGTTTTGGAATTGGCAAAAAATTCGTGCTTTAGAGCTAGACTTGGATATAAATTAATAATTTTTATCATACTAAATCCATGATTGATTTTTTCCTTCTTTACTTCTACAATTAGTTACCATAAACTATTTTATATTTCATTTTCCTACATTAACATACATCACATTTTATTTTCTTATATAATTCATTTATTAATTTTTATAAATGTTTATTCTTCTTATTTTAAGATTTTATAACTTTTTTGTTTGTATTTTATATGATATAAGTTAAAAAATTCAACACGGGTTGACATTTTCATTTAATGTACGCGTGTTTAATTATTATGATTAAAAAAATATAATTTGACAATTTAATTAAAACTCAAAGTAATATTTTATATAAAAATTAAATTATTTTAGTTTTTAAAAAAATAAAAAATTTAATATTTTTTACAAAAGCTTTCTAATTCAACACCCGTGTAATACACAGTTATTGTACTAGTATAATTTTATTAACAAGTACCGGTGTACTGGTGTCATTTTAAATATATATATATATATATTAATACATTAATTCAAAAATAGTATTCAAAATTATAATATTTTTATTATAATTTTATATATCTATATATATATAATTACTAGCTCAAAACATTTAATAAAACCTATTTAATTTTACCTATGTGGCAATTTAACAATTCTCTCTCCAAAAACCGTTACATTTTGATGTATTTAATCTTTCATTTAATCATTAAATAATTAATACTCATCACTTCAAAATTACAAAAATTATTTTAAATTTTTTATTAATGACAGTTGACCATATAATGTGTTGACCGTATAATGTGATTAGATGTTATTATTGTTGTTACATTTAATTTTTTTTTTAAATAAAAAATATATTTGAAATTCCTAAATAAATAATAAATAATTCACAAATAAAAGACGTACCAAAATATACATTACATCCAATCAGATAAACGCAATTTAAAAAAAAATATTTCAACTCTTTTAATTGTAAATTTAGTCTGCAAAAAATGAAAGAAAAATAATTAATCATTATATGCATACAGACTCACAATAATTTATATATATCTGTGCAAATGCACAGGTCGAATACTAGTAATTTCTAAACAAGCACCCGTATTGTATTACTTAAATTTATTCTTTAATATTTATCATGCATTTAAATTGGTAATAAGATTTCATTAGTTAAATTTATTCTTTGTTATTCATCATGCATTTAAATTGGTAATTCGATTTCATAAAGTTTCCACATCTTCAAAATAATCGCAGTACATTTTCAGTTTTTGTCTCTGCGCCTATTTTCTTCAGTTCCAGCAATTACCCTCGAATCGTACTTAATTCATTCCCTTCGCTATTTCCTTTCGGGGATTCTGTGGCAGCAGACTTGCTGAGCAGCCACACGATGTACGCTGATCGAGTGGAAGCTCAGGCTAATAGATCGATTAAGGAGCGCCTGAACGGCAATTCGGCCGCTACTTCCAGTCGTCGAAGGCCTATCTCCGGCAAGAGGTCAGCTTTCACGTTTTCCTTTTATTTCGTTTACTTCGAGTGTTTATAGGTTTAGGTTTTATTTTTTATTTCCTCCTTTTCTTGTCCTGGATAATGTGAACCTATCCGATGTTTAGGTTTAGGTTTTATTTTTTATTTCCTTGTTTTTTTTGTCCTGGATAATGTGAACCTATGGGATGACTGTCTTAGATGACTTACTGGTATTTTCTAAACCAAGTCAATGGAAAATGGTACTGTTTCTTCGAAGGTATACAAAATCGTATCTAGATGAAAGGACTTCCTCATAGTTAAGATTGTTGTTGCAGTAAGACACTCTTTCCCTGGTCAAATATGGGTCATGTGTTGGATATGGTTTGTATCGGTTTAGTTTTTTTCCCCCTAAATCGCAGAGGGCGTACAAACATTGTAGAGTCCAATAAATCAGGCGGTTCATTTTTGTTGGAGTAAAAATATCTTGCTAAAATATCTAGATAATTAGTCAATGTTATGACCAAAGTTGGGATCATGCTTAGCATGTCTTGAGGCTCTTGGTTCTTACAATCTCACCAATGCATGTGGGATATCACCAAAGGATATGTTTTTTCTCTGTCTCAGTGTTCTGGCACTCTCTAATAATCACACATGTGGTAGGGCTGCTTACGCAAGACTAACCATTAGGGAGACACTTTCTCAATAATAATGCACTCTTATTATGAGATTTCATAGTTTAAGAATGAACATAAAGGATTATATTTCACTGCGTAGTATTCATTTTTTTCTCAACAAGTATGGTGGTTTGGCTAGCCTAATTATTAAGCTAGGAATAGCATCCTTTATGTTGCAAATGAAATTGAAACACCTAGATTGCGAAGAAGTTCAGGATAATATTCCTTTTTTTTTTTTTTTTTNGTGGGAGAATATGGTTTCCTTCATTTATTAATTTTAACTGCTTCATGCAGACGGAGAGAAGATGATGGCAACTGGGAGCATGATCTTTTTGAGGGTAACAGGCCTCAGGTTTCAAGTAAGAAGGACCTCTAGTAAAGTTGCATTAGAATAGTCTTTGGCTTACTGTGTATTATTGTATTCACTAGTTAATGTGGCTTTCACTTTGTATGCTTCCATGGATTAGATCACAGAGTTGGTGTGAAGGATCTTCGTCTGAAGCTTCAAAGGAAAAGCATTGGGCAAGCTACTCAAAATGCTAGAGGATCTGCTCTTGGCGGTGCAAGGGATTTACGTGAGAAGCTCTCTGGGTCACTTTATTCTGGTCGTATTGAGTCTCATCCAGCGCCATTGAGATCAAAGCCTGCACCTGAAGCCAGTAAACCTGCTAGGAGTAGTGCCATCACTGAAGCCCCGGCTCGAGAAACAATGAAGATTGCTGCCTCTATACCAAAAAATAAGAAACAGAAGGTAAACTACATGTAGCATCTTTTCAGATAGATTGTCTGTTTGAACTTTAGTATTATAAGTGTTGCCTCTGTTCCTTTAGGAACTTTTTGAACATTTCTACGATCTTCAGCAGTGATTTTGTTGCATTAAGTTTATGCAGGTTGAGACGGTGAATGGTTTCTTGCAGTCCCTGGGTCTCGAGAAATATACAATAACATTTCAGGCTGAAGAAGTAGGGGAATATTATAACTTTGAACTTTCTGTCTTCTATTTCCAATAATCTTACAGATAATATAATTGTGGGAAATGACAGGTTGATATGACAGCATTAGTACACATGGGTGATGAAGATCTCAAGGCCATGGGAATACCAATGGTCAGTGTTTCCTTGCTAGCTTTGTACATGTTATGGATCTTCCTTGTATGATAATTGCATTCTACTTTAGCCTTTAGCATAAATATATACCCCAATATTTTATATGTTCATGCATGGGTCTATTTCTTGTTGTTTTAAGAAATATAAGTGCAGAAATATGGCCGATAGATAGGAATTGAGAGGTACATGAATCTTTGGAAAGCCACTTCATTTTCCTAGTATAGGGGTGCTATTTTTATTTGTCTCTATTCTGTCTGGTATTTAAGTAATGATAAAATATTGTTTTGCTGAAAGTGGTGTAACCTAAAACTACCAAATTTGTTGTTGAGCCTTCTATCTCCAAAACTTGTAATTTAGCTGCTCAACTCCAGTTTTTCAAATTTTGAAACTTACCGTAGCCTTGGATTAGAATGATTGAGCCCAGGATCTTGTCGCTGCTCTTATTGTATGTACAAGTTTCTATCAATGTTGTTCGTGCATATTATTCTTGAAAGTATCATCCTGTGCTTATATTCTTTTAACCACAAGGGCCTGCTCCTCCACTTTGTTCCTAAAGTACTTGGGCTTGCTTGGATATAAGTTTTTTTTTTTTTTTTNACTTATTAAAGTATGTTGGGTTAGGTTTGAGTGAGATTTGGAGCATGTATTAAAATAATATTAAAATAAAATAATTAAAGCTGATTTAATGTAAAAGTAGGAGAGAGGTGATAGGTAGTTAAAATTATGTGAGTGGATGAATAGTGAAAAAGTTGATGTGATGTGTAAGGATAATTGATTGATATTACTTAATTATATTGATAATATTGAGGGTAGTGGGGTTGAGTTAAATTTTAGTTAGATTTGAGTTGTGATTTGATTTTTTTTTTATAACAACTTATATCCAATCATGCACTTAAAGATGTGTTGGTCAACTTTTGGAGGTTATCTGGACAAGTATTCGAGGAAATTAGACAACGTGATGTAATAACAAAAAAGTATACTGAAGAATGTGATTTGGTTTTGGTCTGTTTATTCGTCGGGGAGAAAGAAAGTGAAAACGGAAGAAGTGGTTATAAATAGTGCATAAAAGTTTAGTAAAGGGTCATTGTATCCTTTATTTTCGAGTGTCACTCTTTCTTTAACTTTTGAAAAATCCATTGCTTAAACTGTATAGGGAAGAGCTTAGCTGTTAGAGGTCTTATTTTTAAGGAAAGGTACTACGGCTAAAGGGGCTTGGGATCAAAGTCTAAGGGGCTGGTTAGCACAGACCAATGAAATTGCAGACATCAGTTGGAGAGAGATACTCATTTGTATATTATACTTCTTAAACACTCATTTAGTTTTTTGTAAACTTCCTATGCGCCTAGTTGATCTTAGCAAGGTGTTTGAATTTGTTAGACCATTTATATTTTTATTCCCTAGGGAATTGATGTCTGTTATACATGGAATATATTGTCGTGGTGGTTGATTCATCCGTTCATGGTCCTTTACAATTCCATTACTCCAAGAAATGTTCAATAAGGAACTAATGAAAATAGAAATAGTTCTTTTTCACATGTAGGCTGTAGCAATTGTCACATGTGTGTGTACTGTTGACTCAACCTGCAACTAATTTGATTTGTGTTCTATTAAAGACTTGGTAGATGGTAGATAGGTCTTAATTTCTAACTTAGGTCAAAATAGTAGATGCAGTTGTGACCTGTTAGAATTTTCTGTTGCTTATTAATTTGCAATAAATTACATCACTATATTCAAATGTTGCTCGAATAATCTGATTCTAGTCCCTGCTTTGCTACTTAAAGCTATCCTGATCATTCATTTGTTTGTTTGTGTATTGTGAGATTAACTTAAGCACAGGCTTCCATTATTTTGAATTTTCAGATTTATCCATTCATGCTATCTTCACTGAATCACTTTTTTTCTGTTTTTAGGGTCCGAGGAAAAAGATACTTCTGGCACTGGAATCGAAAGTATGATAATTGAGTGGAGTAAGCCAGTTGTTCTTCAGATCATCTGATTGTATACAGGAGTGGACCGACCATCAATCAATCTACTAGTGGCCTATTGTCATACAGGTTACAGCTTTTCTGGAGTAGAGTTCCAAATTGTGTCGTCGAAAATGGCTTCAATGGGCATGTAATTGTAGTTTAAACATAAATTATTGAGGAATGGGATCTCTGTGAGTTTTTTGCTTTAATGTATTGAGCTGATTGGTTCGTCCAGTTAATTCTCCATATTGTCGAGCTGATAGCTTAACTGTTGATATATGCATATTTTATTTTTGAGCTATATGTTGAAGCATGCCTAGTCTGTATGTGCTTGGATTATTTGGTTTGGCTTGACTGATGATTTTTTTATTATTATGTACCAATCCTGAATTACAGAGAAATTTCGTTGTGTCAAATATAATGCAGTAACAGGTGTAAATATGTGACTTATATACCCTTCCCTCGTAGTGATAGGTATTTTCCTGTTATGGCTTGATATTACAGTGATATGGGGGAAGGGTTTTATTGTTCAAATCAATGTAAATGACTTAAATTCAGTAATTATAGGGTGCCGTGGGAAAGCATCGAATGCTTTGAGGAAAATCTTAAAATTTTGGTTTGTGGAAATTGTTATTAAGTATGCTGTTATCAGAATTTCATTGTTCAGAAATGGACCACATCCAATTAAGTTGCTACTTATTTCAGTCGTAAGAGTTCTCTTTAAATGTCCAATTATACTACCAGGTGATTTATTCTTTAAAAGTATTTTGGCCGTTATCTCTGAAAATAGAGCAAAAGCTATACGGACACGAGAGCAACTAATGCAGCTAAGGAACTTAACAGCGGGTGCATTAAATTGTTAAATTGATATGCATGTAATCATGGTGGATCTTCACAAAATTTGTTTTAATTTCCTTTTGAAAACAAAAAATCGAATGAGTAAAGTGATGAAGGAACTTACCAATATTTGCTGCAGGAAATATGGAAGCAGCAAAACCGACAGTTGTTCCTCTGTATGACCAACATTTGCTGCAAACCATCTACATTCCAAACCTCCGTTTTTCGAAATTGAAAATCACTTATAAAATTTCTAACTGTTTAATGCCTAGGCATTAATTAACTATTAAATAGCACCGTAAAAAAGAGGTGCACCAGAATTTGAACTCAAACAGAAGTTCATGGAGTTTGGAGAAACCGATTACGATTTCAATATTACAACCAATGTGTACATCACTATGGGCCTAAATGTTAATCACTTGATCAGAAAATCTCATCAGCTCAAAACTTCTACACGACAACAGATCACAATTTGTGTGTGAAAATCACCATCTGCATGATACTTCATTGTCTAGTGGCAAACCTTGGTTTTGCTGACAGTGGTTTTGAACAATTAATAATCACAATTTTTTATCTTTCCACGCATAGTATTTTCTTTTCTCTTGCTTGTATCTTTTCCATTCCCTGAGGGCTGCAAGAAGCACGTGCAGAGAAACCGGGAGAAAGAAGGGCTGTTGAAGGAAATTCAAATAGACCCATTATATTTGCACACACCTTTTAGGACAAGTATACAAACAATATTCACACTTTCTAAGTTACAAATGCCTTTGAAAATAACTTACAATTACAAACACTCTATATTAAGCTAAAGTTAGATTTCATCTGAATATTTATCCTCCAACATTGACTAAAAAATGAACCTGGTCTACATTAATATCTATTTCTCATGTCACATTAGTCTAGTTCTCCCCATTGACCCAACTGTTGTTTAAGGTAAATGAATTTCCCCAATACCCAGGAGGTTAAGCATTGATTTACGAATGCTGCCTATTTTGAAGTACACAATATAAAAATATTTTGCAATATAATGAGCTTAAGAACGAATAGACATTCAATTATTACTTGTAAATCATCTTCCATAGACACTATTGAATTGTAAGAGAAACTAAATTAATATCAACAAACAGAATTTAGCAAAGAAACTAACCGAATAGACAGCAAAGCAGTGCTCAAATGAGTAGTAGCTCACAGACATCATGGACGGGTGATAAAATGCATCCTCAGCAAAGGATCTAGCTTGTCTCGAGGAAACTAAACATACAAGATATTAAAGCTCTCTGTTAGCATATTTATGATATCCCAAAAAAATGAAAGGGAAGAAAAGAAACACACTTTTGCCATGAATAAATAGAACCTTACCTGCAGAAGAATCATAAACTCCATCAGACACATTGCTTAAAGCCATTTTTGCAGCCTCAAGAGAGTACTTTACCTGCTCAGTAAGGTTGGAAGAATTAGCACTCTAGATTTTACCACCTCAACTAGAAAAACAGCAACCATGGGGGACAAAGCAAGCAGGATAACCTACTGGCCGCGTTTGAGCTTAAAAATAATATTCCCAGCTGAAGTATCAACTAAGATCTAAAGAAATCAAACCTAGAAATACAAACAAAATCTTATTATGTTGGCCTGTGGGAAAAGAAAAGGCCGAGGATATAATATCTCATGAAGTGTCATAAAAAGTTGTTAGCAAGTTAGACCTTGCATTCAAGAATTTGTGAAGAACTTTTATTGTTGAATTTCAGATCCCCATAAAGGATCCTAAAAACTAACGTAAACATTGTTTCTTTTTCTCCTCAAGCATCAATATTAGTTTATACACATTAACCCACCAGAAAACAGTATAACCGACAAGACCAATCAGAAGAGCGAAATGATACTGTATCATGTTAAGAGAGATATGATAACCAGCTCAAACTTAAACTTCTCAATGCATAGAGCGTTTTTTCTAGCATGCAACCTTTCTCAAAGTAATCACTTTAGCCAATGGAAATAAGCTACTGCTGTAGATGCACACAAAGCCCTCTGCAGGAAAGCATTTTGCAGATATATTCCAAATCATGAATAGGATTAAGACAAGTGAAACAACTCAACTAAGATAAACTGACCTGTTTCCCTATTTCATCCTTAATGATCATTCTAGGAAGTGACTTTACCTGCATATCCTCATGGTTATAAGTAAAGGACATGCACCACATTATACATAAATATATCATATATTAACAACATACCAGCCGAGAAAGTGATCCAAGAGTTG
Source organism: Striga asiatica (assembly GCA_008636005.1). Classification (NCBI taxonomy): domain Eukaryota; kingdom Viridiplantae; phylum Streptophyta; class Magnoliopsida; order Lamiales; family Orobanchaceae; genus Striga; species Striga asiatica. The sequence continues at coordinate 741,191 of BKCP01009403.1, read as the reverse complement.
TGGAACATTGAAGAAGATTAAAACAAGTGTGCTGCCGGGACAACACATCCAATTCCCTTAAAGGCAGAAAATAAACATGCATTGAGAATCGAAATCAACATTTTGCTTTGTCGGATAAGATAAAAAAAGATATAAAGCCTTTAAGATTATTGAATTGTGTTTGTGCTAGTAAGTTTCTCAGCAATGCCTCCTGCCACGTTATGCATCTCCAGTTAAGTTTCTTACCATTCTGTAAAGCCTCTGTCACTTGTTAACAAACGTAATGTGCCGGATCCATCAGGCAAGAGTCCTTTAGACTTCAGACCAAAGAGTTGTCGTAACTGGCCTATGAAGACTTCAAAAATTTTCTTCATGTCCTGTTTCATATGAGTATGTTAGGCTCAGTACAAAGAAAAACATGTATGAAAGAAAGATTAATAATAACATACGATCATGTAAAAGTCGATGAAGGAGAAATTAAACGATGGAAACTGACCTCAGGAGAAATCTTATGCCTGATGTTAGTTTCCATTTTTGAGTCATTAAAACAAGCCGAAGGATTCCAAACAACAACACTTCCCCACATCTAAAAATTGACATATAAAGTAAGATTAGATTCAATTGGCACAACACGGCAAAAAAACCATGATTTTAGGTGCATGTAACTCACTGGAGATATAAAGCCATGTGTTGTAGAAATATCTCCATTTGGAAGCTGCAATTGAAGTGGACATTCTGATGCTGATGGCACATATCTGACATTATAAGTAGAACATAAAAAAAAAGGGCTAGAACATGTAGTAATTCCTACAGCATACGGGAGAACAGTCTTTGATACTTCAATTTTCAGGTGACAGAATTGAAGTGCAATAGAATCCAATATTATGATGTCTGTAAATTCTTTTTAGTAAGAAGAATAAAGTTCTTATGCCCTCTGGACCGATAGGTTTGTGGTTATATCTACCCGCAGAAACTTTGAATATAGCTACAGAAACAAATAATGATTTGAAGATTATACACTACAAAATGAAGAATCTTTGAGCGCCCTCCAGCTGCAACTGATGTATCCAGGTGCCACTCATTTGAGTTAACCTACAACAGTGGAGAGAAATAAGAAACTGCCAGCAACATATGAAAGCATCTCTAATCTATATTGACCCTTCCAAAGGCAGAAAAGGACACCGAAAACCTTTATATTTGCAACAATTTTGCACAGAATTTATTTGCATCATGAAAAAATGTCTCATAATCTTTGTCTCTTCAGCAGGTTGTAAAACACAAGGAAATTGAGAAAATAAAGACAATGTGTACCATAGTGTGCAAAGATAAACTCTAAGTGCATTCTAGCATCAGCCTACTTGGTTAATTGTAGTAAATTAAGGGATAGCAATGGTGTGAAAATTTGCATATAAGGCATGTTACAGCTGACCAAATTTCCCCGCACGGTTCTACTAATAACAAAGATTGATCAAGTACAAAAAATCAACTCTTGCCAATAGGAAAACCGTAGAGAACATACAAAGAAAGGAAGATCTTTTGCGGTGAAAATAAAGCTTCCCAACTTGTCATTCCAATAGGAAAATGATGCCTTCGGAGTGTGGTATAAAACCTGTCCAATAAAAAAACAATAGAATATGTTAATCAGAACGGTCACAAGCATGCATGTATAATAGAGATAAATTCTGGGTGCTAACAAGGGTTGACCACAACCTGACTCTCTACCCGAATATCTGCAAGAGGCTTCAGTGCCTCAGTAATGGGAGCCAAGAGATCATTTTCTAGCTCCTGGAAATCCCTGGGAAAATAAATAATTGAGATGGACCAGCTTTAGTCCATATATAAAGCAAATGAATGCTATACGACCTTATTATGCATGCCAAAAATGGTTCAAAAGGAAATCTTAAGATGAATATACGAACTCATTACCCCAGGCTTTAACGTAGAATTAAAAGAAGTCTTGTAAAGCAACTACACAAGCAAAGAAGTTAACAATTATCGCCTGAATCAAGAGAATTCTTTATTTCATCATACTAATTTAATAAACAACACCTAGTCAACAAAATCGCATAACATAGTTTCCATACCAGTCATAAATCCAATCCCGTGGATCAGCATTCAGCAAATTGAAAGAGAGAACAATCCTCCCATCTGCCCCTACCGGCATAAACTCCCCAGAAATAGAACCTTCCTCTTTTCCACCATTCATGAATGCCTTCAAGAAGATCTCAGCCACCTTCATCGCAGCCTCCTCCTCTGAAACCCGACCTACAACCCACGCATGCCGGTATTTCCCAACAACAGCAGTCACATTCTCGTCTTCCTCTCTCCTAACCACAATGACAGTATAAACTTCACCATTACTAGGATTGCCATTGTCATCCAACAAAGACTTCAAATGGCCATCAAACAACTCATCATCATATTCCCTCGAATTCCAATACTGGTTCAGCTCATTAAGCGATCCACATTTCCAATCAAATCCACTGTCGCTACGAGAACAGTCGGAGACAGATTCTAAGGCTACAGAAACAGTAGAATTATAATCACAAGTGCCGCAAGATGTGGAATCTTTTGCAGCGAGCTTCCGCATGTGAGATTGAATCAAAACCGACAACTCGTTAGCAGAATACGAAGCTCCACCACCATCGAAAAAAACTGCTCGAAATTTGCAAGGAAAATGTAAGGGATTCAACTCCACAGAGGCAGATAATCTGTTGATCTCGCGGAACGGCAACGGTGATCTGTAAATTTCAATTGTTTTCAGGAAAAATGGTAGACCTGCAATTACAAGAAGAAAAAAGAAGATTGAAATAAATAATCATAAGATGAAGGTGAAATGTAAAAACGTGGTAATTTGAATGTGGAGATTGTTGACTGGCCTGTGAGGAAAGACAGGAACACTGTGACAGTGAGAGCCAAGCGCTTAAGTCCGGGCTTGGTTTTGCGCATGGTTTCAGGGTCGAACTCCGGTTGACTGCTCTGAATTTCAGAAGCTGAAGACGGCGGAGCTCCGGAGATTTCAGCCATCGCCGATGAAGTTGGAGTGTCAGCGGCATCCATCGTCTTCTACGGCGTAAACTGGTTCCAAAGAAAATTACCGCACATACGGATTTGCAATTATAAATCAATAAGATAAATTGTTTTTTATTTTTATTTTTTTTATCTATACTAGTATGTGGCCCGTGTAGGGCTGTTCAATCGGTCAAAACCGAACCGAACCGACCGAAATTTCGGTTAACCAAACCTTCAAACCGAAAACCGAACCGAAAGTTATGGTTCGGTTTGGTTTTTAACCAGAAATTTATCGGTTGGTTGCAGCCCCAATTTCACCAAATGATAGCCCTAATTTTAGCAAATCGCCACCATAATTAACAGAAAAATAATCAAAAAGTAAAAGACGAAAGAGAGAAATTAATTTCATCCTTGAGAGCTTGAATTCGAAATTCACCAAATTGGTTCAATCCGAGTAGAGTGAGCGAGTGAGCGGGAGCTGGGAGTGCGACGGCGATCTCGGGTTTCAGAGCACCGATCGTCAAGCGCGACAGTTGAAGACTTGGAGTGTGTGATTGAGTGCGGCGGAGATTTAAGAGATTCTCGTCTGGAATTTGAAGAAGGGAGATGGGTGATGTGTCGGTCGACATATGAGAATGAGAAGATGACGGATGATGATGATGAACAAATAATAATGGGAGTGGGTTGGGCAGCAAATAATAATGGGAGTGGGTTGGGCCAGTCTCGTGCATGTGGGCTTGTTCATGTCAGTTTTATTTTTTACATATAATGGGCCTCAAAACTAGAAACATGGGCTTGAGTAATATAAACATATTTACCTCCTAGAAGAACTCATACAACATATCAAATTATCTTCTCCCAAATTAACTCCCCAAATTAATTCCCTTGTATCTCTTTCTTTCCCGTCAATCTCTCGATCTGAGAGAATACTCCGATCAGGACCAGATTCACCATTTCCACTGCCTCCCCAATAGCTTATCATCTCTGGATCTGAGCGATAATGAAGATGAAGACGGCACTGTGATGGCCGCGGCGGCTAGCGAGTCGGAGATGGCAATCGAACGCACTCTCGTTCAGCGCCGTCGCACCTTTGACGGCAGAGAACGCCGTGCGCGGTATCTCGTTCAGCGCCGTCGCACCCGACTGGGAGGCTCAGTTGTCGGACGACCAGTGGACCGAGCGGCTCCGGAGGTTGAGGAGGCCATCCGCCACCACCTCTGCACCTGACGCTTCAAATTAATTAATGGGTTACTAAAATTTTATTCCCTTGTTATCTCATATGCTTACTGATAAAATGTCTGTACAATTGCACCCTTGTTCATTTCTCATTTGATTTAATTATCAATTGCAATTAAACAGATGTGTTTTTTATTAATTAAGGAATATTCTTTGTTTCTCACTTGATTTATTTATCTCACCTTGTTTGATGTTGCTAAGGTCATAGTGTGAGATTTCGTACAATGTGGTTAAATATTTGAGATTTTGGAGTTTGTAATATTAAGGAATTTAGAGCTTTGTACAAATCAGTTTATATTATTATTCTTCTTCTTCTTTGGCTTGTGTGTTGATGATAATAATATTTGGAAATTTGATGATGAGATTGAGAACAGGATATTCATATGCTTGAAGAACAAATTTGATAGATTGTAATTGTAAACTATACATAAATTTAGAGTATGCATTCTTATATAATAAACTGAAAATAAACCATATATAAATTTACATGTTTGTGTGTATAAGAATATTAATTTGATGTTTATTGATTGTATATTTTTGTCTTATCTATGGTTTATATTCCCTTTTTTTTTTTTTGCACTTGATGTCTATCTTGAGTTGATTTTTTTAGTTATTGATTGTATTTTTTGTTTTATCTATGATTTATATTAAGTTTTTTTTTGTCTATTTAATTTTTTACAAATTAGTAAAAATTAGATAATAAACATAAGATAAACTGAAAATTAGTTTTTAATAAAGTATAGAGATAATGCAATAAATTTAAGACAAACTGAAAGTAATCTAAAAGAATTCACAAAAGATCATGAGCGTGATTTTCAAATAAAAAAGGTTTTGGGAGACTTAAGGGAAATAAAAAAGGCTTTGTGTGTATAAGAGTATTAATTTTAACTATAATAAACTAAAAATATACTATATGTAAATTTTCCTTGTATAATAAACTAAAAATAAACTTTATATAAATTTAAATTTACAGTTTCTTGTAATTTTATAACTATAATAAACTAAAAAATATACTATATATAAATTTTTCTAGTATAATAAACTGAAAATAAACTATATATAAATTTAAATTTACAGTTTATATTTTTGTAATGGTTCATAAACCTATAATAAACTAAAAATAAATTAGATACAATTTATAGTAGAAAATATGATTTATAAGATAAACTAATAATAAATTAAAAATAAATTAGACATAAATTTATTGTAAAAAATCTGGTTTATAAACCCAACATTAGATATAGATCTATATAAACAAAGGCAAACAAAATTTTGCATCTTGTAATTTACATTAGTGAAATATTAACACAATTTTACTGAATTTTCTACTTCTGTATTCTAATTAAACATTTTTTCTTAATAAAATCAACAAATGAATTTTCCCAGGCATCACAAGAGATCCGGCCGTTTCTATTTGGTAAGTTTTTTTTTTTTATTAAATTTGTCAAGAATATCAGTTATATTCATTTGCGGAAGAATTAAATCTTTCGTTAGTTGCCTTTTTTAATTTAAGGATCGTATTAGGGGCATAAAAACACAATCATGTCACTTGATTTGGTATTGAAATCTTTCTTTCGTAAAATTTTTATTTCAGAGTCCAAGATTCGTAGTAGTGTACTTTAGCCTATATATAATATCGGTTTTCGGTTCGGTTTGGTTAACCGAACATTTGTATCCAAACCGAACCGAAAACCGAAATTTTTAAAAAATGCAAACCGAAAACCGAACCAAAAATTCGGTTTCGGTTTCGGTCCAAACCAAAATTTCGGTTTCGGTCGGTTAACCAAACTTTGTGCACCCCTAGCCCGTGCGATACACGAGTAAATAATATTAAATAATAATTATAAATTAAAGATATAGGTAAATAATATGTATTCGTTTAGGATTTTGAGTGCCACTTTGAGATTTTTTAAGATTTGAGACTTTTAAGATGGTCAAATTTTAGAGGAATACTATGAAATCTTAAGTGTGAATGTGAGATTTTTAGAGTGAAATTTTGTATAATGTTTTTTTCTTTTAAATCATGACTAATCTTAAAAAGTCCTAACAAACCTTGATCTCAAATAAGTTAAATATTTAAGGATATTTTAAGGTTTTTTAAATTTTAAATATCAAAGATGAACCGCTTTTGTTACCAAAAAATGTGGACACAATTTTGAATGTACATCCCGTCCAAATATCAGTTTTATTCTAAAATAAAAATTGCACGTGGTTTTATCCAATTTACACACTTTTTTTTGAAAGAAAAAATTATTCAATAAGATTGGAAGAATTGGTCAAGAATTATACAACTATTTGGTTCCAAAATTTGTATCCAATTTGTACGGTTTTTAAGTTAATTTGTATTTAGAATTGTTTTCATAAATAATTGACACATTTTTTGCATAATCCAAACTTCAAACTTGTTACCAAAAAATATATGATTTAAATTTTGGTAAAAAAAATAAAATATGATACAAAAAAAATGGGATTCAAATTTTGCCATAAGAATCTCCAAATTAGTTACCAAAAACAAAAGAATTCAGATTTTGTTACTAAAGATACACATGTATTTTTTTGAACTTTCCATTAATAGTAAGTCAAGCATTATATTTATTTGGTCAAACTTTCTATTAATGTATTTTTCCAACAACCTCTTTATATATACTAGTACGGTACCCGTGCGATGCACGGGAGCATTTAGTACCTATTTATTTTTAAAAAGTATTTTTGTATTTAAATTATCTCATACCATTAAAAATTTCATGAAAATAAAATTTATATGTTATTAAACACTTCCTTATGTACAACATTATTGATTTGATTCTTTGGCACGTAAAGTACTACATAGGTGTTCGAGTTTATCCAAAATTGCATATTATTAATTATTAGTTAACAAATTTTAAAAAAATTAATTAAAGGATCTTATTTATTAAACAAAATTAAAGTAGAAAAAAAAAGTAGAATTTTTTAGGGATTTTCACCTATTATTTATTTTAAATCTAATTCCAAATTTCAAATTAAGAAAAATTGAAAAGAATCATTAGTTACTCCTGGAAATGAAAACGATTTTCCTACCAATAAACTGATTTTTTTATCAAACAAATTGATACGAATTTTTTTAAACCAAATAAAAAATCATCAATTTTTCCTAAAAAATGCAACCGAATTTTTCTAAAATTTCGCCAATTTTTGTACCAAACAAATTGAATTGAAAATAATTCTAATAAAAAATTAAAATAAATTGTTAATGTTTATAAAACTGTCTCTTTTCTAAAGAAAATGATATGAACTTAACCAAAAAAATGATATGAACTTACCAAAATCTCGGTAAAACATGGTTAAGAAAAAATATAAGAATCCAAAAAAATCGATGCATTTAAATTTTAAAAAGTTGCACACAATTTTTCTTAAATAATTGGATAAGGTGACTTTAAATATCAATGATGAACCGCTTTTGTTACCAAAAAATGTGGACACAATTTTGAATTTACATCCCGTCTAAATATCAGTTTTATTTTAAAATAAAAATTGCACGTGGCTTTATCCAAGTTACACAATTTTTTTGAAAGAAAAAAATTATTCAATAAGATTGGAATAATTGGTTAAGAATTATACAACTATTTACTTCCTAAATTTGTATCTAATTTGCACGGTTTTTAAATTAATTTGTATTTAGAATTGTTTTCATAAAAGTTAACACATTTTTTGCATAAGAATCTCTAAATTTATTACCAAAAAAGACATGATTTAAATTTTGGTAAAAAATTAAAATATGATACGAAGAAAATGGAATTCAAATTTTTCCATAAGAATCTCCAAATTTGTTACCAAAAAATAGGATTTAGATTTTGTGACTAAAAATTCACATGTGTTTTTTTGAACTTTCCATTAATAGTAAGTCAAACATTATATTTATTTGGTGAAACTTTCTATTAATGTGCTTTTTAAACAACCTCTTTATATATATATAGATATAGATATATATAATAAGAATTAACATTTACTAAAAATAGTAGCTAAAAGATTAGGAAACATTGAATGCATACCATTTTTGGAAACTTTTTAAATATATACATTAATTGCTTCCATATACACGTTTTCAAATAAGATATGATCAAAAAATTAATTAAATAAAGTTATTAATATCAGCAATACTTTCATTGATATTTATTATAAAAATTACAAGATTGATTTTTCGTGATCCATGTTGATAATATTTTAGTCAAGATAAATATTATTTTGTTATATTTCTAATACTTTCATTGATATTCATTATAATAAATTACAAGATTGATTTCCACGATCCATGTTCATAATATTTTGGTTAAGATAAATATTACACCATATTTTAAGTTCTAACCATAATATAATTTTTTTCACAAATATTCATTTTTTATCCAAAAATATTTATGGAAAATCGTAACAGGTTAGGTAAAATTGTTTTTCCAAGTAATCAGACAAAATGAAGTTGGTGAATTAATCTTTGCCAATATATTATTTTCTTAAGCTTTATTTTGTTAAACATAAAAAATAAATTTTTCTTCAAATTAATATAATTTACCATTTAAGAGATAATGACCATATACATTAAATAGTTTTACTAATGGTAAAAAATTAAAATTAGAATATATTAACTATTTTTTAGAATTTTTTGTATATTATTGGCACCCATGATTATTTTTTTTATTTTTATTTTAATTTATTTTTATAATTAAATTCTTGTAAAATAAATTTTCATTGCAAAGTATGCTAAATAAACTATAAATCATTATAATGCGAATTAGAAAAATCTTGATCATAGAAGGGATTGAGTTTTTGGTATTTTCTAAGTCAAAGTTGTTTAATTAGTATACAAAATTAAATTCTAAAAAAACATGTGTATATTTTGTAAAATATTTACATACTATTTAATTTTAAATTTATTTACATATTTTAAATTGATTACAAAAATAAATAATACTAACGTGCATTAAATATTTTTCATTACATAAAATAAAATGAAAAAGAAGACGTACAACTTCTATAACTTTATAAATAATAACGACATTATATGACTACAAAGTATATAATAAAATAATAATTAAGTATTATATGATGAACAATAATAAGTAAAATTATATACTAAAATTAAATTTATATTAATATGAATGTGTTAGTGAGATAATATTAATTATTTTACAAGTCAGCACTAACATGGTCATATTTAATGTTTGACGAAAAAAACCACGCTGATTAAAAGAGGTGCAAAATAGATTATAACTTTATTGTTTATTACACTTAACGCCAGTGTTTTGAGACTCGGACCGGCCCGGCGGGTCGACCCGGGACCCGGTCGACCCGGAACCGGAACCGGTCCGGGTGGAGTATTTGGACCGGGCAACCAAAGACCCGATCAAACCCGGTCAAAACTCGGCCGACCCGGGCATTGACCCGGCCGGGTCAACCCGTTGACCCGGTCCATATATATTTTTTATATTTTTTTTTATTTTTTTTGTTTTTTAAAAATAAAAATATGTATATATGTTTATATGATAAATATTTATCATGAGATACATATTATCAACACTTTAATATACAAATTTTATACACAAAACATTTAATTTTGTTACTTTTATGTATATTTATATAACAAAAATACTCTATATATAATTTTAAAAAATTTAAAATTAATTATCCGGTTCAACAATTGGCCCGGTGACCCGACGGTTGAACTGGTGACCCGGTGACCCGAGGATCTGCCCAGGTCGATCACCGGGCCGAGTTTAAAAACTATGCTTAACGCTGATTGAAAGAGGTGAAAAATAGATGATAACTCTATTGCTTTATATACTTAAACGGACAAAGACTGTGAAAATAATTCATTTAATATGTCTGTCTCGTGCATCGCACGGGGTACGTACTAGTTTTGTTATGGTATTATTTGCATTATTTTAAAATTTATAAAAAATCAATTTTATTTTTTTTTTCAAAAAGTAAAAGTTAAAAGTATTATAAAAACTTTTACTTAAACAAGATATAAATATTCAAATGAAAAATAAAAACAATGTAATTATTTAAAATAAAAAATTAAAACTATAAAGATAAAAATAATTTTTTAATTAGTATTACCAGCCAACACCTTCCCATTTCTTCTCCGACCCAATGGCCGACACAGTTTTATGCAATGGATCTAGTCGGGAAGGTGACTTCAGTCGTCGATCTCTCATTTCTAGAGATTTTTGGGAGATCATAACTAGACTCGAGCTTCGTCTGCTTGTTTGATATGTATAGTTGTATATAACTTTATTTTAAAGTTATGGATTTGTAACTTTATTTTTGCCTACGAATTTGTAGGACCGACTTGTGCATTGGGATGGATGGCACGAGCAGCAAGTTCGCTAGAAGTAGTTATCGGGAGAAAATATAAAAAGAAAATAAAATTTGCAATTCCGATCCAAACTGTATTTAGAGAAAGTTTGACATTTTGATCCAATTTATTCTGCGAATTTATATAAGATTTAAACATAGATACATTAAACCTTATGTTTTTGGTTCAATTCTTAAATAAAGCTGAAAAATAATATTTCTGTAATATAAGGCAATATTCAATCTCTAAAGTAAACTCATTCTTTAATTATCTAGCTACCGAAGTTATAATGTCTTTTTTTCAAAGCAATAATATCTATCGTTTCATAAAATAATAAAATCTATCTTAATTAAATAAATGAGCCAATGAAATTAGCTAACCCACAACCTTTCGAAACGCTTTCTCTCATGTCTTGGTCATTATTTATGAGCTGGAAATTTCAGCTCTGCCATCTATTTCTTTCAATTGTCATGTAATGTAACCACTCAAAATTTATTATATAAAGATAATTGTTATTTTTTTTACAAACAAAATAAGCTAGCCGCCAGAACAGTACCCATTAACCGGTTGCACCAATCTCCCGTGGCTAGGAGTGTGATTAAGTTATACAATTATTTTTTTTTTCTCGAAACGACAGAGATTTTTATATATAACTCAAAAGAGATAAATATACAAATACATGGGAGAAATCCATAATAGCCAGAAATACAAACTGAGAGACACGCATGAAAGCGGTCTAGAGCCTCAAATCAAAGAGATGTGCAAAATGATATGAAGAAACTAGCAACTCATCCACTGCCAAGCTGCCTAGCTGGGTTATTAGTTTCTCAAAAATAGTACTAGTAGAAAAGAAAATTAATGAGAAGAGAAAATTAATGAGAAGAGAAAGCTATCCAGTCCCTTTTAGCAACAGAAATCAGTACATGAACTGGAATGTTTTGAGCTTGAAAAATCCAGAGGTTTCGAGATTTCCAGAGCCACCAGAGCAGGTAAGTGGACAACTGGATTCTTTCCTCTGCTACTTCTGTGTGGTTAATGGAGCACATTTGTTGCCACCAGATTCTGAAGGAATGAACTAGATAATATTTTTAAGTGAAATTTTAAATTAAATTTAACTCAATTCAATTCTTCTCAATATTACGAATATAACTAAATAATACCGATCCAATATCCCTCATTCTCACACACCACATAAATTTTAATTCATTATTTACTCACTCATAATTTAATCATCATCACTTCCAATCACATTTCTCATATTTGTAATTAAATCAACTTTAATCATTAAATCTAACAAATACAAATAAATCAAAATAACTTATATCAAATCACCCGCTAAGCTCAACTGCATTTCACCATACAATCATCAAAATTACTAAAATAAATGCTACTTATAAAAATAATAAAATTTTGAATCTCCCACCTCAAAATTATGAATTTTCATTTTTAGAAAGTAATTTAAATGAACTTAATGCTTGCATGAGTTAAAAAGTTTGAGGGCATAATTAGGTTGTCAAGATAGAGGTGCCTCACTTTCAAGGACCATATCAGACAGACAGACACAACGCATTGTTGCATCTACTTCTAACTTCCTCAATTAACTATAGCTGCTAATGTATTTATTTATACTACTTGAGTAAAGACTGGTCAACTTGTTCGATCAACAACTAGGCAATAGAAAAACAGAGATTTATTTTTTCTCCTTTCTTGCTTCTTCCATTGAAAGATAAAAAGTATTTCCTATTCGGAAAAACTTTATTATTATTATTATTTTTATTATTATTGTCTACGGAGAAGTATTCTCACATTCAGGCTTAATCACCCACTGCATCCCATCAATACAAGGTCTAAGCCTATCACCCTAGGGGATCTCTCGCAAAGAAGTGGGACTAATCCTCACAGGGATAGTGCAACACCCCACTCACGCTCCCTACGATAGTCAAGTTCGATCGCGTGACGAACTACTTTCAATGGGAGTTTCACCCTCTACCAGCGACCACTCGACTACATGCCCTGGGGGCAGACGACTAGCTGTTAGATGCATGCAATAAGGCTGAGCACGGGTCGGTTCGGTTCGGAGATCCAAAAATCTCCGGAACCGAATCGAACTTCGGAGATTCCAAAAACTGGATCTCCAGAACCAAACCGGTTCTAACATATCTCCGTTCCGAATCGAACCGAAATTCGGTTCGGAGATTCATTTCTAATGGGTTGGTTCGGTATGGATCGGAGATTTCGGAAATTTTTTAATTTTTTTAATTTTATTTATTTATTTATTATTATTTTTTTTCTTAAAAAAAAAACTCCTAATTGCATGTTAGATGGTACATATCATGGATGAAAGAAAATCATAAACCTCTCTTAGCTTCAAAAGATATTTCGTCAATTAATAATAAGAATAGGTGGTTAAATTTTATTTTTTTTTTATAAAAAAAGTGATAATTATCTTTTAGTTGCAAAATATCATAATTTAATTTGAAAACTGGAGAATACACAAATTCCCCAAAGGAGAATAACACAACCCACACAGAGTAATAACACATTCAACAAAACAAAAACACGCACAAAACACAAACACAACTAAAAAACACAAAACAAAATAAACGGAAGCCCTTCCCACAACAGCGAAACCAAAGAGAACACCAACGATGTCGACACCCCCAAGCGACCACCCACACGGCCAGAGACTTGGCCCAAGCCACAAAGCCAGAAACTGCAGAAACATCGCCTAACCAGATCTGAGACAAAAAGACCCGACCCCTCACCGGGTATCCCACCCAACAACCCGCAACTGGAGAATCACAACATACTCCACTTCCCATCTCCCGACGATCCGAATCCAGCCCACACGACCAGACCCAAACCATCTCCGCCAAAAGCACCCAAACGGCACCTATGGAAGAGAAGAGCGGGAGAAAGGAAGAGAGTGGAATCACAAATTAATTATGTCCAAATAAATTAATATCTTCCAGCCGATATCGTGAGCTTCGGATATAGTACATATAAAGTTTGTTTTCAAAAAGTGAAGATATTTAATTTTATTAATAAAATAATCGATATATCCGTTCTTAATCTAATATTATGGTAAAGATAAATTTCAATTTATTTTTATTTTAGAATATATCACCTTTAAATAAATAATTTTTCTCCAAGTTTTGTGAAAGACTTACTTCATAAAGGTCGTTTTCCCAAACAATCGGAATTCAAATTATATTAAGTTATATTTAATGATTTTCTTAATAAATATTTGACATGTTGGCTATCAAATTTTGTAATAGGAAGAATATATTAATTTATTTTTCTTTTCAATTATGTACAATACATATGAATTGTAATAGATTTTATTTGAATATAATTATGTACAAAGATGAAAAAAATACATATGATAAAATATAATATATATATATATATATATGGATTTTATGAATTGGAGTCGGTTCTTGTTCGGTTCCTCGGTTCGGTACGGTTATTTTCGGTTCGGTCCGGTTCGGTTTGGTTCTCGGTACGGATATTATATCAATCTCCAGAACCGTACCAAAAAAAATTTCGGTACGGTTCGGTTCGGAGATAGTCAAACGGTCAACGGATATTGTTCGGTTCAGAGTAAATTCGGTTCGGTTTTCGGTACGGTTCGGTTATCTCCAAGACCCGTGCTCATCCCTAGCATGCAACAATCATACTTTTGAACAAATATACAATTTGATATAGTGAAATGTCATTTAAATATATCGGATGTTTATGTGTTTTCGATGTTTAAATAGTGATAATCATTCACATAAATTGTGCTTTGGAAAATCTGGGTTGTTAGTCTTGTTCAAATATAACTAATATTTGATATCGTGCACATGCAAATAAGTTATTTGTGGGTATATGTATTAAATTTATAAAGTAGACAATGAGCATATCACATTTTATAAATTTTATTAATAGTAAAAATGAAAGATATAGATAAAAACTATTTTAGTTACATATAAATTACTATATTAGTTGTAATAATGTAAAATTTACAATTTTGAGTATCACTCAAAACTAATTTGATAAAAAAATTAAAATTATTATTATAGTGGTACGCAAAAGACCCTGGACCAAATCTTAAATTCCCCAAACCGTCTTCTTCCCCAAAAAAACCCATCCGCCCAAATCCCGTCTTCTTCGAGCTTCTTCTCCTCTCGCCGATCAGCTCCCTCAGCCGGCGTCCGTCATCGTCGGTGGACGACCTCCTCCGCTCATCCATGGATGCGGCTCTACCTTCCTCTGTCTCGTCTTCGCTGAATTAGGGCTAGGGTTCCGGCGGGACAAATTTCCGCTCGAGGCCGCCGGATTTCAGTGGTTGGGACATGGCGGGGTGGGGTTGCGTGTGGATGATGCTAGTGTCGTTGAAATCAGCTGTGGTCGGGCGCCTTTAGTCGGCCTGTGTTGGAGGATTGCCGTGGGTCTTCCGATTCCCGCAGGGGTTGGGTCGCCGGCAGCAGAAGTTGGGTCGCCGGCGCTGCGCGTTTGTGGGGATGGAGGGTCATGGCTTCTACTGGCAGGTTCGGTTGATATGGGTGCTCGTTCGGGCTTGGTTGAAGCGGCCGAGCTGGGAAGGCGCTCGTCCCCTTACTCCCCTTGCTTGATTTCCGAGATTTGGGGGAGGCCGACGGTCCCCGGAGTAGGCTAGTGGTGTTAGGCTGCCTCGGTTGGGTGTCGGATCGGCTAGTGGTGTTAGCCGGTGGGGTGGTGTGAGTGGTTTTCTGCGGTTGGAGAAAGGGTCGCGTTCTCGGTCTGTTTCGCGACTTCGGTCATCGTCTTGCTAGGCCTTAAGCAGTGGTGGGCGTGGTATCGGAGTTTTGGAGCTCTCCTCGGAATCGACTTTGTCTGCTAACCTTTTCGGATGTACCTGCTGCGGGAGGTTGTTATGTTAGTGTGTAGTTGTATTAGGTTTCTTTGTTTGTTTGCTGTGGTAGGATCGTGTTTTGGTTTGGGCTCTTTGCCTGGGTGTTCTTATTTGTCTTTTAGGTTTGGGCCGTTGGCCTCAGTACTCCCGAGTGTCATTTTCATTACTCTGTTGGAGTCCGACACTCGGGAATTGCCCTGTTGGGGCCTTTGTGTTATTAGTTGGTGTTTTTTCTTTTTAGTTCCTTGAGTATTACCCCGTTGGGGTCGATTCTAGGCAGGCTTTTGTCCTGTTCTCCCAATTTTAGGTATTGGCTGCTTGTATTCAGCCGTTGGCTGTTTTTCTACACATTTGTGCGTTATATATAATATCTCTGTCGTTCCGTAAAAAAAATAAAAAGTTCGTTCCGTAAAAAAAAAAAAAAGACCCTGGACCGGCTGGAATCGACCTCGCCTTGAGCTTCCTTGCATGTAGATCGCCTGCGAACTTGCAAAAACTCTCACACCGGAGCGGTTTTCCGGTGAAGAACCTCCGATGCTTAAATGAGCACTTGTAAAAGATAAATTGTAGAAAACAGTGTATGGATCTAATAGGAAATATGATGTGATAATGGACATATCTCACTTTCCTTATATAGGAGGTGATACCTTGTTGCTCAGTACTGTTCGGATGGGCTACCCAAACTACCCAACCTGCCGATAGTACAGCCCGAACTTCCGGTCAGCTCGATATGTCCGAACTACCCAATTTTGTTAGGCCACGTGGCCTTATCCACGTGTGCCTTTTAACCCCTTCAGATTATTTCTTATCCATTAGTATTTCCTATTAGACGGCGTAATGGTGCGACCAGCTCCAGGTCCGTTGAGGTAGAAAGCTATCTGTTTTGGGACCCAACGTTGTCCTTTCTGGTCGATCATACGACTAGTCATGCCTATAGGCTGAGTTTCCAATAGGCCATCTGAGGGCCCTCCCTATACTCCTTGTAATGTCTTCAACCTGGAGACTCATGGTTAGGGTTGTAAAATGAGTCGAGCGGCTCGCGAGTCGCTCGCGAGCGCTCGAGTCAATGCTCGACTCGAGCTCCAGCCCAAAATTTATAAGGTCGAGCGGCTCGTCGAGCAGCTCGAAACATACATAAAAATACCTAATTACCCTTTATATATATAATTTGCAAAATTGCCATAGGTGAATAATGGTAATTTAATTGGCATATTAATATTCATTTACAAGACCTTCACACAAATCAAGAATCCCAATTTCATTTCAGCAATTTCATCTTCCCCTTTGCCTCGCAAGTCGCAAGCCGCATAGGACAAAACCCTAGTTCTCTTCGTGTCCCCGTCTAAGAGATGTAAGTTCCTCAATCTCGTTGAGGTAATTCGTTTTCTTTTAGACCATTGGTTAAATGTAGTTGCTAAATTATGGTGGGACTCTTTTTCTTGCAGTTTCTAATCATCTTCTTCCAAAGCTCTTCTTCTACAATGTCCATTATATTGATTATTGAGCTTGAAAGTTTATTATAGTGAATGTATGAACATAAATCGTGACCTGAGTTGAGCTCGGGGTGTGGATATATAATATCTGTGACAGACCCTAGGGTAAATTTAAATCAATGACATCATATGACCTGTGGCGGACATGTTTTTTTTTTTATGATTTTGCAAATGATGTAATAATTTAGCGTTCTTTGAATTGTATGAGCCAAACAAATGTTTTTTTTTGTTTGATTTTGTACACGGTGCAATAATATGGTGTTCTTTAAATTGTATGACCTTCTGTTTTTTTTCTTAAATATTTTATGCAAAATTATGTAGTGTAATAAGCACTCTTATTGCATCATATGTTTTATGTTCTGGTGCCATTGTTTAATTCTTTTTGTAGGGTAATTGTAAAATAATTGTGGGTTCACATGCTTTACACTTTGATTTAGCTCTGTTTTTGTAAACCATTAATTCTTGATTGGCTGTAAGTAATGTTATGTAATCAAACATAACAGATTTTCACCAATTTCTTAAGTATTGTTATTTAATTAGAATTTTTTATTTCTTTTTGCAATATGATTAAGCATATCCTTGTATTGCTAAATAGAAATATTGTTGAAGTTAAGAAGTAAGGCGGGATACTTTCTCTCTTCCCTCCCAGTGTCCCCATTAGTTGATATACTATATTATAATTTAACTTTCTATATTATTTCTATATTGTTCAGCGAAATTCCAGCATACTGGAAATGTCTCCGCAAGACGTATGTCCACGTGATGTTGGATGTATTGATGATTCAGGCAGAATGGACAATCCCGTAAATCCCGTAAATATGAATGAAGAAACACCTTCTCTTGGAGATGAAGAATTTGGGAGCGCTAAAGAGGAGGTAGAAGTTGGCACTAATGAAGGGGCTGCCCCAGATGATGCTTTAGAGTCTTTAGACCAATTTCGACAAAAAAAGAGAGCTAAAAAGTCTTAAGCATGAGAGGATTTTCCAGATGTGGTTGTCGGATCAGAAAAAACTCTCATGTCAGAATGTAAACATTGCCAGAAAAGATTCGTGAAAACCAAAACTAGTAGAGGCATATGAATGTGTGTTAGAAGAGATTGGCAAAGCTGGAAAAACCAAAGCAGCAAAAGATAAATTTTCCAGTAAGTGACTCTACCACACATTCATATCTTCATACTGGGAAATTTGACATGGCTGGTATGAAAGAAGCAGCGGCAGAATGGGTGTTTATGCATGAGCATCTATTTTTAATTATGGAAGAGGATGACTTGAATTTAATGCTGAAAAAGGGAATGCCCGAATGGAAAAAAATTAGTCGAACCAACATCAAACATGATTGCAAGGTAATATTTGAAAAAGAAAGGACTAAGATGAAGAGCATGTTGAAGAAAGTCAACAAAATCAGCCTGACCATGGATCTCTGGAAGTCCAAAAATCAAAAGATTGAATATATGGTAATAACTGGGCACTGGATTGATAGCAACTGGAGATTGCAAAAGCATGTACTCAACTTTGTGCACATCCCTCCTCCAAGACGAGATGTCGAAATTGCCGATGCGGTATAAAAATGTTTGAAGGACTGAGGTATCGATAGCAAAGTGTACCCAATCTTAGTGGATAATGCCTTAAATAATGACACCGCATTGAGATCTTTAAAGGATACCTTCTCGAGGAACAAATGTCTGTTAGCAAAGGGAAAGTTATTTCACGTAAGATGCTGCACTCATATACTAAATTTGATGGTTCAAGATGGTCTTCAGGAAATCAAAGACATAGTTGGCAATATAAGGGAAAATGTCGATTTTATAAACAAGACAGATGGAAGACGTTTGTTATTTGCTGAAATCGTACATTAATTGCATTTGCCTGGGAAGATGTTGGTGTACGACTGCAAAACACGGTGAATTCTACCTATGAGATGCTTGCTTATGCGCTGAAGTTTCGAGAAGTCTTCCCAAGATTTAAGTACCGTGAACCAACCTATACCAAATGCCCAACAACTGAAGACTGGAAAAAGATAGAAAAAGTGTGCAATATTTTGCAAGTTTTTTGGACAGCCACTCATGTGATATCAGGTAGTGATTATCCTACATCTAATTTATATCTACATGAAGTTTGTAAGATAAAGAAACTACTAGATAGTAAAGCAAATGATGAGGATTACTTTGTTCAATCAATGGTTCGAAATATGAAGGCAAAATTCGATAAATACTGGAGAGAGTGTAACTTACTAATGGCCATAGCTGCCATCTTGGATCCGAGGTGCAAAATGGTGATGATAAATTATTGCTTTCCTTTGATGTATCCTCCTGATGAGGTGGAGCTAAATATAAGAAAGGTCCGGTATACTTTGTATGCGTTGTTCGACGAATATGTAGAGATGCAATCTTCAACTGCTTCAAAAAAAAAATAAAAAAAATGTCAGGATGATCCAGGAAGCAAGAGCTCAAATGTTCCATATTCAGTCTCGCATCGTACTGGCACGAGCGAGTTCTTGTCTCAGGCTTCGACAATTGGGAATGTTCAACTACAAAAAAATGAATTAGATACCTATTTTGAAGATGGTATTCTCACAGCCACAGAGGACTCAAATTTGGACATTGTAAACTTAGATGCTCTAAAGTGGTGGAGGGACACAACTAAGTACAAGATTTTGCCAAAAATGGCAGCTGACATTTTGGCCATTCCAATTAGTACTGTAGCTTCAGAGGCAACATTTAGTGCCAGAACTAGAGTGATCGATTCATATCGTGCTTCGTTGGCTCCAGAAACTGTTGAAATGTTAATGTGTGTTGGTGATTGGTGTCGTAAGCGACACGACATCGAGAAAAAAGAGAAAGTAAGTATGCTGAAAATATTAATTTAAAAATTATGTAACCATTGTCTATTTACCTCTCTCTGTATTTTTTTCTTAACTTTTTTGGCAGAAAGTGAAATCGGCTCAGGAGATCTTGTTACCTATAAGTTGATTTATCATTTCAGATAGTAGTTGTATTGGTCTGCTTCTTTTATTTCCCTTTTTAGTTTATGTCTAACTTTTTTTAATTTGATTTTATGACAAGTTTGACTATATTTTGGAAGTAGGCTTGGTAACTAATGACTTGGGAAATAATGCAGCAAATTATATATGTATATTTTTGTTTTTTGCACAAGTCTGTGAGACCGTGACACTTGTGATATTTATGATGGTAAATTAGCTTGGGAAATATGGAAGCTGACTATATTTCTTTTTTTGATTTTGGGGCTTGAGAAATTTGGAAGCTGGCTATATTTCTATTTTTTTTTTTTGGGACAAGTTTATGATATTTATAAATGCATTTTGTTGATTTTGGGACAAGTTTGTGATATTGATGAATGCATTTTGTATGTACGGCTTAACTTCGATTTTGGATGTTGTAAATTGTAATAATAATCAAGTTTAGCATATATTTAAATATAGTAGTTAAAATTCGAGCCAAACTTGAGTCGATCTCGAGCAATTCATTTGTTTCACGAGTCGAGTTCGAGCAATTAGAAAAAAACTCGATCTTATGCTCGATAAGGTCCGTGCTCGACTCGGCTCGGCTTGTTTGCAGCCCTACTCATGGTCCTGCATCAGTGGTATTCGACCACTTTTGGCCTTCCTGTTGCTCTGATCGACCAACCTGTTCACTTAGCTTAGTTAGCTGATTTATCGGGTCCGTTCGACCATGGTCTGGTATCCCATATTACATAGCTAAGTTATAATACAACTTTAATATTGTATCCTGTGCGAATGCACAAACTATAGACTATTTATATTCTTGGCAACCTTCACATCTTAATAATTTTTCGAAATCCTCTAGTTAAAAAGATCGTTGTAATTATAGAAACAACAACTACATGAAATTTGATTAACTTTCGTTAATATCTTTTACAAGTTTTTGAAACTATAATGATATTTGCAAGATTACTCAATGTGGATTAGAAGCAATTATTCAATAATATATAATAAAAATTATAAATATTTATCTTAGATTTTTTTTATAAATGATTTTATTGTATTTTTTTTGAAATTATAAAATGAGAATATAATTTATTTATAATACGATTACTTCGTTATAACACCTTCTATTTATGACATTCAGTAGCTTATGAATAACATCTTATAACACATTAATTAATAATACAAATATCACAGCTCGATACCAATTCATGTTGTATTAACATCATCATATCAACGACACAATCTATTAATTATTTTAAAATTTAAATTTAACATATTTATTATTTTATAAGTATTTATAAACTATAAAATAACTAATATTAAAATTTACAATTTAGAATCTTAATATATTGTACTCTATAACAAACATTTACTACATTAATTATAAATTATTTTTATTTCATAAAATTAACTATTTAGGAAAAAAATATCTTTGGGTAAAGTGAGTTGACTGAATTGAGATACTGTCGGGTTTATTGGTTACTTACAAGTCGTTTATAAAATATTAAAAAAATGATAAAACTTAATTGCATTTATGGTAATATGTTTCGAGTCAATTTGGCCCCCTCAAATCGAGCATTCAAAGAAAAAATGTATTTCAATATAATTTTTTTTTTTACAATAATAACACTTTTGACGATAATATGTTCAATAACACATGGATATTTATATATTAAGTTATTAATAATTATGTGAACAAAATGATTGGTTATTATGATTTTTAATAATATACGATAAACTATTATTTATATTATTTACATATATTATTAGCATATAGGGCATAATTGTAATTAGCCAAAGTGTGTTTGTGTACATAAGTTGCTATTCAGAACTTAGCACTTTTAGTATTTTACCTCATAGTATGAATAGTCTTGATACTTGTACAAACCCTAATTCATTCATTTTGATTTTCAATAAATGCAGCTCTTCTTCTTCATTCTCTATGTACTCTCTCGTCTATCTGTACGCCTCTACAGATCTCATGTTGATTTATGAGTAATGCTAGGTTTACAAAGTCTTTTTACAAAATGAGTTGTACGTCTAAGATTAAATAAGAATCAAGGCTAAGATTTAAATAGCTATTCATAAAAAAAAAAAATGAGTGATCAACCAAGAGATAGAAACACTAATAGAAATAGTAAAGAAAACTCAATTAGAAACATTTTTTCTAAATGGAATAAATAAAATAATCAGTACAAAAATTATGAGATTTAGTAAAAAAAAATGTGGATGATGCAAAAATTGTAACATGTTATAATAATAAGCATGCACCTCATGAGGTGATTAAAAAATTGTATGTGAATGACTATTTTGCCCCTGATGTAATTGTATTATTACAATTGTGCCATCAGAAGTTTTCCTATAAATAGGGACTTCAGTTATAATGAAAAATACACCAAAAAGAATACAGTTTCTCTATTCTTTATTCTATCTAGTTTTATAACACGTTATCAGCACGAGTCTCTACCTTATAGAGCTTAATTTGTAATACAAAGAAGAGTATGCTCTACAGTTGCGTCTTATAGACGATCTTATGTATCAGAAATCATAATATTACAAGTCGTCATTGGAAATATTCTTCAAGGTATTTATTTTATTTCAATTACAAATAATAAATTTATAATCTCATATCTCATAATGTCTGATATTACTAAAAGAGAATTTGCTGAACTCTCTCTTCATGGAAGTAATTATTTAACTTGGGCCCTTGATGTTGAAATTCATCTGGCCTCGTTTGATTTAAGTGCAACAATTGATTATACATCCAATAGCACTCCCGCCCAGAAGGCGAAAGCACTGATTTTTCTACGTCATCATCTTAATAAAGATTTGAAAAATGAGTATCTCACAGAAAAAGAACCCGCAAATCTTTGGAAATCCCTGAAGGATCGATTTGACCAACAAATGGCCATAATTCTCCCTCAAGCACAATTGGATTAATCTCCGCTTTCAGGATTTTAAATCTGTTACTGAATATAATTCAGCTCTCCATCGTATTGTTTCACAGCTTAAACTCTGTAAGCAGAACATTACTGAGTTGGAATTACTTGAGAAAACTTTATCTACCTTTCATGTTAACAACCTTGTACTCCAGCAGCAGTACAGGGCTAAAAATTATGCAACGCATTCTGAGCTAATTTCAGCTTTACTAGTGGCCGAAAAACATAATCAATTGTTGATGAAAAATCATAATGCTAGGCCAATTGGGACTCAAGCAGTGCCTGAAGCACATGCAAATATACATGAGAATAATAATATGAAAGGAAGAGGTAAAGGATATAATAATCAGCCACACCGTGGTGGTTATGGTCATGGTCGTGGACGTGGTCGCGGTCGAGGTCGCGGTCGTAATCATGTCTGGAATCGAGATGGAGGTCGAGGTAATGGTGTTGAGGAACAGAAGGGTCGAAAAGAAAATATTAACATCGATGCTCCACAAGCTAATCAAGATAAGCAAGTTTGCTATAGGTGTGGATGTACTGGTCATTGGTCTCGTACATGTCGTACTCCTCGTCACCTAGTCGAAGCTTATCAAAGAACACTAAAGGATTAGAAAGGAAAGACTCCTCAAGCTGAATCACATCACGCTAGTTTGCCTGAAGCAAATTTAGCAATAAATGATGATGATGATTTATTGAAACTCGAGCTGGAAGACTTTGGTGATATATAATATGTGATTTAATATGTAGTATGTCTGAGTACTGGATATTTGGTTTCATTATGGTTTCTTTTGTTTCATCAAAAAATTGTTGTTTGTTTTTGTTATTTGTATGTTTTCATATGTTGTGTTTTGATTGGGATTGTATCATTATTATGTTTGCTTATAATATTTTATTTTTTTTTTTAGTGTGACATTGACATTCAATAGTTTGCAAGTCATGGAGAAAGAAAGTATTCTATGCCTGGTTGATAGTGCTACTACGCACACTATTTTGAAAGATAGGAAATTTTTTCAAACTTTAAATGAAAAGAAAGGAAGTGTTACTACAATTGCTCAAGATAAAATCTTGATAGTAGGCTCCGGCAGAGCTTTACTTACTCTTCCTAAGGGTACCGAATTGATAATTAACGATGCGCTTTTGTACCCTGAATCACAAAGAACACTCCTTAGTTTTAAAGATATCCGATCAAATGGTTTTCATCTTGAAACTAAGACTGAAAATAATATAGAATACCTTCTTATGACTCATTCACAAGGAAGTCAAAAGAAAATTGTAGAAGAACTTCTTTCTTTCTCCTCAGGCTTATATCATACTTACATTCGACCTTCTATTAGTCATGTTGCATTGAGTTTAAAATTTAAAGACCCGAATTTATTTAAATTATGGCATGAGAGATTGGGTCATCCTGGGCTTAGTATGATGCGTCGGATTATTTCTAACTCTATTGGGCATAACATATCAAACAGCAGCCTCCCTTCTTTTAATGAATTTATTTGTGATGCTTGTGCAAAGGGAAAATTGATATTAAGACCTTCACGTACTAAAGTTGGAATTGAATCTCCTATGTTTCTTCATAGAATTCATGGTGATATATGTGGATCAATTCATCCAACATCAGGACCTTTTCGATATTTTATGGTCCTGATAGATGCTTCCACTCGATGGACATATGTGTGCTTATTATCCACTAGAAATCAGGCTTTTCCAAAACTACTTGCTAAAATTATTGAATTAAGAGCTCAATTTCCTGATTATCAAATTAAAACTATTAGAATGGATAATGCCGGCGAATTTACGTCGAAAGTTTTTGATGATTATTGTATGTCATTAGGCATCAAAGTGGAGCATCCGGTACCTTATGTCCACACACAAAATGGTTTAGCCGAATCATTAATTAAGCGCATCAAATTAATTGCTAGACCATTACTACAAAATTCCAACTTACCAATTTCATGTTGGGGACATGCAATTTTACATGCTGCTGCCCTAATTCAAATCCGACCTACTGCATATCATGATTACTCCCCTATACAAATAGTGCGTGGTAAAGAACCTAATATTTCCCATCTGCGAGTGTTTGGTTGTGCAGTATATGTTCCTATATCACCACCACAGCGTACATCTATGGGCCCTCATCGAAATTTAGGTATATATATTGGTTATGAATCTCCGTCTATTATTAAATACCTAGAGCCCATGACTGGAGATCAATTTACAGCTCGATACGCTGACTGTATATTCGATGAAACGAATTTTACGGCATTAGGGGGAGATAAAAGCCCAAGCATAAATAAATGCCGAGAAATTTATTGGAATGTACAAAATTTACAATATTTAGATCCACGCACTGGTCAGACTGATCTTGAAGTTCAAAAGATAATTAATTTGCAATATTTAGCAAATAATTTGCCAGATGCATTCACTGATCATAAAGGAGTGACTAAATCACATGTACCTTCTATAAATGCACCACAACGAGTGGAAGTCCCCAGGAAATATAATATTCCTACAGAGGCTCTACACCAGAAGCGTGGGAGACCCATTGGTACAAAAGATAATAATCCGCGGAAAATAAAATCTAATAAAAATGTTGAATCACTCCCGAAATCTCCAGAAAAGAATCGTCCAGAAGGCGAAAATCCTAGTTTAAATGCACGTGCAACAAATAATAAAAGTACTAGGATTGCAGAACATCCAGATCAAAATATATTGGGAAATGATGATGATCTGGTAGATGTGAATATTGAAGTAGCTATGGACTTTGTTGATACAGGAGAAACTTATAACAGAAGTAACAAAGTCGTCGACGATACATTTGCCTCTATAATTGCTCTTACCATCTCTAATAATCTGGATCCAGAACCTAAAACAATTGAAGAGTGCTGGAAGCGCTCAGATTGGGTAAGATGGAAAGAAGCAATTGAGGTTGAACTAGACTCGCTAAATAAACGAAAAGTTTTTGGCTCTATTGTACGCACACCTCAAAATGTTATCCCAGTAGGATATAGATGGGTGTTCGTACGAAAGAGAAATGAAAATAATGAGGTGGTGAGATACAAAACGAGATTAGTTGCTCAAGGGTTTTCGCAGAGACCCGGTATTGATTTTGATCAAACATATTCTCCTGTAATGGATGGAATAACGTTCCGCTATTTGATATCTCTGGCAGTAAATATGAATTTAGATATGCAGTTAATGGATGTTGTGACCGCATATTTATATGGGTCATTAGACACAAATATATATATGAAAATCCCTGAAGGATTAAAAGTTCCCAAAATAAAGGGAAATGAAACACGCAACATGTACAGTGTTAAATTACAAAAGTCATTATATGGCTTAAAACAGTCGGGTAGAATGTGGTACAACCGGCTGAGTGAGTTTTTGTTAAAAAATAATTATGTAAATAACGATGTGTGCCCTTGTGTATTTATAAAGAAGTCAAAGAATGGTTTTTGTATCATTTCAGTTTATGTCGATGACATAAATATAATTGGCACAAAAGAAGAGCTTGATAAAGCTAACTCATGCCTAAAGACGGAGTTTGAAATGAAAGATTTGGGTAAAACCAAATATTGCCTCGGCCTGCAGATCGAGCATCTCCCTGAAGGAATTTTTGTACATCAGTCAGCATATTTGGAAAAGGTTTTAGAAAAATTCTACATGGATAAATCTCATCCACTTAGCACACCTATGGTTGTCCGATCCCTTGAAGCGGATAAGGATCCATTTAGACCTAAAGAAGATACCGAAGAAAATTTAGGACCAGAAGTTCCTTACTTAAGCGCTATTGGCGCGTTACTTTATCTTGCAAATTGCACCAAGCCTGATATTGCATTTGCAGTAAACTTACTAGCAAGATTTAGTGCTTCTCCTACGAGGAGACACTGGAATGGAATTAAACATATTTTTAGGTATCTTCAAGGTTCAAAAGATCTTGGTTTACTTTATAAAAATAACCAAGATATGACATTGGTGGGATATTCAGATGCTGGTTATATGTCTGATCCCCATAATGCAAGATCTCAGACTGGATATGTTTTTCTCTGTGGTGGTACTGCAATATCGTG
The DNA here is from genome assembly GCA_008636005.1 of Striga asiatica. Lineage (NCBI taxonomy): Eukaryota > Viridiplantae > Streptophyta > Magnoliopsida > Lamiales > Orobanchaceae > Striga > Striga asiatica. The sequence continues at coordinate 714,291 of BKCP01009403.1, read as the reverse complement.
GAAGTCAGTCAAGCAGTCCATGGTTACTACATCTTCAAATCACTTAGAGATAATTGCTTTATACGAGACTTCAAAAGAATGTGTATGGTTAAGATCTTTAATCCAACATACTCGTGAGTCATGTGGAATTACAAATGATATAACACCCACTGTCCTTTACGAGGACAATGCAGCTTGTGTTTTACAAATGAGTAATGAGTATGTAAAAGGAAGCATGACAAAACACATTGCTCCAAAATTCTTTTATCCACACGAGCTCCAGAAGAATGGTGAGATTATTGTACAAAAAGTACGATCTAGCGAGAATTTGGCAGATCTATTCACAAAACCCTTTCCTACATCTACTTTTGAAAAATACATTTATTGTATTGGTATGCGTAAACTAGGAAGATTATTGTCTTCAAGGAAAGGGGCAAACTCAAAATAATCCAGAAGATTAGGTCCTGAAGACCAAATGTTGTACTCTTTTTCCCTTAACTGAGGTTTTGTCCCATTGGGTTTTCGCAGTAAGGTTTTTAATGAGGCAACATAAATGGAATATTCACATGAATATTGTACTCTTTTTCCTTCATTAGGATTTTTGTCCCACTGGGTTTTTCCTAATAAGGTTTTAACTAGATATATTCATGGTATAATGAGGATTACTGGATAATCGATACGATTCCTCATGATAATAAGAAGATATTGGATTAGTTGTACTCTTTTTCCTTCGATCAAGTTTTTTCCACTGGGTTTTCTTGACAAGGTTTTAACGAGGCAACACATGAATACTCCAATAAATATAATTTATTTGAGGGGGAGCAATGTTGTGTTTCCACAATGATCAGGTTTTTATCCCAACGGATTTTCCTGAGAGAGTAATGGATTGATTCTAAAATGATCAGGTTTTGTACTAGCAAGTTTTTCCTGACATGATGAAGCAGCGTTACTTGATGGACACAAGATACAGTTCAAAATGTTCAGATTATGTTATGTTAGAATAATGATTAAAATTTATTTAAAAATAGTCATTCAAGGGGGAGTGTTATAATAATAAGCATGCACCTCATGAGGTGATTAAAAAATTGTATGTGAATGACTATTTTGCCCCTAATGTAATTGTATTATTACGATTGTGCCATCAGAAGTTTTCCTATAAATAGGGACTTCAGTTACAATGAAAAATACACAAAAAAAAATACAGTTTCTCTATTCTTTATTCTATCTAGTTTTATAACATAACAAAGATAATTGTTATTTTCTGTATAATAAAAGTGCATGCATTACATCATCTCAATTGTTTTTCATATGATCGTTTTCACATTAGAGTATATATATGATGCAAAAGTGATCAATTTTGAAGGCGAGCAAGGACTTGGTATAGAGGCAGAAAAAACAACGGGGTAAAATGTAAGACGAATAGTCAAAACAATAACAACCGGTGGCGCCGGTCAACGGTCGTGTGTTGTCTTCAAGCTCCCCAAAATAATTCACTCATCATAAATTCCTTTCCATTTCCCATCTCTCTCTCCGACTTTTGTTCATTAATTGTGGAAGATATTTTTTCTATCTTCTTGGTGGGGAGCTCTGAGTTAAGCTCATCCCAAAAATCTATTTTTTCTTTTGGATCCGAAGCCCAGATTTCATTTGAGTTCTCAATTTGTGTCGTGTTCTAAAGTCGAGGTTAAGCTAAAATGGCTGTAAGTTTACTGTTTTGCCAAAAAGATTGAAGCTTTATGCTGGGTTTTTGTTTTTTCGTTTGAAATTTGTTGTTCTGAAGTGATTCTGTCATGTTCTTGTGTAACTGTGCTTAGCTATGTTGTTATTATTATCTGTTTCTATTGGGAATTAGTGTTTGGAATTTGGAAATACCTTGTTCGTTTTATACCGTTCCTTCAAGAATTACCTGTTTTTATCATTTTCCTTTATTTTCCTTGTTTTCTTTTGAATACTTATTAATTAGCTTATTGTGAAGAACAATTGTAAAACAAATTCAAAATTTGTGCAACCAAAAGGCTGAGCTTTTATAGCACAGGTTGTAACTGTCATAGTTGTCGTACTTGACATTTTGTGAAGTAGTTTATAGAGCTTTTCTGTTGGTCTCTTTTGATTGGTTTTACTAGTATAATTACGGCATTGTTTGGTCTATTTTTCTTTTGTATCACTGCATATGTAGATACCTAAAGCAGAAACTTCCCCAGGTTTTAGCTTTATTAAAAAGAACAAAAACAGAAAGAAAGCAAAAGAGAACAGTCGACTTCCAATATAAAATGTGTATCCTCTGGCATTTCATTTGTTTCCATATTACAAATTTCACTTCTCTTGGTTGTTTGCAAGGGATTATTTATGCTACTAGTGATTTTGAAAGTTAACTGAAGCTCTTTCTAATCATGAATAACATTAGTGAT
>BKCP01009403.1:686766-706305 GCA_008636005.1 Striga asiatica | reverse complement strand
TATATAAAAATTAAATGTGTATAGCATTACTGCTGAATGTAAATATGAATTTGCACAAAAAAACACCAATTACTTTATGGATCTGATTTCAAACAGTTAACAACATAATTAAAGGCAAACCCTTAATGTTCGAAAACCTAATCCTAACACGCGAATTGCACACAATTGAAAATAACACTATTATCAAAATTCAACATTAGGTTTTGATACTACTTGTTGGTATTTGTACTCAAAAGAAAATTATTCTAATCTCAAAATCCATTCTTGTTAAATAATTAAGAATCAATCAAACCAAAGAACGGAAGCGTACCACACTTCATGAAATGAAAATTTTTCTGTTCTTTGTTATTCAACTTCAGATGGATGTGTTTCCAAATAATCGAAACCTTATATCAGATTGTGTATACTGTATATAGTATGTTCTTTATGTATTTTGTTTTTGAAATGAAAATGATGGTGCTTTTAAAGGGAGAAAACACATCTATGCTCATACCTTTTCGTCGTTTGAGGTCGTAACCAAATAAATAAGAATTACTAATTTTCAATTCGGTTTCTCAACAAATATAAAATCTCATAATGGTGTCTATAACAATTTACACTTTTAAATCCATAACAATTTGATACTCTCTTTATCCAAAATTACAAATTTAGTAGATCATTTTAATGGAATTATATTAGGCAAAATTTATTATTTACCACATGATTTAAAAGTTTTTGCATTTGTGCGAATGGGGATATTTTATTTGCATCTCTATCTATTGAAGTACATTTAATTCGCCTGAACCAAAATATAAGTTACTAAATATAAGTCAGATTTAACGTTCCTAAAATTCCGCCTCCCCCAAATTAAATGTAACCGACTCCCCAAAATTATGGGATTTTCAGTTACCAAATAAAGTCTCAGGTTTTTTGAATAGACGATATATATTATATTTATAGTTAGTATATATTCAGTATATATACCTGCTTTTTTTATTTACATAACATTTTTATCTAACCACAATTGTGATATTTGAATTTTTGTTCATTATATAAGTTATCATATACATAGCATAAACTGATCACAATTATAAATTATCTTAGTATATGTAGAGTATATGATAAACAAATAAAACACGGGCCAGATGAGAAAACACACGAAGCACGGGCAACGAAAACATATACTGAAACATATATTGACTATATACGCAACATATACCGCCGCGGAAGCATATATTGAAAAATATACTCTATATATACATATCCCACAACATAATAAATCAAACGAAAAAAGTTCTCAAAAAAATTGAAACATCCTCAGCTGAAACATCATCAATCATTAATCATATGTGTAATGCTTGAGTTTTACAAGCACTTGGAGAGCGCAAGAGCCACCCGAGAAGATGTTATTTCTAGTTCACATCTTTTATTCGAAGGAGAGTAGATGTCGAGCCAATCAAGCACTTGGAGAGCCGCAAGAGCCACCCGAGAAGATGTTATTTCTATTTCACATCTTGTATTCGAAGGAGAGTAGATGTCGAGTCAATCGAGCTTCGACGGGGAGTCAATGATAGACCATCGAAGCGTGATCGGGTCGCTAAATTCGGGAATGGATCCTGAGCTCACGGTAATGGTGAATCTGCCTCCGCTTAGTGTGGAAGTATCAGAACAAGGGCACGACTCCATGGATCCTTCCGATCGAAGGTTTTGTCGCTGTGAGATCTATAAAATAAAAAATTCTGAAAAAAATAGAGAAAATGAGGAAGGGAACCCGATAAGGAACGACGAGTTGCAGCGGCTATCCCCCGATCATCAAAGGCAAGCAACTCGTAGTCGAGAGACTTGAAGATCTTGGATTAGAGCAGCTATGGTAAAGAGAAATGGTGACTTGAATTAGGGATTTTATTTCTCTGGCAAGAGAAAACGAACTGAAAAAAGAGGTGAAGGAAAAAAAAAAGAGAAATGAAGAAAAGTGAAAATAATTCGTACATATGCAAATAAAAAGTGAAGGCTCGTCTAAATTAAAATAAGATGGAATAAAGTTGTGTGGTGGGTAATTATCTCATTATATTAGGACAACTAGTAATGCTAAAGAACCAACTGTTTAGGACAATTAATAATATTTCATGAATGAAATTATATGGGCCCCAGTACAAGTTACTTTCATGTGGTGTTTTTTATGCAAGAATTGATAGCGAAAAAGGCCTTTGATGTCCCATAGTCTTTTGGTGTCTCTGCGTCTCTTATGTGCTTCAGTATCTTATCCTCGACTGTAGTCTTAATAGAGAAAAAGGGCCTTACCAGCTCTAATATTATGTGCAAGTGCAACAAATTATGTTATTTGCATCTTTTACAATCCAATATTTTTTTCTTATAGAATGTCAATAAAAATTTTCTCTTTTATTTATTCTATATTAGTGGGAACAAAGCAACACTAATTAAACTAAAGTCATAATAAGCATTTGTTTGGCCATGAAAAGATAGAAGGTGTGAATAGATAGAAGAGTTTGTCTCTCTCGTCTCACTGATCTCTAAGAGAAATTGTAGGCATCCCATGAAGGTAATGCGTATATGATGATATTTGGATTATAATAGGACTAATAACATGGTGCATATGATATTTTATTGATTTCAACTTAGGAAGTGGTCGTGATTTTGCGACATGTTTCGTGTTCTACTAAAAGCATATTATGTCTTTTACGGATTTCTTTGGTATGGTCTGATCAATTCAGGTGGTGCTTGTAGTGTTACTATTAGAATATTGAAGTACCTGTTCCGTCTGGTTGTTTTTGTGCTGTAGTTCCTTCGTTGGATGACTTAGACGACATAATTTTGCTTGGATATAGATNAAAAAATCTCACTCAAATCTAACTCAACTTTGGTACATAATTTTTAATTACTTTTCTTCTATTTTTACATCAAATGAACTTTAATCATTTTATTTTACATATTATTTTAATAAACTCAAAATCTCAGTCAAACTTAACTAGTCAACTTTTCTCAAAATTAACCCCAATTAACAAAAAATAAATAAATAAATAAATAAATAAATAAAATCGAAAATCAAAACTCAATAAATCCAAACAACAAAAATTCTATGGAGCCATCGGATGATTTTCTTATATATTCAATCCTTATAAGGCAAACCCTTATATATAATATTGGACTGATATATCATTTGAAATACATATTTGCTTAAAATATTCAATCCTAAAATTTTCAGCATTCCCCGTCTCATACAAAGTAAACAACCAAGAGTAATATTTGTGCATTCTCATATTCACACAACCTTTCACCATACAAGACACTTGCACAACATACAAACTTGCTTTCCCTTCATGGCATGCTTTCCCTGGCCATGAGGACTTCCGTAGTCTTCCAAGAAAGGAGCTTTCGATATTCTTCCTTATATCCATTATTCTAATTTCGGAAAAGAGGAAAACAAAAAAGAGAATAAAGAGGGCAAGAAAAAGAGGAAAGAACAATCTCAAACAGACGATCAAGATTCTTCTTTGTTCAGATTGTGGACGTTTCTGAAGATTTGTTGTTCTCGGGCACGTTTTGCAGCAACTGCTTCTTCATCGAGTACCTGAATAGGTGACCATTCAGGCAATTTGAACCAGCTCTCTTTTTCCTCGATTAATTTTCTAAGGGCGGGCTTTGCCTTCAGGGTTGCGTAGTCCACAGCTGTCCCAACAGCAGCAAACATAACTGAATAACGAACTGCACCAATTTGACCACCTGACAGATAAAAAAAGGGTACAAAGGTTATAGAAGAATCGAGGAATACCAAACTGCACTACCAAATGCCAAAACTCAATCGTTCACAATTTCTTTTTCCCCAACTGAAAACAAGAAATGAAATGAGGTCTAATTTCACATTCAGCTAAAGAAAAAAGAACTGTTTCAACGCCCTTTTATGGAAGTGCAAATAAAAGTCCAGGCAAACAAGAAACACAAAAATCTGGTAATTGGACCTTGTAGGCGCCCGAGAATAGCTCCACTGCCAAAGCCTCCAATGACTGAGTTCAACAAGTCATCTGGCTTTCCGGTTCGGCTCACCCTAACAAACTCACGAGCACCTGACAACCCAAGATCTTAATACATACATTTCATGTGCAAACAAACAAAGCAAGTAATTTTCTCGTGACATGCATAGACCCATTTCGTCCATCCTCAGTTATTCTGTTAAGGCATAGCTGTAATATACTCGGAATCATTACGAAATAGATATTTTTGGAGAATGCATCTTGAACATTTGAGACAAGTTTACCCTTTAATTAAAATCACAACGCATAAATTGGAATATGGGATGCATCTTGATCACAGATTTAGAATCCAAGTGTACATTCTCTTCCAAAATATACAATTAGAATAAAAATAAAGAAAAAGAAAAAAAGAAAAAAAAATATTACCATCATGGGTTGACAAGAAAGAACTGAAATGATCTATGTATGTGATCCAACCAAGGTTCTATATGTTGTCAGCCTACAATAAAATGCTATTGCAGGAAACACTTGTATATTAATATTGAAAATAGAACCTAAAACTTGTTATTCCTACGAGTCTGGAAGGAAATTGAATGCTACACCAATGTAGCAGTGATTACCAACTGCACATTCGGTGGGAACATCCAGCCATAGGAAAGAGCCAGAAAGTAACATCTATAGTCAAAGGAAAGTGAAAGCACATTCTCTGTATACTCCAGAAAATCATGTAACAAAATTTCACAACCACACATTTCTTGATATGAAATGCCCATGAACACCATCCATACATAAATAATCAATAGATAAACCAACAATCATCATCCTTTACGGTTTTACCACAACATATGATCATAATAGCAGGCCATCTCATTCAATTCGTAACCAAATAGTATAGATTCAATATTACCATATTCAATTATTAAGTTCCCGAATGCGTGCCTTTATAATTTTCATCTCAATATAATGGAAATTCAGTTTCAGGGATATGACCAGTTACCCAACAAGTATAAATCCGCTATATAATAAAACCATGCCAGTAGCATTTTTGACAAACAAAATTTACAATATGAGAAAAAGCTAAACCTGAAATTTCTTAATGCTGCACCAGGCATTTTTTACAACCATATTAAAACTTCCCAATAAATACAGTCCTTTCATACATAATTTGAAGTTCAAACTACAAGTTCAACTCTAACTATAATCAGTATGTATTCCACAATTATTGTGGATAAAATAAGCTGCCAATTCACTAAAAATGGCAATTGAAAACATTAATTTACCGCAATAGCAACCGGTGACGATGGCAAAATTAGATGCATAAGTTGCTGATATTTGTGAAATCCCGTGCACTTTTCTATGCTTCGATACCAATCCAAAGGCGGCACCAGCAACTCCTAGATAACACCAGGACAAAACAAACGAAAATTAGAAAATGAGCAAATTCTTAGTATACAATTCGGACTTTAGAAAATCATGAAAACAGTTCACAAATTGACGTCGTATTTAGCTAGCAACACACCTGCGAGTAACGTGGGGATAAAAATCCGCTCTTTCCATGTGACCAATGAAGTTGATATTGCCGAAGACGATGAAGGAGAAGCAGAATTCACTGGATCGTCAGCTGCCATCTCTTGATCTGGACGCTATTACAGAGGGCGGCCGTTGGCGGTGGTTCAGGCCGGCGATTATGAAATGACTGAAGTTTACAGTAAACACATGGGCTGATGAGAGGCCTATAATATAATGGGCTAGTGGGCTTGCTGTTTGACATTTGGGCCCAGCATTTTCTTTACCCAACAAAGGGAAAAATTACGCTACTTACATATATACTAGTTTTATCCCAGAAAAGCGATATAATAGAAGAGAAAATAATTAAAATATATATTAAAATAAAAATCATAACTTAATAAATAAGAAAAGAAGTAATTTAAAAAGTAAATCTAAATATTATTAAACACCCCTTTATATACAACATTCGTAGTTTTCCTATCGTCAGAATTCTTATCACAACAAATCATTATCGTTAAACCCCTTCGACTCGTAACTCTGGGATTTGATTTTTTAAATATCTTTGTAATATCTAAAAAAATATTTTTTTATTATTGTATGACTGCAATAGAAAATAGATATATCTGTAGTCATTCTTAATTAATTGTGAAATATGTATTTTATAATACCATAAAATATATAGTATCAAAATAAAAATAAAAATATTTTATATTTCAGGATATAAAAAAACATTTTAGAAATGGGCACCATCCAAAATGGCATCTATCAAAATAAATTGTGTAACCAAAAGTTACATATTTTTATTAAATGGTAGACATATTTTTATTAAATGAACACTTATTTTTATTAAATGAACTCATATTATTATTAATTGCTGGCAGAATAAAATTTATTAAAGCTTGCCAGCAATCATATATATATAGATTAGAGATAAAAGGACACTCCTTATCCTTTTAAATAATTTATTACTTATTTGTTACCTTTTTTTTTTTTATTATCGAAACGACAGATTCTATTACTCAAGAAAATGTACAATAGGATAAGCAACGAGCTATACAATCAATTCCAAGGGAAGAATAGAGGAACACACAAGCTAGGTGCCCTAAAGAAATGGAAGGAAACAGAATTGCCTTAAAGAAATTACGCTTTACATATATATTACTTATTTATTACAAAGGTTTCTTTATTTCATTTTTACCAAAGTGTTAATGCTTTCTTACAAGTCAGTTTTAGTTTTTAAATAGCGGTTCCATTTATTTTCACCAACAGCGCACGCAATAACATATCGGGAGACTTGGAGACACCCGATGGCGGTGCTTCAGCGGCGGTTCGTGCCCGTGGGCAGTGGCTTCGGGAGGCTTGTGCGCGGAATGGCTCTCCAAATTGCGCACAACGAAGGCATTTTTGGGATGTATAAAGGTCTGTCCCCTGCTACTTTCTAGCACATGCTCTACACTCCGACTCTAATAATTGGCTACGAACATTTGTGCAACAATATTGACAATTGACCAATCGTGCGCTTCCATTCTATAGCAAAACATTAATTCATAATATTTTATTATTAATAAAAAGATATTTTCATATTTTTTTTCTTTCCAGAACGACAGATGAATTATAATATAACTGAAAGAGGACCAAGTCCCAATACAATGTGTAAAAATGAGAGACACATCCAAGGATGGTCTAGAGCCTCTACAAGAGGAATAGAAATAGTAACATGAAATACAGAGGAAACTTCCCACCACTGCTAAAAAGCCTAGTAAGGAAAATCAACCTCTACCAACAGTAAAAAACAAAACAGGAAAAATAGAGAAGAGCTACTAACTAAAAAGAGAGGAACAGTACTGGTGCCAATCTGTCTGAGCCTGTTTGAGAACTAAGGCTACTGGCATTAGAGAGTTTTGAAAAATTCAAATGTTCCTTGACTTCGAGAGCCACCAAAGGATGTATGTTGATAATTGAATCCTTGCTTCAGCAACATCTGTATGGTCAATGGAACAGACTTGACAGATTGTATATTGTTGTCTTGTTGTTACGACACGCGTTATATTATTTGTTGTTTTCTGTAAAATATATTATAAGAAGAATCAGGTGATCGTAAACTGGGTAGAGGGCTCTTAATTCTTTTAAAATCTCCCCACAAATCGTATCAAATGATGTGGCAGGGACTCGAGACAAGGTTGAACTCATCGGATCTGAGTTCTAATCTACTTGAGTTGCTACGACATGACCTACAAAAGAGTCAGGAGGGTCTCCCTACATTAGCACTGTTAGTGTTATATACTGAAAGCTTGGCTTTGCATGTTATTACACATTTACCCTTTATGAATGAGAATCATGTTAGATTAAACAAGTTCTACGTTCTGTTGTTCTGCACTTAGATAGGGTGGGTCGTCATCGGGCGAACCGAAGATCACTCTATCAGTCACTTGCGAACAAGAATAGTTGTTCACAACCTAGATGGACATGAACACCCCATCCGAACGGTTGTAGTGTCAACTGTACAGTTTGTCTTGACTGATTAGTTGCACTAGTACATTTATGTATTGAACAGGATCCCAGAGAGGAGAAGTTCATTTTATACTGATCGTCGTAAATGAACTAGGCCTCGGTTAATTACTGCGTTCTCTTAACCCGTAAGATATTAAACAGGCAGATATATATAATATATATTACTTTGATTCACATGGGTGAGGTTCAGTTCGCTGGATTAATATTCCTACTGTTTTGGGTATTATTATATATAGGATGTGCTGTTAGGATATTTACGGTCACCATGTGCGTTAGTTTGATGATGTCCCCGGAGTGAGTTCATGAAGGATTGTTATGCTAAACCCTGCAGGTGGATTAAATTCCGGCATAATAAGAATGTGATGAACGAGCGCTAGCTTCGGTGAAATAATAATAAATTAATTAATTCTTGATTGTCAGTAATCGAATTAATTAAATGGACATTATATCTTAAACGTGGGAGGTAAATCGAGTAATTATTATTGGAGTCTCAAATGTAATTTGGGCTAGGGAAAGGGAGTGCAATAATATAATGTTGGTGGTCCATTAATATTATTTAATTAATTAGAGGAGTGGGTTTGGCCCACAGTTAGTCTAATTAATTAAGGAGCTCTTTTCCTAATCTCCTTAGGGTCCCTACTGTAGCTCTATATATACACCATTAAGCTCATGAGAAGAGAATCCCAATCATATTCACGAGATATACACGCCCCACGCCTCTCTCTCTCTCTAGATCTCGTTCGAGCTTTATCTTCTTCTTGTTGCTCCACTGGTACAAGTTGAAGAAGGGTGTATTGAGTAATACAATAGAAGATCTGTAGGTAAACCGAGACGAAATAGATTTTGACCTACAGAACTAACCGAAAGTCCGATTGAGACGTACAGTATACCCAGGCGACCGTCTCGACGAGAGCTTTCCATCGCCGCCGACGTCGCCGGAATCCGACGCCGCACGCTCCCTCACGCCCCGCCGGAAGGTGTCTGGTAGCAAAATTTCGTTTTGATCTGTTTGCATCCGTTTGATCCAGTTTTGATCTGATCTTGTTCGTGCAACCCAAGACGCGTGTTGCGGTCAATCAATTGCAGTCAACCGTTCGTGGTCAACCAGATCTACATAAATTTTAAGCCGTAAGTTCTCTACATCAAACCTTTAGATCCGCTGCGCATAGGTTTACGTTTGCTATTGAATTCGTGATTTGTACATAACGAGATCCTCACAGATCCCAACAAGCACTCCAACTCTCAAGTTAGTACAGAGGGAGAAGATGATAGATGATGCGTAAACAAAGAGTTTTTTATAATGTATGTAGAATGTAGAGTCTTTCTAGATGTACCTTAACCCATTTTATAGGGGGATACCTGCCCGATTGCCCGCGGTCAGCCTGCCTGACTACCCGTGGTTGATTTGATTTGCTTAATTCTTATCCACATCCTAATCATCTCCTACTCACCATCAGATTCCTCTTTATCTCCATAAGATTTTTTCTTACTTATGTTAAGTCTGTTGGTGGTGATAATCAAGTCGTCACGATTCTCCTCAAGTCGTTTGGCCTAAATTGTGTTGCGGTTGAGCTACCTTATATCTAGTGGGAAGCTCTATGGGTCGTCCGGATATTTCTCAGGCCGTCTGTAGGATTTCTGGTTGTCCGAGGGACTCTTACAAACAACTTTCAGGTTATCTTAGTGAGAATGGGTTGACTGTTCATCCAGTGGACTCGCCTATACTTGATACTATCTCGGTTAGCCATGTTATGGCTATATCAAGCGAGTATTTGTTTTCTTCTCATCATTCAATAACACGGATTTTTATACAAGAACAAACTCTCTTTCTGTGATGTACAAATTAAAAAAAAAATAAGGGAGAAACAAAAAAGGAAGAAAAAGACTTGTATGTCAAAAAAGCTTTGTTAATGAGGAAAGGGAAGGTTTATCCTATATGCATACCCTTGAATATCCTCATGGGTCCACGCGCCAACCACATTAAATGCAGATATGAGATTTTTTGAGAAAGGGGCGACCCTTCGAGGTGACGTTTCAAAATTTGACACGTGGCAGATCACCATTGGAGGAGATGCACATTTTCACAAACCCACTCGTGTCGTTAAGGAAAACTGTCATGATTACCCTTCAAAGAAGTCCAAGAAATGCAACCGCTATACCCTCAAATGAAGGACATTTACTCCACTAATCATGGGTTGACTGTTTGAAAACCCACTTCTGACACTTGCACCGATTTTCCAATCAAGTTTGGTACCTCATATCAACAAAAATGACTGAAACAGCTTTCTACGATCAACCGAAGTACTTTGTCTGATCCTATGAACCTGGGGCATTCTTTTATACCCATAATCTAACGATTTGGAGTAAGCCTAAACAACGATGATGTGAATGACAAGCCTGTACTATGATATTCCAAGGACCCATGAGCCAAATACATATAGGTTCGAACAAAGACATCGATCTCCAAGCCGATCTCCTCCTTTGCGCCGATCTCACTCCAGATGGTAAGGGATCAGACCAGCAGGATTAACTTATCATATCAGACAGAGACAAAATTTTCCTTCATGTCGATCTCGACTAAAGTCCGAGTGTGAAAAGTGTTGTTGCCCGGAACCGGTTTGCACCGCCCTAAAGAGATAAGATACTCGAGCAAGTTGGGCACGTTGCAAAGACAGAAGTCCATGCATGCCGCCAGTCTCTAAGAGGCCTCCACGTGTCCAAAAAAAAATAACATATTGTAATGGCCACATCTATTATAAACGGCAGGCCCTCGACACTGAAAGGGGCATCAAATAGAGGCCCCCACGTGTCCTGAAAAATAACATATTGTAATGGCCACTCCTATTATAAACTGTAGGCCCTTCAGAAATTAGTCAATCGGAGAGGCTTCATAAATTAGATAATATATCACTCATAAGAATCTCCAGAAATAGAATAATACTGGCTTTCAATGTCTTTTTCCCAGTTTGAAACATCCATCAACAGGCCTTTGTATAAAAAGAGGTCTGTGAGCGACCCAGATCATTAAATAAAAACCCTGGTGCAAGCACACTAATTCGTCGACAATCTTATCATTTCTTTTCTTTTTAGTACCTCATTTTTTTCGTATTGAAATACTAATCACCCCTTAATTGACACACTATAGATTTGGTAGTCGAGTTGGCAAAAACTAACGTCAACAACCTCAATTCCTCTTATATGACCTTGTATTCCAGGAATTTACTTGACTTCAAACCAACTTTGCACTTTACAGGATTAAGCTTCATCTAATTTCTAAGAATGTGTTGATAGTTTCTTTTAGGTTTGCAACATGGGTCTCCACCTTCTTACTTTTAACCAACATATCGTTAATGTAAACCTCTATATTATGCCATGCCATAGTTGTCCTTTCAACCTTTTATCAACCAATTTCTGGTAAGTTGCTCTAGCAATCCTCAGTCCAAAGGGCATTGGAGGTCACGAAACTCATGCGATTTTGGTCCTCGACGGCCAAGGGTATCGGATGATATTTCGAACAATCTTTTTATATTAGATATAGATTATAAATCTCCTTAATATAATTTCAAAACGTGTTGAGCCTAAATGGCTGGCTCGCACGCTTTGGAAGATTACTTGGCAACATTACATGCTTCGGCTTTTGGTTCGGATAAAAATTATTTTTGTTTAATTCGATCCCTTCCAACTCCAAAATAAATAGGATTCTTATATGCCGTGTAAATAGGACAAAAATTACACGGATTAAGATTCCTATACCAATATTATAATATATTTTGGATTATAATATATTTTTACTATCCATATTGCTTAATATTATTTTATTTTTTTAATAAATACTACAATAACTATATTCATAATCTCGATTGTCTAGAATGTCAATGTTATATTATTTTTTTAATAAATTTACCCTACATATAAAAATATAACTACAACAACTTGGTTTATTATGTATAAAAAAATTTGATTTATAATGTATAAAAAATCTTGATTTATCACGGATACAAATTCAATCCTATGAATATAATTTCAAAACGTGTTTGAGCCTAAATGGCTAGCTCGCACGCTTCGGAAGCCTACATGGAAATAAATTATATTTATCTTTATAACAATAATAATTTTTTTAATATTAATTATAAAAATAAAATTATTTATCAATTAATATATTTATAAACAAAAGGTAATTCATTAGAAACATCTTTTTTTTTTTTTATTATTAATAAAGGGCTCGAGCTGTTATGTTAAATATGTATTGAAAAGAGTGGTTTCGGGGGTTAAACCGTACGACCTCTCTTTAAAAGTGGGATCATATACAATCTTATCGATGACAAGCTGTTTAAACATTTATAATAAATTATTATATTTATTGAATTTAAATCCACCATGTTCTTGCATCTTGTAGGTATTCAAATAATGGATAAAGAAAATGCAAAACTTATTAGACGGGTGTATGTAAAATAAAAGAAGTACAATATCTATGTATTACACGGGTGTATGTAAAAAAATTTATATTTAAAATTACAAATAATAATAAAAATTTGTTTGACTTTTTAAATGTTTTTCTGAATAACTATATTACTATTTATATTTAAAATAACTAACATCACTTATATGATTTACCATCTTATATTATAATATTTTCTTAATTATATGATTTAACAAATTTATAGTTAAATTGACTTAAATAATTATATTTTCAAATTAATATTAATTGGTAATTTTTTATAAAGATAAGTATAATTATTTATTTATTTTGTATGTACAATATAGGTGTCAAATCGAAACTCGTCAAGACATGATTAATTTGATATATTTATATATAAGAAATTAATAATAAATAAAAAATTATTAACTTTTAAATCTACTTATAATTTAAATTAGTAGTTTTTTCATAATTTTAGAATAAAGATGAGGAAAAAAAAGATTGAGGAAAAAAAATCATGCTTTATAAATCACGTGTAATCTCCTGCAGGTATTGAAACTATTGTTTCGAGTGAGTATATTTTATGGGACTTATTTTTAAATTTTGTATTATATATAATATATGCAACTTATATAATTATAAATTAAGTATTAGATTAAAGGATAATATTTTATTTATGTAAAATGCAGACAATATATATTCTTTTGATTTTTTTTATATATTCGATGTCAGACACTCCATCCAGTCAAGCAAGAAAGTTCAGAAAGTTATTTATAGATGCAAGGCGACAAAACGGCATTCAGTATACACAACTGATTTTTTAAATGCAATAAAATGCTCTGGAGTTCCTAATCACATCTTAAAATTGAAAGTTGGTATTCCTGTAATGTTGCTTCGAAACATGGATCAATCTTCTGGGTTGTGTAATGACACCAGGTGAATGATCACTCGATCATTCTTTTATTTTTTTTGGCATTTATACATTCCTATATATTAACTAATTTATTATCTATCATTATTGTAATGTTTTTACTTTTTAATTAGAAAGAAAAACTGATAACTTTAATAAATAATCATTATTTATTTTATCGGTTGTGTAATGACACCAGGTTAGTCATCACTCGACTTGGAGATCGCGTTGTTGAGGCTAAGGTTCTATCGGGAAGGAATATTGGGAGCAAAGTACTCATTTCGTGGATGTTATTGACTCCTTCTGATGTGAGATTAAGGCTGGTATCGGTTCAGTAACCGAACCGATAAGCCCTTACCGATATCGAATCGATAATTTCGGTACCACGGTTCGGTTTCGGTTTTGCACCGAAAAAACCGAACCAAAAAAAAAAACAACAGCCAACAGTAGAAGGAGCCAATAAGGCACAGTTTGTTTAAAACTTTCTCTACATCACAACTATGAATATATGAGAATGCACAATAATGTATACAAATTGATGATTAAGTGGAGAATAGAGATGGTGGTTGCTCAATTTCACATGTAGAAACAATAACTCCCACTTTTCTTTTTGTATATATACACCATTCATCACCCCCTTCTTCACCCAAAAGGGTGACAAGCTCAACTTTTCTGTATATATATAGAATGATATTTAAAAAATAAAAATAGCATACATTCTCTTGAAATCATTGTGCAGAAACAGACGCAGATAAGACGCCAGTGGTGGCTTAATTTTTTTATTTAACTATTTAAACATTAAACATTAAACATTATTGTTTAAATATTAAGTAGGAGTCACTTAATCTTTTTATTTAAATGTTAACCACTATTGTTTAGTAACTAAACAACTAACCTAAGCACTTATATTCATTTTTTTTTATCCTTATCGGTTCGGTTAACCGAACCCTTATGGGTTCATAACCGATACCCAACCGATACTAATTCGGTAACCGATAGTCGGTTACCGTTACAGATAAGTCGGTACGGTTCGGTTTATTTTGTCGTCGGTTCAGTTCGGTTTTCGGTTTTCGGTAAAAAAATACCAGCCTTATGTGAGATTGTCTTTCAAGTTTCAACGAAGACAATTCTCAATTATGGTTTGTTTTGATGACTATTAATAAGAGTCAAGGATAGACTTTGTCTAACGTCAGATTGTACTTGCCTAATCCTGTATTCTGTCATTGTCAACTTTATGTTGCATTATCTAGAGTTAAAAGTATGAGATGCTTGAAAATTATGTATTGCGATAAGGATGAAAAAATTGAAAATAAAACTATTAATGTAGTATACAAAGAAAATTTTCAAAATATGAAATAATATGGATTTTGGTATTTTCTATTTTTGCACTTTTATACGACAACATGTGTTTTTTCTATTATTTTATGTTTTATAATTTTTTTGTCAAAAAACCCGTGTAGTACACGGGTGTCGTACTAGTTATAGATATTAATACAAATTTAAAATCTCATTAATAATTAATTAAATTAACTCTTTTTTAAAATTAATCATAATAAAAAACAATCAAAGTGGATATATTTATATTACTCACACCCTAAATCACCAATTTACTCACGTAGTCACATGACTTGCCTATCATTTTTAATTACGTCATTTTCAATTAAATAATATAAAGCAGATGATAATCACCGACAGTACGCGCCAGCTTGTACCCACGCTGCAACGAACCGCGTAAATGTCTCCTAACCAGTTGTACATCGAAGACCGAAGCATTACCCTTCATACTGATTTCTAGTCGTACAATACACTGAAGCACGCAAGTCTTAATAGAAAAAATAGTCTCCGCCACAGAGAACAATTACCGACTTGGCATTTTCTCCTGAATCTCGTAATCCTCACCAGCACTCTCACTGAATCACACCCACTCTCTCTCTCCGCGGCAATGGCTCCGAATTTGGGTCGGACCCACAAGAATGCGGCGTCGGTTCGGGTACCAGGACTTTCATTCCGGG
The DNA here is from genome assembly GCA_008636005.1 of Striga asiatica. Classification (NCBI taxonomy): domain Eukaryota; kingdom Viridiplantae; phylum Streptophyta; class Magnoliopsida; order Lamiales; family Orobanchaceae; genus Striga; species Striga asiatica. The sequence continues at coordinate 690,978 of BKCP01009403.1, read as the reverse complement.
GAATCATGTCCAGATTCAGATACTCCGCCGGCCTTTTGGCGATCGCTGTTGCGCTTTTACTCTGTGTCTCATTTTTCTTCGCCGCCTCATCCAATCACGCCGATCCCAAATTTGTGAGTTCTTATGTTGTTGATTTTTTTTTTTTTCCTTTGACGTTGTAGTATTCTCTTTTCTGCCCTCGAGATTCTGCTCTAGTTAGTCTGCTTGAATCCCTGGTAGAAATTTGCAATGTGCAGAGACGTTATTAGCTACGAACTAGATTATTGGCTGGACGATTTTCGATGCTGATTAGAAAGAGTTTATTTATTTCCTTCATTTTCGTACAATTAATGCTGTATTTGCGTTAATTTTTCTTAACCTTATAGATCGCGTTCTCATTTTTCTTCGGTTTAATTAAGCGGATTTGGATTCAATTAACCTGAAATTATTACTTAGCAAATGAGCTAAGTTTCTGCTTTTCATTTTGTTCAATTTTAGGGATTCTCCTTGGGTTCTTCTGAATCCCAGCCATCATCTCTTCGTAGATCAATTTTAGCATTGAAATCAGATCCTTTGAAGCCACGGTTGGATCAGATCCGGAAACAAGCAGAAGACCACAGAAATCTAGCTTTGGCTTACGCTGCCTATGCTCGGAAGCTGAAGCTTGAAAACTCAAAGCTCGTGAGGATTTTTGCAGAACTCTCTCAGAATTTCACTGACCTAATCTCGAGACCTTCGCACCGTGCATTGTTTGATTTAGATGCAAACTCAATCGATGAGTCTGTGCTGAGACGTTTCGAGAAGGAGGTGAAAGAACGAATTAAGCTAACCCGACAAGTGATTGCTGAGGCCAAAGAATCCTTCGACAACCAACTGAAAATTCACAAGCTGAAGGACACCATCTTTGCTCTGAACGAACAACTCACGAAAGCCAAAAAGCAGGGCGCTTTTTCTAGCTTGATTGCAGCCAAGTCAATTCCCAAGAGCCTGCATTGCCTGGCTTTGAGGTTGATGGAGGAAAGAATTGCTCATCCCGAAAAGTACTCAGATGAAGGGAACCCGACTAAACCCGAGATTGAGGATCCAAAGCTTTATCATTATGCAATATTTTCTGATAATGTGATAGCAGCCTCGGTTGTGGTGAACTCGGCTGTTAAAAACACAAAGGAGCCTTGGAAGCACGTGTTTCATGTTGTGACGGATAAGATGAATCTAGGGGCCATGCAGGTAATGTTTAAGATAAGGGACTACAGTGGGGCCCATATTGAGGTGAAGGCTGTGGAGGATTATAAGTTTCTCAATTCCTCATATGTTCCGGTGCTGAAACAGCTTGAGTCCGCTAAGCTGCAGCAGTTTTACTTTGAGAATAAGCTAGAAAATGCCACAAAGGATACAACAAATATGAAGTTCAGGAACCCAAAGTATCTCTCGATTTTGAACCATCTCAGGTTCTATTTGCCGGAAATGTATCCTAAGCTGCACAAGATTCTGTTTTTGGATGATGATATTGTTGTTCAGAGAGACTTGACGGGGCTGTGGAAGATAGATATGGATGGGAAGGTGAATGGTGCTGTCGAGACGTGTTTTGGGTCTTTTCACCGATATGCACAATATATGAATTTCTCACACCCTCTCATCAAAGCCAAGTTTAGTCCCAAGGCTTGTGCATGGGCTTATGGTATGAATTTCTTTGATTTGGATGCTTGGAGGAGGGAGAAGTGCACTGAGGAGTATCACTACTGGCAGAATCTGGTGAGAATATGCATACTCAAAAATAATTGTAGTCTATTCCAGTGTGTGTGTGTGTGTGTGCACATGTGTGAGTTGGTGGTTTGCTCAAGGACCAGTTATACAAGATTTAGCCTATCAGCTTTAGTTTCTATAATCATACTTTTCATACAACAAGTCTTAGTGGACTAAAAAACCCTAGACATTTATGTTCATGATACTAGTGGAATAATATTGACTATGATTGAATTATATTTGCTTCCTCTTGTTCCTCTCAGTTTGTTCTTACATAAATGAGTCAATGTGCAACTCCAAATGCATATTCTTGTAAAAAAATTTTATACTGCAATAGATAAAACCACATCATTTCTGAGCCATACTTCTCTTTGCCAATAGTTGACATCTGATGGTATGTATATATGTATCTGATCTGCAAGCTAGTTTGCAATTGTTATCCTTTACACTTACTTTCTTGTGAGGCTGATTTTGCTTGCTCAATCTTTCGTAGAACGAGAATCGGACACTGTGGAAATTGGGGACCCTGCCGCCAGGTCTGATCACCTACTACTCCACGACCAAGCCACTAGACAAGTCTTGGCATGTTTTGGGGCTCGGTTATAACCCGAGCATAAGCATGGATGAGATCAACAATGCTGCTGTCATACACTTCAATGGGAATATGAAGCCATGGCTCGATATTGCTATCTCCCAATTCCGCCCCCTCTGGACTAAATATGTCGACTATGAAAATGAGTATGTGCAGACCTGCAATTTTGGTCTATGAACTTAATAAAGCTCAGAATCGGAACCTGTGCTTGTGGGACTAGCCAAGGTAGTTCTGCAAGGTCCGTATAGGCTTACAACGTTTTACACGCCGGCTTTGTGCTCGCATTTCGCCCAGAGACCTTATTAATTTAAGCGTTCAGTGGTCATGGTTTAGTGTAGGATTTGTCCTTCCTGCTGTTCATATATATCAGCTGTTAAGTTCTTGGTGGCTTAAAGCTGTCATAACTTATAAGCATTAGACATGGAAAGTGTAATTTTATCCAATAATATTATTTATTAGTATATGGATGTTACATTGCACTTAAGTTTTTATTTTTTTTTTTCTTTCTAATTCTCAAGTTGCGAGGTGCCGTTTGCTTCTGAGGGTTGTGGTGAAGTTTCCTATTTTTTCTGTGTCTCGTTTACTTCATATATAGTTCGAATGGTCTTATATCGGTGTAATTGGGAGGTCGTGCCTTCTATTTTATGATGGTAATGACAAAGTGATGATGCTGCAACTCCTCTGTAGGAGCTGGAAAACTGACTTCCAATCAATGGTTTTCAAGGTGTTACGATTCATATTCGGTTTTGGCCTCACGGTGTTTTCACATTGTCTAGTAAACTGAAAACTCACTAAACATCCCAAAACTTGAATTACACTACTTCAAAATATTGACAATAATTCACACACAAAAATCGATTAGGATACATGAGAGTCAATTACTCGACAGAATGATGCAAAAAGATGTGTGGCAATTTGGTTACATAGTATTTTTCAATACCTCCCGAGTAATCAATCCTTCCAGAACAACTTTTTTCTTGTACTCCGAAGAATCCACATCAATTTGCTTCACATCATTTTCGAACTCATCTACGTTTAAAATACCATGATTTGCCCGAAAACGAGGGATGATGTAAAACCAGGCAGCCGTGCACATAACCGCACAAACCTTACCCCAAATCAGCATAACTATCAACGTCAACATTATGATAAATGCCCCAACTGTTGAGTCCAGTTGATGAGAGATTTTCGACTTGCCTCTATTTGGGGACTTGTTGTCACCACCAGCCGTTGATTTCTCACTCTTCATTCGTGGTGGTGGTAGAGATACTGAGTGCCTTAGTTTGACTGTGCTGTTACAAGTATCTTGATTTTTATTATTTTGGCCAAATTTTGTGGAAGACATCAGTTGACTTCCGTTGCTTGCATTTTTATTTTTCTTGGACGTGTCAATTACCTAAGTGAAAAGAAGGAAAAAAAAAAATAAAAATGAAATTGAAACATGATTTTTTCAAAGATGGAGTTGGCAAATCAGGTGAGGTAGAGCCTCGAATGCATAAACTTGTTACAGAAGTAATAGAAATTAAACCAATTATAAGATTTGAAAAACTATATATAACTATTAAATGATTGAAAAATGACACAGTCCCGCAATGGAATAATTCCTCTGTAAAATTTACAATAAGAATTTGTCATATCACTTTTGTTTGATTACATATAAGGTCCAAAAACTAAAATATCTAATAGCTTATATGAAATTAAGGAAATCACTGAATGATTAAATAAGAATTTGTCTAAGAGCTTCTTTTTGCTAAATGATTATTCTTCATTTACTCATTAGAAGCAACATTAGATAAACTCTGTCCTCAATTTGTCTCAAACTTCTGTCTAGTCCTCTCTTGTCCATATCATGTTGAAAGGAATAAGTTGGCTACAAGACAGAAAAAATTAAGTAGAAA
>BKCP01009403.1:652566-671346 GCA_008636005.1 Striga asiatica | reverse complement strand
CTATGGGGGAGAGTGGGAGTGAATGAGAGTTAGGGTTTTAGGGTTACCTCATCTCCTTTATATAGGAGTGAAAACTTACGCGAAGTGCCCAAAATACCCCAGTCGGTGGACCTAGAAAGTCCAAAATACCCCTGTCGATTCGTCTCCCCTTTGTTGCTGAATCATCGCAAGATTCCTTCTTATCTTTCCCAATGTGGAGGACTTTGGATATGTTGCAAGTGTGATGAATCGTCATCACATCTTCGTCGTTTAAGGTATGTGAAGTCGACTTCGAGATCTAGGAAGTGGACTCGTGGATATGTGCGGATTCAGAGGCTACGCTTGACTAGTTCTTTGAGGCGGAGTCGTCTTCAGAGGGTCGTCTTAGTTCAGTCGACTTCTGGGGGTCGACTTAGAGTATCTGGATGACCGGGAGCTTTGTTGTTCCTCTTTCATTGATGTCGATTAGAGAAAGTCGGTAGATTAAGGTCGACTTGCAAGAGTCGACTAGATCAATCTCGGCTTCTTCTTGATTGCTCTTAGTAGAATCGACCTTTGGGAAGTCGATTTGGGCATGTCGACGGAGTCATGTCGACGTGCGAGTAATTCGAGTGGTTCGCCGGTTGAGTAATAAGCCTCTGGACCGGGTTATCCTTATGTGGCCATATCAAATATGGTAAAACAAAATGAGACGATCAACTTTGTATAAAAATAAAATATAATCAATAATTCAATATGAAGTTTCCAAGAAATTAACATAATGAATAATTTGTATAGTACACGGATCTAAAAAATAATATTCACGTGGATTCTAAAATTCAAACTTATACTTATTATCATGTTCTGAAAATTGAATAACATATTTTCGGCAAGATTTTTTTAAATAATTTTAGGCATGTTTTATTTATAAAATAGTTTAGAAATATTTCAGGTGACTTCACATCTTCAATAATGATATATAAAATTTTAGATACTTTGCATATGTTATATAATATTTTAGGTGTTTTTAATATTTTAAACATACATTTTTTATGTTATTTTAAACAAGATAAATTTATATTGTTTACAACTGATATACGATAAATTATATCACATATTAACTCCACATCTTAATTATAATTATTAGTTAATATCTCCACATCTTAATTACAATTATTAGTTAATATTGTTTACCCTCATATTTAATTTATAATTATTAATTAATGTTATTTACTGTCATCGTTAATTCATAATTATTATTTAATATTATTTACCCGTGAATCGCACGGGCTACACACTAGTATTTTAAAACTATATAGTATAAAATGTGTCTATATATATATATAAATATAATTACATATTATTATATTCCTAATATTTTTATGACATAAAAAGAAAAAAACATTCCAAATTAATAATTTGCCCTAAAAACATCTCAAAATGGATAGGAAAAACATAAACAATATTTTTGTAATTATAATTTCTTTTTGATTATAATATTTTTATAAAAACGAATTGCAAATCGAATCGAATCGAATCGAATCGATTATGTTCGAATATTCTAGACGAATCGAATACGAATTAAGAAGTCAATTCGTGTACAATTCGAATACGAATTCGAACCCTCGAATATTTGAACGAATCTGAATCGAATATCTTAGTATTTGCTTTGATTCGATTGGATTACAACCCTAGTTCACAACTAGTTCTTGTTGTGTGACCGAGTGTCATGCGCGTCATTGCCCAGCAACAGACGTCACAGGGTTGTGACAAGCCCATATATAGTTGGCATTTGTTGCTCTGTTGTGAGCATCGTTGGGTTGCAATGGGCCAAGTGGCCACGAGCACCTCGCACTCCCGTAAGTCAATGCGAGGATCTCGAACCAATTCATCGAATCCTTGCAAGCCCCGAGTGTCCCAAAGCATAAATTTATGTGTACTAAATCTCATTATCCCTGACTCTTGATCGTGTGCTTGTACGAGTCCATTCGCTCTGTGTCTAGTTAACTTTATGCTAATTAAATTCAATATTTAATTTTAGTTCATTTTTACTCGGAATATATTTCTCATTTACCCTATGAGGTGATAGTTTTTCCAAATCTTCTATTTACATAAAATGAAATCTTAAAATTGGGGCAAAACTAAATTTTCTCACAATTCCTCATGTGAATGAAATTAATGCATGTATGTAATATTCTAGAGTTCCAACTAACCATGTTTGCATCAAGATAGATAGGTTGTGATTTTGAATACTCCTTAATTATGATGTTTGGTAAACTAGCTAGTTAATTAGTAGCACAATGCTTTTGTTGATAAACGGATTTAATCAACGTAATCAGTGTAAAAATAACAACAAAGATTGTAAAAAATGAGATTTTTATTGAAGATTTTGAAGTCGGTTACAGAATTGGGAAGTCGGTCTTTCAATGTTCACTAAGTCGGTAAACAAGGAAAAACCGAGTTAAATATATGTGTTTTTTATCAGATTTGCCGAATCCTCGTATTGTTTTCGAAGTTGCTATTTATAGTTATGCTTGGCACACCTCCCTAGGCAAATCAGCTCCGCTTTAATGAAGATTTGACATTTTAGGGGCGGTGATGACGTAGACAAGCTTTTTAGGCAATGATGAGCATGGGCGCGCCTCTATCTGTGTGACAAGCGTCACATCTGTCGGGTTGAAGTCGGTCCGTTTCGCGAAGTCGGTATTTTGATAGAATTTCAGTCTTCTATGACTTCTCGATAAATTATCCTTTGACCGAGGTGGTCTTTTTTGAGGTTTAAACGATTTATTCTGACGACCTTTAAGACTTGCCGGATTATTCACAACATCATATAAGAGCGTCATATAAACACCGAGATGAGATTCCCGAGATGTCGTATATTCTGTTTTACATCGTCCAGGATCTAGTCCGCGGTTTAAACTTCACGATTTCTTTAATCTAACCATAATTTCAAGATAAAATATCTTGATATCAACATAGAGGCCCCTGGCATTAAGGAGTATGCGAATTATGCATACTTTTTAATGACACCTTCTATCCAATCGCTTTTTGTTTCCGAGATGACCTAAGGATCTCTCGTGTAAGTTTAAACCGAGGTATTTCCCTTAGACAAGAATCACATCTTTTTGCTCCTTTACCAAAATTACTTCATATTGGAAGAAAATTATTGAGCGGTTTTCGAGCGGTTGCGAACGTGGCTTTTCCAATACTCTTCTCAATGGGCACGTACCACAATTTTCGGATATTAATGTTGACAGTTTTGGGACACTCGTACGTACGAGATTATACCTGAACGTTATGTCACAGTAAAGGGGCACTTCCTTCAAGCGACGCGTCGTTTTATCACGCGCCCCTCCGTCTTCAACGGTTAGAAAATATCGGGTATATATATATACAGACAAGTTCATAGTCTTTCTTCACTAAATCTTCATTCAAGCAACTGTTCATTTCTCTGATTATCCCCTTCATATTTTGCCTCTTTTCTTTCATCTTATCTTTCATATTTCAACAAATCCAGAATCCTTTGAAAGTTTACATCACTTTTCGGTAAGCCCTAATTTCTCCCTTTCGCTTCGTAATTTCTTCGTGTCATTTTTCTTAGTTGTAATTATGGCGGTGAGTGGTGAGAACGTGGGTCCAAGTAGCAGCAGTCGAACTGTGTCGGACGTGAGGTTGGATGAGGAGTTGATGGAGTTGTTGGGGGAGTATTACCGATGGGATCCTGTTTTTGTTGAACGTTTAGATATTCGCAAGCGTAATGTTGAAGGAGATGCCGAGGTGGAACGAGATATTCCCGTGAGGTCGGGTTATTGGAATCGCCCTACCCGACGATGGCCCGACGAAGATGTTCTATTTTTGGGAGAGTCTAGCACCATGGCTGATGCCGACGTAGTTCTCCTTCGTGAGTCGGTACAAATCCCTACCTCGGTGAGAATCTTCGCTCCTTATCCAGGAGAAAGGATTCATTGTCCTCCTCCGGGTTGTGTGGGTATTTTTGCTGAAAGTCTGAGGTCGGGCTTGAGATTTCCTCTAGACAACGTGATAACTGATTATTTGCGTGATTGGGGTCTCAGTCTCAGTCAGATTACTCCCAACAGCTGGAAGAAGATTATTGGGATTATGGTTCTTTTGGCACAAAAGAAAGTTCCATTCCCTACGATCGACGAATTAAGAAGTATTCTGCTCTTTAAGAGAAGCAGGGAGCGTGACGGGGTTCCCCCAACAGGCTGCTTTTTCTGCGCGGCGAGACCGCATTACGACTTGAAGATAGGAATGTTGATTACTGGGATTCCTGAAACCCTTCACGGCTTCCAAGACGAATGGTTGTGGGTTGGTGGAGATTGGCAGTCTTCCGATTTCCGACTTGAAGCACCAATTGATGGGATGACCATCCCAACCCGAGTTGTCTCTTCTTTCCGTAAGTTCCTTTCTTTTACTCAAAATCTCCTGACGAGTTGTTTTTCTTTCGCTAACAGGTCGGACCTTTTCGTATTTGTAGCCAAAAGGAAAAAGGAACCACGATTAAGCGGCGAGTTTAGGAAAAAGCTCGAGGAAATTGCAAAGCTTAGTGTCTCGGAACGCAAGTAGAGTCTATTGACGAAGAATTCTAAACTTGCTGACGCGAAACTTGGACCCAAGAAAGCAATTCCCGACTTTGAACCTGGTGAGTTCTCATGGTATTGACTTAATTCATGACTTTGAACCATATGAATTCATCGTATATTGATACGATTTCCGTTACTTGTTTTCTTCTTTCAGTTTATTATCCGTTGTTAGGATTTTTCGGATTCCAATCGGTTCGAGAAGCAAAAGATTATCGCAGTAGATTTTCAGTGAAGGACACCGAGATGGGTCGCATGAATTTTCTGGAAAGTTTGAAGAAGAAGGCTACTGCAGGTCGTGCCACGACGGGTGACGATGTTGGAGTTACGTCGGATATACCGATTACGGTCGCGATATCGGCCCCTGCTAGTGAACCTGTTGTAGAGCCCCTCCCCGAGACAAACACCGAGCTTGTGATTGCCACTCATTCTGCACCTCGAGAAGTTGAGAAAAATGCTGAAGCAGTACACCCTGATCTCCATGTCATTGTTTCGAGTTCAGAGGATGTCGAGGCAGTTCAAAAACCAACGGAAGAAGCCTCTTCCCGTCAGAAAAAGAAGAAGAAGAAGTCCAAGAGGAAAGCGAGTGAGGAGTTTGATATTGACCAAGAACGTCGTTCGAAAGCCAGACAGGATGTCGGTCAACTTGATTTGGAAAAGAATGCGCCAGTTCATCAGGATGGAGGGGATACTTATCTGCCTATCGATGAGGAACGGATCCTGGACCAGAACTTGCCAGAAGATATGATGGAAAAGTGGTTCACTCAATTCCATTCAATGATTGTCCCCAAATTGAACAATAAATTTCATCAGCCTCCCCATGTGATAGAAGCAGCTCGGGTCCCTCTAATGTCTTGGGATCCGACGACTGAAGCACGAGTGTCTGGACTGTCGAGCTCCTACAGGTTCAGTTATGCTAAGGCTACATTGGGGAGAGCTTTGGTTGGTCTTTGCGCGATGGAGGACGAGTTCCGAATGAATGCAGCTGCACTCAATGAGCAGAAAGATAAATTGGAATTACGTGATGGTCAACTCGCATCTTTGGAGGCAGATAAGGTCAACCTGATGACCGAGGTTGAAGAAAAGACTGCCCAACTGGTTGCAGCAAAAACCGAGATAGAAGATTTGACTGTCGAGAAGAGGCGTCTGGAAGACGAAGTGCGCAAGCTTACTGCCCAGATTGGTGCGTCTGAGATGGAAGCCCAGAACAATTTAAATCGTTACTTGAAGGAGCAAGAAGACCATCAACAAACTCGAGAGGAGCACCAGAAGACTCGCCAAGACCGAGCTGAGAAGGAGGCGCAACTGATACGATTAACAGAAGCACACGCTACCGAGCTGAAGAGATTGGAGAAAGAGAAGGATGCTTTTGGAGAGCTTAAGTTCACCCAGGGACTGGAAGAAGGCAAGGAACTCGGGAACCAAGAGTTCAAGGGTTCGGAAGAGATGGAGAAGGACATCGAGCTTAATTCCTGCTTAAATCTCCGTTGGGTGATTGATAGATTCGACTCAGGACTTTATGGCGTTGGAGACCTCAAGGCCATCATGCTTATGAAGATGGATAGGTTCGGGTTCGATCCTGAGATCGAAGAAATTCATGTTCCTGCCGATGAAGATGAACGTGCTTATTGTGAGATGGTATTGGCGAACACTGACGCCGACGTTGTGGCCCGTGGGTATCCTCCTTTGGACTCTAATAGACGAGCTGTGCTTCGAAAGGCATATGTCAACATGGTCCTTGAAGGAGAGAAAGAAAAGAGGGCAGAATTTGCTGATGTGTTCATCTCCACCCTTGCTGACTTCACTGTTGAAAAACACCTCGAATTGCTGGCCCCAGATCAGATTAAGAAAGAAGCGGTGGAGTATGCGGAGAAGTTTATTGCTACTGCAGCTGAAGAGAACCTTGAAGGAACCGAGCTGGTGAAAGGAATTGGCGATGTCAATGCCGCCAAAGTGAGGATCATTCCAGATGCTCAGGCCATGGATGCTGCGATCTACTCCAGGCTTAGTCAAGTGGTTAAAGATGGTTCCGAGATTCCGGAGGATGACGAAGGGATCCCGAAGGATATGGACATTCCAGAAGTTGCTGTTGACAAAGACACGGGAGATCTTCAAGTTGAGGTTGAGCCGGCCCCAGGTGATGCCGAGGTCGGGGCCGAGAAGGATGATGAGGCTGGGAAGTAGATGACTTTGGATTTTATTGTTTTTCTGCATTTTTACTTTCGGGTGTGGACCATCATGTTGGCACATCCTTTTGCATTATCTTCAATATGCTTTTTCTGAAATGAAATGAACATCTTCCTTCTAACGATTTGTTTGTTTCCTTGCACATTGTTGTATTGATTGGTAACCATTATGTTGGTTCCATGTCTGTTTTGAATTTGTTTAAATCATTTTACGACTTAAAGCACTTTATTTTAAAATGTCAGTATGGAAAACTGACATTAAGTACTTAAAGTCTTTTTATAAGAATGTCAGTTGAAAAATCGACTTAAGACATTTGGTCTTTCTTACAGAACGTCAGTTGAAAAACCGACTTAAGACACTTGGTCATTTTTATAGAACGTCAATTGAAAAATCGACTTAAGGCATTTTGAGCATTTTTTACAGAACGTCAGTTGAAAAACCGACCTAAGACACTTGGTCTTTTTTACAGAACGTCAATTGAAAAATCGACTTAAGGCATTTTGAGCCTTTTTTACAGAACGTCAGTTGAAAAACCGACTTAAGACACTTGGTCTTTTTTACAGAACGTCAATTGAAAAATCGACTTAAGGCATTTTGAGCCTTTTTTACAGAACGTCAGTTGAAAAACCGATTTAAGACACTTGGTCTTTTTTACAGAACGTCAGTTGAAAAACCGACTTAAGACACTTGGTCTTTTTATTGGTAGAACTTTTTCAGATATTGTGCGTTCCACGGATATCGGTGTGGCGTTCCATCCAAATATTCAATCAGATAGGCCCCGTTGGTTAGAACTTCACTTATCCGGAATGGACCTTCCCACTTCAGCTTTAAAGGTCCAGGGTCGGGCCCCACAATTCGTTTGAGTACGAGATCACCGATCTTAAATACTCGAAGGCGAAGTTTAGAGTTAACATATTTTTCGCTTCTTCGTATATAGGCAGCATTTTTGAGGTCGGCCTGAACACGTAGTTCATCCACCAAGTCAAGATTGGCTCTCATATTAACCTGATTGTGTTCTTCTTCAAAGTTCTGCACACGATAGGTTGGGGATCCGAGCTCGACAGGAATCATTGCTTCCGACCCATAAGCTAAGGAAAAAGGTGTTTCACCGGTTGAGGATCGAGCAGTAGTTCGGTATGACCAAAGAACGTTGGGGAGTTCTTCATGCCAAGCTCCTTTCGCACTGTCTAATCGAACATTGAGACCATTCTTTATGATCTTTTTCACAGCTTCAACTTGACCGTTCGCCTGTGGGTGATATGGAGATGAGAAGAGGTGTTTGATCTTGTATTCCTCGCAAAACTCTGCGAGTCTTTTGCCCTCAAATTGTTTGCCATTATCAGTTACGATTGAATGTGGAACACCAAACCGACATATTAATGTTTTCCATATGAAATCAATCATTTTCTGTTCGGTGATCGTGGCTAATGGTTCTGCTTCGGCCCATTTAGTGAAGTAGTCAACCGCGACGACCGCATATTTAACGCCTCCCTTCCCAATTGATAAGGGTCCAATTAGATCGACCCCCCATTTCGCAAAGGGCCACGGGCTGAATACCGACCTGAGTGGTTCTGGAGTCAGGTTAACGTTGGGCGCGAATATTTGACATTTAACACATCTTCTGACCCAATCTGCAGCATCTCTTTTCAAAGTTGGCCAGTAGTATCCTTGTCTCAGAATCTTATAGGCTAAAGCTTGAGACCCTGAATGGCTTCCACAGACTCCGTCGTGGATTTCTTGCAGCACAAAAACTGATTCTTGTTCGGGTATACACTTTAATAATGGGACCAAGTATCCTCTTTTATAAAGCGTTCCATTGTCCAGAGTGAACCGGGCTGCACGAATTCGTAAAGTTCGTGCTTCTTTGGGATCCTGTGGTTGAGTTTCCGGTTTCGAGATATGCTATGATGGGATCCATCCAGGTGACAATTTGGTTTTCGGAACCGAGTTCGGTGTTAGCAATTTGCTTTATTGAAGTTGAAGGAAATTCCTGAGTGCCGACTTGAACGTACTCTACGTCTTCGATTCGTGCACTTGAAGCAAGGTGTGACAAAGCATCAGCTTGAACATTAGAAGTTCGTGGAATGTGTTCAATCTTGAATTGAAACTTGGATAACTTCTTCATGGCTACAGCTAGATATGGCATTAAGCGTGGTTCCTTGGCTTCGAAGATTCCAAGTATCTGATTGACTAGCAGTTGCGAGTCTGAAAAGATGTTGATGTGAGTTATGTTCATAGCCTCTGCCAGGTTTAACCCCGACAACAATGCTTCGTATTCAGCTTCGTTGTTGGTAGCGGGAAAAAGGAATTGAATTGAGTGACAAAAAACTCGTTGGTCAGGATCAATTAGAACGATTCCTCCTCCTGCTCGGTTCGCATTTGATGATCCATCGACATACATCATCCAGGGATGATCGTTAATAACCTTCTGGATTCCTGGCGTGAATTCGGCAATGAAATCGGACAGAACTTGTCCTTTAACAGCGGTTCTCGGCTTGTAATAAATGTCGAACTGACCTAATTCCACGGCCCATTTGACCATTCGGCCCGACGTGTCAGGTCGGTGAAGAATTTGTCGTAATGGAAATGCAGTTAACACAGTAATCGAATGCTCTTGGAAATATGGTCGCAATTTCCGAGCTGCTGTGATGAGTGCGAAAGCTAGTTTCTCCATTGGTGGGTATCTCAACTCGGCATCATGAAGAGCTTTACTGACATAATACACAGGGTGTTGCTGAGAATCTTCTTCACGAATAAGTACCGCACTTATTGCCGAGCTACTAACCCCGAGGTACAAATACAGCATCTCATCAAACTTTGGTTTCTGCAAGGTAGGAGGTCGAGACAAGGCTGTTTTGATGCTATCCAAAGCTTTTTGACAATCATCAGTCCATTCGAATTGTTTCCCTTTCTTTATTGCGTCAAAAAAGGGTTTGCAGCGATCTGTGGACTTGGATATGAAGCGATTCAGAGCAGCGAGCCGACCTGTGAGTCCTTGTACTCCTTTAACTGAAGTCGGTGGCTTCAAATCCAGAATAGCCTTGATCTTTTGAGGATTTGCGTCTATTCCTCTTTGACTGACTACATAACCCAAGAATTTCCCCGACTTCACTCCAAACGTACATTTTTTAGGATTTAACACCATGGAGTAATCACGTAAAATCCCAAACATTTCATTCAAATGAGTTACATGATCGTCGGCATTTACCGACTTTACAAGCATATCATATACGTAAACTTCCATGGTTCGTCCTATTAATCTAGAAAACATCTTGTTGACCAACCTTTGGTAAGTGGCCCCGGCATTCTTCAATCCAAAGGGCATCATGGTGTAGCAGTATAGGCCCCTTGCTGAGTAGAAAGAAGTGTGTTCAGCTTCCTCAGGATCCATTGGAATTTGATTGTATCCTGAATAGGCGTCCATGAAGCTCATCAACTCATGACCTGATGTGGCATCCACCATATAGTCAATATGAGGTAATGGATAACTGTCTTTTGGGCAGGCAGTGTTGAGATCGGAGAAGTCAATGCAAAGACGCCATGTTCCATTGCTTTTCTTCACCAGGACGGGATTGGACACCCAAGTCGGGTATTTGGCTTCTTTGATAAATTTGTTATCAATGAGCTTGTTGACTTCTTCTTCTAAGGCCTGTTGTCGATCTGGACCAAGTTTCCTTCTTTTCTGGATGACGGGTTTGACAGTGTGATCGATGTTGAGTCGATGACAGGCTACCTTCGGGTCTATTCTTTTCATATCTTCGTGTCTCCAGGCAAAGACGTCGGCATTGGTCTTCAGAAACGAGATGAGTTCGGTTCGAATAGGTTCTTGGAGGTTGGCCCCAATACGAAGTTGTTTGTCACAGATGGGTTCATCAACATAAATGACTTCTATTTCTTCGGATGGTTCGGCTCTTTTTTCTTGTTTCTTCTCTTTAAATTGACTTTTTGGATCTAATTCGTCTTCTTCCACGACTGGTTCTTTTCCGGGTCTCCTCCCTCTATCTCGGGTAAAATCTTCTCCAATAAACTCGTCTAAGTTGGAAGGATTTGAAGTCGGAATCATCGATGTTGGCTGAACTTCTGACAGAGTTGTGACAATTCCAGAAGGGTCTGAAGTCAGAATCGCAGGTGTCGGTTGAATCTCCGACAAAGTTACGACATTCCCAGAAGGGTTTGAAGTTGGAACTGCCGAAGTCGGCTGAACTTCCGACAGAGTTGTAACAATCCTGATATCGGCATTTTGAACGTCTTCAGGAACCAAACTTCGTGGAATTCGGGTACAGTCGATCATCTCTTCTTTTTCCTCGACGTGCATTTCCAAGTTATGGATTTCTCGAGAAGGAATTGCTAAGATCAGCTCGCGAGCTCCTAATTGATCACCATAATGAGTCCCCTCACCATCAGCGGTTGGAAATTTGATTGCATAATGAAAAATGGACACTGCTGCTCGCAATTTGTATAGGGATGTCCTTCCAATTATGGCATTATATTCGTTGTTGATGTCCATGATTTTGAAATTTTCCATGATAACTTTAGAAGTTTGCCCATGACCTCCAAACCTGATGGGGAGAGTGATTTCCCCTAACGGGAGAGATACGCTTCCGTTAAATCCATGTATCTTATCGTTGCATGGACGTACGTCGGCTGAGTCAAGTCCAAGCTTCCTAAAGGCTTGAAGCATAAGGATACTTGAATATGCGCCGGTATCCACCATTATACGGTGAACAGGAATTCCGCAGATGGGGGCGGTTATGATTAACGCATCGGAATGAGGGTGATCAAACAAGCTTGCATCTTCTAATGTGAAAGTGATCGGACACGTGCGCGAGTTAATTGTTTCCCTCAGATCGGTAGTCATTATTTGTTTCCCCGAGTTGTATGCTCTTCTAGCATATGCTTTGGCCTGCCGACGTGAGGACGTCAACTCTTCTCGGTTAGTGTTAATTCGGGGAACGGAGCCTAACCGAATTGGGATTTGAGGAGTGTGGTTGGCATTGGGACTCTCGAATTCCCTATTTCTCTTTCCAAGTCGGTCGTCGACCGACTTGGATTCTTCTGACCCGACCATGAATATCTCTTTTTCTCCTTGTTGTAGACGAGTTCTTTTCGAGTTCATTGCTTCTTCGTCTTCTTCATCTCGGTCAGGAATATGAGCTATTTGCCGTCTTTCTTTACCTTCATGTTTGGTAAATTTTCTCACTTGTGGATTTCCAATCAACTTCAGGAGAGCCGACAACAGACTTAGACATTCGTCGGTGTTGTGACCTGGGGATCGATGATAATCACAATACCGCGATTTGTCCAGCTGACTTTCGGGAGTTTTTACTGGTCGGGCTTCAGGCATAATTCCTTTTCCTTTGATTTTTTGATAAACCGTTGCGGCGCCAACCGAATAAATTGATCGGTATCCAGTGGTTAAATCTTCCTTGTATTGTTTCCTGGCGGCCTTCACGTCGGTATCGTTGGGTTCGCTTTTGTATGGCTCTCTAAAGGACAGGTTCTTGGACATGTTACCGAGATGCTTCTTTTTCTTGTTTTCGAAGGTCGGTTTCTGTCCTTTTGACGGTGAGAATTCAAAGTTAGGAACCGACATGGACTCCTCGACAATAACATGTTGTTGAGCTCGAACGAGGAATTCTTAAAAAGTGCTCGGTTTGTTTTGACATAATGCCCAATGAAACATGGACCTTGGCTTTAATCCTGATATCGCCGAGACAAGAAGTGTCTCAGGATGACAAGGTTCCATATTTTGTACGCGTTCATTAAAGCGCGCAATATAATCTTTCAAACTTTCATCTTCCTTCTGGATTATGTTTGTAATTGACTCCTTAGGTATTAAGCTAACTTGAGCCCCGATGAAATGGGATCTGAAAGCTGATCTGAGTTGACACCAATATCGGATAGATTCGGTCGGTAACGAATAATACCATTTCTGAGCTTTAGGACCTAGGGTCAAAGAAAACATACGACATCGTAGAGCGTCGTCTGCACCAAGTAAATCCATCCATGACGTATAATGTCCGAGATGAGCGTCAGGATCAGCGTTTCCGTCATAGAGGCCAATCTGTGGGACTTTGACTTTTCTCGGCAACGGGCCTCTGGTTAACTCGGGTGCCAAAGGAGAACCGACTTCCATATAGACATGGCCCGGTTCTGACACGTGAGGATGCTGATAAGGCCTGATTTGAGTGGTTTGTCGGGCTTCCAACTCTGCCACCTTTCTTCTTAATGCCTCGACCTCGGAAACATTACGTCGAGCGCAACGATTGCGTTCAATTTGCATTCTTAGGTCAACCGGATTTTCGGTTTGTTGAAACAATGAACGAACTGCACGGGGAATTCTGGGGACATGCCCGGGATGACTTTCAGCAACCATCTCTGGTTGGTTTATTTCTGGCTGGTTCATTTCTGGTTGATTCATTTCCGCCGGCAGTACGTTGTTCGCCGGTGGAGGGGGTGGATTGTTGTCGCGTGGTTGTGAAGTGGCGTGTGACGCCACTTGATTGTTGTTATCTCTTTGTATTGGAGGACCTTGTTGTCTCGCCAGAGTTATAGGAGCAAAAGGTTGTCCCGGTATCCTTTGTGATAGCCTTGGCATGGTTTGGGCCAACAAAGCAGTGAGTCCTCGAGCAAATTCTGGGTTCTGCATGAGCATGGCAATGTCCGGCATCACAGGCGCTGGATTATGTTGACCGGTTGGCGGTTCGACAACACGAACGGCGCTTCCCATGGTTGTTGGATTATCTTGTCCGGACTGCGACATTCTTGATTTTTGAGATGTGGTGTGTTTTCGAAAATTAACTCCAAATATCTTATGGAGCCCTTCCTCTAGCGCCAAAATGTTGATAAACGGATTTAATCAACGTAATCAGTGTTAAAATAACAACAAAGATTGTAAAAAATGAGATTTTTATTGAAGATTTTGAAGTCGGTTACAGAATTGGGAAGTCGGTCTTTCAATGTTCACTAAGTCGGTAAACAAGGAAAAACCGAGTTAAATATATGTGTTTTTTATCAGATTTGCCGAATCCTCGTATTGTTTTCGAAGTTGCTATTTATAGTTATGCTTGGCACACCTCCCTAGGAAAATCAGCTCCGCTTTAATGAAGATTTGACATTTTAGGGGCGGCGATGTCGTAGACAAGCTTTTTAGGCAATGATGAGCATGGGCGCGCCTCTATCTGTGTGACAAGCGTCACATCTGTCGGGTTGAAGTCGGTCCGTTTCGCGAAGTCGGTATTTTGATAGAATTTCAGTCTTCTATGACTTCTCGATAAATTATCCTTTGACCGAGGTGGTCTTTTTTGAGGTTTAAACGATTTATTCTGACGACCTTTAAGACTTGCCGGATTATTCACAACATCATATGAGAGCGTCATATAAACACCGAGATGAGATTCCCGAGATGTCGTATATTCTGTTTTACATCGTCCAGGATCTAGTCCGCGGTTTAAACTTCACGATTTCTTTAATCTAACCATAATTTCAAGATAAAATATCTTGATATCAACAGCTTTGAACTTACCTGTTGATTGTGTGCAATAAAACACCAATACTCGATTTAGTAAGTCGTCAATTGAAGCAATTTATTTCGTCTTTACTTGTAAATGTAATTCTCCTATTAATAGTATCCTGCATTATTTCACCTTAGGTCCATCATTAAAAATTCTTTATTTTCTTAGGCAATACAATACTTGAGAATTCTTAAGAATGCGTAAATTTTTAAGATTCTGCTAAATTGTCGAACTTAGTTTACCTATTAAACCAAGGTTTCCAGATCTCCATTCTCAAGGATGGGTTACTGCTAAGATTATTCATATGTTGTGGATTTTAAACACATTCCCCTAACCACATACTCTATTTGATTTTGAATCTTATGTTACTTCATGATTTCTCTCAATCATATAGAATTAGAATGCCACAAAAATGCAGTCCTTATTACTCCAAATTCAATTTCATCTTCCCGCTCACAATGGGGAAAAATTAACCACAATTTTGTTTTTGTTTTGTNAATTATGTTGTTGGTTTTAGCATTTTGGTGCTTCTGTTTATTGTAATTATTCATGGAGAACAAATATTTTTTAGGAAAGCTCTGATAAGTTGGGTATAGATAAATCTATTACTATATAATACGGAGAAGAAAAATTATTTGAACAATTCGAAAAAAATCATTTCGTTTTCCCGCTTAAAACCTGTTTTTCCCCCTAATATTGTATTTGAAATTTTTTCGAATTCTGCTTAAATCTGTTTTTTGAAACTTTGAATTTTTTCGGAAACTGTTTTTGGATGGTATACCTTTCTTTTTGGATGAGATTTCTTTCAAAATTTAATGAGTCAATATTTATCTAAAACATTTTTATTTGGTTCACGTTTATCCCGCCTTAAACACTTTTTTTTTTAATTTTAAAAAAATTGAACGAGTCAATATTTATCTAACCAATTTTTACTCTTTGTAACACATGTTTTCCTTTATCCTTTTGATTTAAATCCCTACAAGTCCGTTAGTTTAATTGGTATCCTTTCAAAATATTTTTTTTTTCTATATTTCTGTATGAGTAATCTAATAATCTTTTGAGTTTGACAACAGATATTCCTAACACCATTTTTGGAAGAATAATTTCCTTTTGAAATGAAAAAGATGATATGTGACAAAATTGACAATATTTATTAATTTATAATATATAATCAATTGAGTATCAATAAGTGCAAACAAATCTTCTTGATTTGGGGCCATTAATATTTTTTATAGATAAAATTTACATTAGATTCTAGCTATATTTAAGAATTTATTACTCACTAAATTCGTGAAAATTAAAAGTACTTAGCATTCTAACGCCATTTTTTTAAAGTCAGATGTCAACCACAATTAAATGGGAGGATTTATAGGTTATTAAAGTGATTAGGGATAAAAAATAATTGTTGAAGGGGATATTAAATTGGTTTCACGATTACAAATAAGGGTTTAGCACCAGATAAGAGAAATAAGCTAGGACAAAGAGACTGCCGATTGCCTTTAAGGAGGTCGACATAAAAGATAAAAGAGAGTGCGTAATAGTATTGTATTAGTGAATTCGCGATGCTCATTATGAAGCCTGAAGGGATGTATTTATATGCGAAGGCCATTTTCTACAATATTTATTCCTC
Organism: Striga asiatica; assembly: GCA_008636005.1. Classification (NCBI taxonomy): domain Eukaryota; kingdom Viridiplantae; phylum Streptophyta; class Magnoliopsida; order Lamiales; family Orobanchaceae; genus Striga; species Striga asiatica. Next base: position 655,453 of record BKCP01009403.1, on the reverse strand, counting down.
GGAATATGTTTTGACGTACGTACTTGACCAAAACGAAGTGTTTTGGATTCCATTTTCGTTTAAACTATGTACTGATTTTGATTTTTCGCATGTTTACCTAAGGAAATCCGAGATCATAACTCACCACTTTAAATTCCATCACAAGACGACAGAAACCAATTAAACAGGTAGCTTAATATTTTACATTCATATGGTTATCTTACTTATATATTTCCTGACAGAATGATGATAATATATATATGAGTAATAACAGTCTCTAGCTATAGTAGAGCTCATTCGCCAAGCGTGGTGTAATAACCACTTCCAACGGAGTCGCCTTCGGCAAAGTAATCCCCATCCCCTCACTCATATCCACCACCTTATCTAATCCCGTTTTGATCTCAAACCCTTGTATCAAACGAGCCAGCACCAAGTGAGCCACCTGCATGGCAAACGTGACACCTGGGCACGACCTCCTTCCCGACCCGAATGGTATAAACTCGTAGAATTGGCCATTGAAGTCAACCCCCGCGTGGCCTGCCAAAAATCGCTCGGGAACAAAGTCTTCGGGCTGGGCCCAGATTCGCGGATCCCGATGCAGCTTCCAGAGGTTGACTATGATCCGCGTGCCTTTTGGTATTTTGTATCCCATTATGCAGCAATCTTGGGAGGCCTCGTGTGGTACGGATATTGGGCCTGGTGGGTAGAGTCGTAGGGATTCCTTGATTACGGCTTGGAGATAGGGTAGGTTGGGAATGTCCGATTCTTGGGCCCACCGGTTTTTGCCGATGTTTGAGTCGATTTCGTATTGAGCCCGTTGCATGACGTTGGGGTGGTTTAGTAGTAGGGAGAGAGTCCATGTTAGGTGGATTGATGTGGTGTCCGAGCCTGCTAAGATGAGGTTCTTCAAGGAAAAATATGTACGTGGAATTAGATCAAAGGTGGTATAATAAGCAGAGAGAAATGAACTAGGGGTGTTTTCCTAATACTTTTTGGAGAGGCAACTTTTTGCTGATAGACAGAATCTCGGAAATCTCGTCTTTGTTTTATGGTTTATGGATGAAGTTAATTTGTGATGAATTATGTTGTTGGTTTAATCATTTCGGTGCTTCTGTTTCGTGTAATTATTCATGGAGAACAAATATTTTTTAGGAAAGCTCTGATAATTTGATAATTTGGGCACAGATAAATATGTATTTATGATTTATTCAAAAAGAAAAAAAAAAAAATGTATTTAAGAACCTCCATTCCAAATAACTCACAGCTTTTACAATTTGTTACTGGGCTAAAAAGGACTCAGCCTGGACCAAATTTAATTTGGAAAAGGGTCATTTGACCATAAAAATAGGAGTCTGCTTTGTCTAAATATGGAAAAATTGCTCGTCCACTAATTATACCCGAGTTGCACTTTCGTCCTTTAATTATTTTATTTTTTTACTTTTGGTACACTATCATTTTTTTTTGGCAATTTTCGTCCAAATCGAGGTTTCGGTGCTCATTTTTGCCGGAAAGCTGATGTGGCGCCCAGTCGGATTGTGCGCCACATCAGCTTTTCCGGTGCCACATCAGCTTTTCCGGCAAAAATGAGCACCGAAATCTCGATTTGGACGAAAATTGCAAAAAAAAAATGATAGTGTACCAAAAGTAAAAAAAAAATAATTAAAGGACGAAAGTGCAACTCGGGTATAATTAGTGGACGAATGGTGCAAATTTTCCCTCTAAATATTTAGTCTCTTCAGATCTTAGTATAACATGAATAGAACGGATTAATAGATATATTTTACCTATAAATATATATATGTATGTATCTTATTCATTTTCCATTACGCTCTGTCCTGTCTTCAGCTCTGGACAATATAGCACAAAAACTGACCACTATCACTATTCAGCTCACCTAAACTGACCACCAATTTCAAGTCAGCACCAAACCTAGACACTAAATTTTCTTACAAACTCTGAATAAAACAGAGAAAGAAAGAAAAACTTGTGCATAACATTAACAGCAGTTAAAAAACGTAACATACCTGTATAGTCGCCTTAATAATGGTTTCCTTTGCATGCCCGAAACTCAAAAGCCTCTCATCAATCTCCGAAAGCATCACATCAATAAAATCCCGCTCGTCATCGCTCTTTACCCCCCTCTCCAAATGCTCGTCCACCCACTTTCCCGTGATACCATCCAACTCCTCCGAAATCCTCTTCATGGCCTTGATGTAACCCCCGAAATCCACCCACCTCAGGGGCAAAAACGTAATTGCATCCGACAACACAAACTGACCCGACACGTACATAAACTCCTTGATCACCTCCCTAAACGGCCGGCCTCCCTTCCCCCGCGCAGTGTCCGTGTACCGTCTGCCAGTTATCATCTTCACGATCACGTCGAGACTCAACTCCTCGAACCACTTGCTAATAATGACGAAATTGCCCCCGGCGTGAAGTTCCTCGAAGCTTGACCGGATTTCGGCCTCCCGGGCAGTTTTCAGCTTCTCGAGCCTCCGCGGGGAGAGGAGGTGGTGGAGGACGAGCTTTCGGGCCTCGCGCCAGTACGGGCCCTGGGTGAACCCAAAGCCCGCGTAGTTGTACCCGAGGTATAGGCCCACGGAAGAGGCGGGCCGAAATGCGAGGATTTTGTCGTTTGTGGTGAAGCAGTCGCGGACGGGTTCGTGGGCGCTGATGACGACGGCTTTGTGGGCCCCGAGGCGAATGGAGAAAATGGGCCCATATTTGTCGGCGAGTGAGGATAGGGTTCGGTGGGTTGGGGATTGGCGGGCGAGTAGGTGGAGGTGGCCGAGGATTGGGAGGGCGCCGGAGGGTTGTGGGGGTGAGTTGGGTTTGGTGTGGCGTAGGTTGTATAAGAGAATAATTGTTAAAGCTAACAAGGGGCATGAAAGAGATACTAGGAGGG
>BKCP01009403.1:518303-652448 GCA_008636005.1 Striga asiatica | reverse complement strand
GTTTGTCTTTTTGTTAATCTTAATTCAAAGCAGAACCTTTCATAGGACTTGGGAAGCCCACAAACATTATTGCAACTCCATGATTATTGATAAGAGCTATATTTGTCAACTTAGCTTAGTAACAGGTTCTTCCCTTGAAGTTGATTGAGAAATTTTGTATCTATATTCAAGCATGTAAGCGTAACAATATCTTTTCCACATGCATTGATATCTATTATTATCTATCTATCTATCTATATCTATATCTATATCTATATATATATATATATTATATATATATATATATATATATATATACTATTATAAAAGGACAAGTGATTTTGTAAAAATAATGATTTGCCTAAAATACCCTTACTTTGACATATTTTTAATGGCAAATTAGTAATATAGTAATGCCCATCTTATTTTATATTTTTAATTAACAAATGAACTACCTAAAAAACCCTTATTTTGAATGACAAATTAATACTACACCAATAATCATCTTATATTTTTAATTAATAACTAATATTTAATTAATTAAATATAGATACATGAACAAAATATTCTAGCTCTCCTAAAAATCAACCTCAACATTCTCATACCATTATTCATCACCAATTTGATTCTTTCACATATCTGTCAAACTGTTTTCTTTCATATCTCCCAAAAATCAACCCAACAAGGCTATGAGAGAATATGTAGTTGATGTTTTCAAAAACGTCTTTATTTTAATATAACTTTAATGTAAAATCGTAATCATGTATTTTTAATTAACAAATGAAGTACCTAAAAAACACTTACTTTGACTTATTTTTAATGATAAATTAGTCTCCTAAAAATTAGCCTCAATATTCTCATACCATTATTTCTCACGAATTTGCTTCTTTCACATATTTGTCAAACTGTTTTTTTCATATCTCCAAAATATCAACCCAGAATTTGAAAAGATATATAATTGATGTTTTAGAAAACATTCTTATTTTTAATATTATTTTAAATCGTAATTACTTTAATTAATAACAAAAACTATCCCACGAATTTGCTTCTTTCACATATTTGTCAAACTGTTTTTTCATATTTCCAAAAAATCACCCAGACAACAAAAATTTTGAAAAGATATATAATTCATGTTTTGGAAAACATCCTTATTTTTAATATAATTTTAATATAAAATCATAATTACTTTAATTAATAACCAAAACTACTACATGAAAGCTTTAATGTTTAAGAAAGAATACACAAAAAATGCTATATTGCAATAATAAATACAACAGTCAGACATTCCACTTAAAATCGCAACGAATAATATTCATTGGGGTAGCGAATATATATATACATATTCTAATAAACTAGAAAAGTAGATCAGTTCATTTAGCCACTTCGTTATTTAAGAAAAATAAAATCTTATATTTAGAAATTGCACCTTATATTTATTGAATTAAATTTTTATCCCACAAAAAACGTTATTTATGTGGTTGTTTGATTCTTTTTTCCAATAAAGTTAACGATTTTCACCTGACCATTAGGTGAAGAACATATGAAAGGACAATATAAAGTACAAAAATATAAAATTTATTAAATATTATAAAATATAATTAAGTTGTCATACTTGCTAATAACTATGAAAAAAAAGTAATAAATAAAAATATTATAATTAATAAAAATGAATATAAAACTTTTAAAATTGTACTTATCGATTCAAACAAACTGAATTGTTCAATGCTTGTTAATTTTTTGTGCTTATTAGTTCTATGTGTAAGTTTTAGGTAATAGACAATAGTTATTTGTGCTTTTATCCATGTAGGTTAGAACTTTTATTTTTTAAAAAAAAAATGATTATTTTAATTTTAAATAACCTTTTATTTTCTTTTTTAATATAATAATAAATATCATATTACATATATAAAATAATAATTATTTATATTATTTAATATTTAATATGTAAGAAATTTAACTCAATTGAGAAATTAATAGGTAATTTTGAGATAAAATAATGAGTGATTTTAAAAAAATATATGGTACCAAAAAGTTCATGTGTTAAGTATATTTTTAATAGAAAAATTGTAGGTATTCCACTGAAAATTGCAACAAATATTTCATTGGTGTAGTGTTCATTCAAAAATTTCATTGTCTATTAGAGATCAAATTAAATTACATTGAATTTTTTGTTGATTTAATGATTACAATTACCATTATTTATTATTGTATGAATTTCAGTTAGAATTTGTTTTCAGACCATATTTCAACTGTTGAAAAAACTGTCAATGGAATTTTAAAAAATTCAATATAAGTTTATGAAAGCTAATTGCAGTGGAGGATACAAAATAATTTCTTATTGGGGGCACTATTTAATTAATGAAAAAGTATACCATCAAAATAACATAATGCACTATAATTTTTATAAATTATACTTTTCATAGTTTGTCATCTTTCGCATTTGTAATACATTTTTAACACATATAAGTTAGAAAATATTAAAAAAAACAAACATGATTTTTCTTAATTCAATATAAGAAAATCATTGAAAACAATATACTTTTTAAAATTTTTTATGAACAAAACTTGAAATCGGTATTGTTTGTTCTCATAACGGCCACGAAATTATATGGATATATTACCAGTATCCATCTGTCCAATCTGTATTATGATAATAAAGCATTGTTTTTCTTTACAAAATTGTATGAAATTAATATATAATAAGACATATATAAAATTTCATAAATAATATTAAAAGTGTTATAATTGATTAAAATAAATATAAAACTTTTAAAACTTGTATTTATCAATACAAATGAGTTGAGTTGTAAATATTTGTTAATTTTTTGTGATTATTAATTCTATGTGTAAGGTTTAGGTGACAGACAATAGTTATTTGTACTTTTATCCATTTAGGTTAGAACTTCTAAATTTTTTTTTTAAAAAAAATTGATTGTTCTAATTTTAAATAACTTTTTTATTTGATATTGGTTTTTTAAATATAATATAAAAATATCATATTACAATTATACAATACTAAATATTTTCATCATTTAATATTTAATATATAACAAATATAACTTGATTAAGAAATTAATAGGTAATCTTGAGATAAAATAATGAGTGATTTCTAAAACAATTACATGACTAAAAAGCCATGTGTTTAATGTATTTTTCAAAGAAAAATTGTAAAGATAATTAAGTAATAACAAAAGATATCACATAAAAATTTAATGTTTAAGAATGAATAAATTAAAAAAAAAAAACCAACTGTAAGGTATTCCCCTGAAAATTCCAGCGGATATTTCATTGGTATGACTTTCATTGAAAATTTCATTGGCTATTCCAACGGAGATAAAGTTAAATTACATTAGAAGTTAACTGATTAATTATTCTCATTACTATTATTTATTGTTGTGTGATTTTTCATTAGATTTTTTCTCAGACAATATTTCAACCGTTGGAAAAACAGCCATTGGAATTGTAAAAAAATCAATGGAAGTTTCATTGAAAAGCTAAATGCAGTGGCAAATCCAAAATAATTTCTTACAGGGGGCACTATACCATCAAAATAACATAATACTTTTACAATTTATACTTTGTCATATTTTTCACCTGTGATACATTTTTAATACATCAATACAGTCACGACAAGTTAAAATATATTAACAAAAAAATATTATTTTCCTTCAACATAATAAAATCATTGAAAATAATATATTTTTTAAAATTTTTATGAACAAAAAATTTAGGTTGTGGTATAGTTGACTCGACAATATAATTGATGAATTTTTAAATTATTGATATATAACTATAATAACACATACATTAGTTAAAGAAGTCATGAAAAAAGTTAGAGAAAAAATATGTTGCAAAAGAGATAATAGAAGCTATCATCGAGATTAAAATAAATAAAATTAAATTAAAAGGGTGAAATAGTAATTTCTAGATTTATCATATTTTATTTAGTAATTTGTCATATTTCTCACTTGTAATACATTTTTAATACATCAATACAGTCACGAAAAGTTAAAATAAATTAACAACAAAACATAATTTTTCTTCAACATAATAAAATCATTGAATATAATATATTTTTTAAAAATTTTATGAACAAAAAATTAGATGTTGTGGTATAGTTGACTCGGCAATATAATTGATGAATTTTTTAATTATTAATATATAACTATAATTCTATATACATTAGTTAAAAGAGACATGAAAATTGTTAGAGAAAAAATATATTGCAAAAGAGAGAATAGAAGCTATCATCAAGATTAAAAAAAAAAAATTAAAAGGGTGAAATTATAATTTCTAAATTTATCATATTTTCTTTAGTTGTGATACTGTGTTTATGGTATAACTTTAATAAAGTTATGAGCTGAATTAAATTATAATTGGTTGAGTCACAAATTAATTCATTATTTATCTTTCTTTCTTTTAATTTTACTTTCTGAATATGGGGCATGAATAAAATTATGAAAAATGTTCCCATAATTTTTGTTAGATACATTATGCTATATGTTTTGGGAAGTAGCCATATGTCGACCGTATTAAAAAAAATGGATCTGCCCATGATTCTAACAAAATATTTTTGTTATATTTTTTATTGAAATAATTCAAACGAGAGGAATAACATTTAAATATTCGTTAGAATTGGTATTAATTTTTTAGTTAAATATTTCATTACTTTCTAACATTAAATTTTTGACTTTCGAAATATTTAATATTTTCTTATTTATTATCCTTTTACATGTAATACATCACATCATTTCTTTCTAATGATGTTTGATTTGACAATTTATTGTAAATAAAATAAAAATATTATAATTATTTATAACGATATAAAATAATACACACACACACACACACACACACACACACATATATATATATATATTATCAATACTAATTAAAAATAATAAATGGACCTAAAAGTATCTCATAAAATAGATTATAATCATACCAATTTGAATGAAGTTATTATATTTTGATAGAAATATCTACAATTTTATTGGGGTAGTGACACGGTTGATTAATTTACAGAGATATTCATTAATTGTTATTAGCAATACTTTATAAAGATCATAATCATAGAGTTTGACTATATGTTTGGACAAAATATTTTGCGTTGTTTGAATAAAGTAGACTTTTTGCCTAATGACTTAAGAAGAAATTGCCTATTGATGTATAGAATTCGAATCGGTATGAATGTTTTTATTATGAGAACGTCAAAACTAAAATGAAAGAAAATCACTCTTGAATCATCAAACATAAATAAAATAAAAAAGAACTAATGCATTTATAATATACATTGTCTTTATTTAGTTATTTAGTGTCTTTTTAAAAAAAAAAAATTATGGATTCATTTTTCATGTATTTTTGTCGGGGTTGTAATATGTTATTTTATTTTTTTTTATATTAGTACATCGTTATGTTATATTTGAACAAGCTAGCTCATTTGTTCAACATTTTATTTTGTTCCTACAATGATATGTTTAATAAATTAATTAATTTATTTTATTAAACTTAATCGGCAAAAATAACATCGGCACCACGTGCGATGCACGTGCACTTTACTAGTCTTATAAAAAGCGTGAGTTGTTTCGCGGAAAGGTTTGAATAATGTCCTCACATTATAAATAAAAAGAGTAGTGCTACATGTACGATCAAATCGTACAATGAGTTATACAATGAGGATATATCATGATAAATTCATAATATCCTTACCTTGAAAATGAAGAGATTGTGAAACACTACACTTTATTGTTTCAACACCAATTATTTTTATATTTGTATTTTTTTATGCTTATATTATCATTTTTTTTCTTATGAACATCATATAGAATATTTCAAAGTACCAATTTTAAATAATATATAATATTTTTTTTATGAAAAAAGTATATTGAAAAAAAAAAATCTTTTATCGAATTACATTTCAAGATGCTAACTCGGATGTTACGTTGTCTCCCATCTGCTCCGTATTATCGAATTGGATTTTCTTATTACTCTAAAATGTAGCTTACATTTTCTAACATCAATTTGTGATATTGTTTGCATCAATAGCATTATGCAACATAATTTTATTTTTTGACATTTAAAATCATATTATTGGCACTTTGTTAATCTATAGCACTTAAATACAATTTTTCAATAAATAACAATTTATAGATAAACATATTTTCAGTGTGAATAAAAAGTTCTATTTGAATTAATGTTTCATAGACTAATAAATAAAAATATATGACTTATTTATTTATATTTTTATAGTTTCTACATTTTAATCATTTATCATTGTTTTTTATTTATTTTTATGTTTACGTATTTTTAAAATTCTTATTAAATAACTATTTTTAAAAAATGAATTATATATAAATCTACTTATTTATTTTATTCTTATGTTTTCACATAAATAATACTTATTATGATAATGTATATAATAACCGAAATAAATTTATGTATTGTTCTTAAGTAAGATAGACAACTTTTTTAAATTAAATGTAAAGTACTCTTCTACAAAACAATACAAGGTGAATTTATTAAGCAATATTTTGAGGGCAAATTAATAATTGACTTAGAATTGTCAAAGTAATTGTATAAACCCTATTGTACAAATAGCATTTTTCAAATAAAAATTCGATACCACTACATGCCCCATAAATTCTACTCTATGACCCTAACTCCATGACGTGTGTGCTTAGTCAGAGTTGGTTTATTATTTGGTACCAAAAATAGATAAGTCACTAGTAATCAACCTATGCATTTGCACAGATACAAATTCATAGAAAAGAAATAAGAAAATAAGAAAAATAAAAATAATAAATCATAGTTTAATTTCAGAAAAGTTAATTAAGAAAAGAATTCTAAATATTATTAAAAATATTTTATATACAACATTTATATTTATATACAATATTTTAATATAACGCCATAGAAAATTTGATATCTCTTGATTAGGTAATGTTTTTTAGTTAAATGACATTAGTAACATAATATACCAAAATTGAGGGTTCAGATTGAAGGGCAGAATTTTTGTGTGAAAGACCTACTAATGGCTGGAGGATGTGAATGGGATGAGGCCATAGTCAGAGCCCTGTTTGAGGTGGAAACTGCTGATAAAATACTCAAGATTAAGCACATGAACCCTAGAGCTCAAGATCAGTGGGTAAGTCCTTTTCTGAACAAAGGCTGTTTCTCTGTGAAAGCTGCATATGATGTTCTGATTAAGGGTAAAATAGAGAGGATGAGACAGGCTGAGAGCAGTCTGAGTGCAGAAGGAAACATTAGAGCAAGAATGAGATGCTGGCAACTGAAAGTGTCAAACAAACTGAAGCATTTTATCTGGAGATGTTTTTCAAACATACTTCCAGTGAATGCCAATATTCTCAGCAGGGGAATGGAAGTGGAGAATGTCTGCAGTGTTTGTGGAGAATCTGAGGAAACTCAAGAACATGTGCTATTCTATTGCAACAGGGCTAAAATCACTTGGAAGTTGGCACCAGTCCAATGGAACAGAACACAGCAGGAACAATTGACCTTCAAGGAATGGTGGTGGTGGATTAGTACAATGAATAAGCAAGACATATGTGAGGACAGAATCCAATTGTCAACTTACATCCTATGGTGGCTGTGGCGTGCTCGAAATCTTTGGGTGTTTGAGAAAAAATGGCAGACTGAGACATGGATAATAAGAACAGCTATGCAAGAATGGTTGGAGTTCTCCCAAGTTAAAGCCATGAAGTAACAGACTGAAAGAGAAGGCACTAGGTCTCGAGTCAGTGGTGTCCTTTAATTTTGTGTTCGGTTACTTCATTTTCTATGTTATTCATGTTTGTTTGAGGTTTGGTAGTGCTGTTTAAGTTTGTATGGTGTCACTTAGTTTGATAGTATTGATTAGGCAGTACTGTTGTGTACTTGGCCTCTCATTTGTATATTTGAACATTCGTTTGGGTTATTATATGAATGATTATGCCGTTGGAAAAAAAAAAAAAAAATAATATTGCACCATAACATTTGGATTGAGAATAAGAAAAAATATATAAAATTTGAATATGGCAACATGGTAATGATATATATTGGTGTTTGAAATATAATNTATATATTGTTCATGTGTGATTTTACATCATATTTATTGAGTATCTAGAGTTTAGTCATTGCATTATTGGTGTATAAATTACATATTTGTGCTTTAATTCTCTATTTGTTGGAAAGGTATTACACGTGCTTGTTTTGTAGATAGTTCCACATATTTGTAGAGCTTGTGGCTAATGGAGGCGCATGGTGAGTACCTAAAATCCCCGGGATGATGAAAGATTGATGTACGGATGAAAAATATGAAATAAACGAGTCAAACGAGCAAAAATGATAGTGCAGATTTGTGCCCGTGTCACCTCAACAGAGAGATTTCGATGCCCAGGGACTTGACACGGGCTGCGACACGGACCGTGACACGGGCAGAATGGCCGTGTCGCGTGTGCGTAGGCCATTTTTTATATCTTACCTATTTTGAAAAGGAGAAGGGTTTTAGACATTATAAAAGGCATATTTACCCTATTTTGAGAAAAAAAAAATGTAAGATACACATTAGAGGAGCCCTAGAACACACAAGAGAAGCAATTGAGAAGCAAAAGAAGATCCAACTACAAAGGGATCAAGGAGATTGAGAGATCGACAAGATTCCTAGTTTTTATTTCTTCTTTCCTTTTAAACTTTTATTGATCATGTTGATTTCTAATATGTCTATGTATTTGAATTCGAACATGATTGGCTAGATTATTTGATTCTAGGACTTGGTAGTAGATTAATATATTGAGATTTTGGATGAATTATTATAATTGATTGTTTTTCTTTTAAACCCTATTCAAATATTTTGTTCTTATTTCATGTTTAGCACTTGATCAATGTTTTTACATGTTTGACAATATTGTTCATAATTCGAGAGATGAGTTCAATATTAGGTCTTTAATATTTGACACAATTTACTTGCTTGAATCGAGAGATTAGTAGGTTGTTGTGAGGATATTAGATCTTTTAATCTATTTGGAGTTGAATTGCATGTGTTGAGTGGAGACGCTAATATATGTGATTTAATCTAAGGTTTTATCGATCTCGAGAGGGACGATAAGCTAAATTTGTGATCATCTTATAGGGTAGATAAAGAAAACATTGGTTGTGATATTTCTGAAGGAACCCAACTATTAATTGAAACAAAACTCTTAGAATCTATCATTCTCATATATCTTCTTACGTGTTTTTCTAGCTAGTTTCTTCTTGTTGTTTTATTTCTCTTTAATTATATTTTTTTAGTTTAATTAATCCATCCAATATTCGATCGTCTAAATAAAATTGACATTATCATAATCTAGTACTTGATATATTGATTATTTGGTCTCTTGGGATACGACCTTGCTTGCCACATACTACGAGCGAAGCCGTACACTTGCGGTCGAGCTTTAAAGATATAGGCGAACACACACACACACACACACACACACACACACATATATATATATATATATATATATATATATTGAAATAGATGACTGGATATTTTTAATTTTATTTATTAATTATTTGATTTTGTAATTTTGGAATCTGAATTACTGTGTGAATCATTTTTACGTACTCAAGCATAAAAAATTTTGAATATATATATATATATATATATATAATACATATATAAATAATTATTTTGTTACATTCATTCAACAAATAAGTAAAGTGACTAGGACATAGGCATGAATCCTGTCATATCATATCGAAGAATGAGCATTACATCATTTTGGAATCTGAATTATTGTATAAAACTATTTTAATGTAATCAAAGATAAATGAAATTTGAAAAGGAAATAAGTATGAATTCTTCCAGATCAGATCAAATAATTATTGTTACATAATGTGATTGATGGGGAAGAGGTGATAAAAAACGTTACATAATTGAGATGAGTAAAAAAAAAAAGAAATAATAAATAAATTAAATGTTTTGTTACCGAAGGTAACAGTTTTAGGTGGTATGTGAAAACTAATGAAATTGAATATTAAAAATTTTGGAGGGATAATAAAATTTAATGCAGAAAACTAATAAAATCGAATGTTGAAAGTTTTGGAGGGATAATAAAATTTAATGCATGATAATATAATTTAATGCTTTGTTGCTCCTCTTTATATATATATAGATATAAAAAGTCTTTATAACCTCTCTCTCTTAATAAATTAATTTATATCGTATTAAGAGTCTTTAAACCCTTTTCATCTCTCTCAGCATGTATTGTCGTTTCCTACATATTTTTACTGGTTAGCTACTCAGCCCCCATAACAAGGTACTGCTTATAGCTATATATTTAGATTATTTTATTTTACCTTTTTAATTAATTTATCATTTACTATTTTTTCTATTATTTTATTTATTATAATTACAATTTCAGAGATTTGCAATACGTAAAAACCTGTATACTTTGACTTAGTTGTAGGCGTAGTTATGAATTTGTGTTTTAATATTAGCCTCTTTTCCTTTTTTACAGCTATTAATATAAAATTTACAATTTCGAATTTTTTGTTCTTGTTACTATGACTACTAATCTGCATTTAAAATTAATATTTATGTGTTCAATTTATATTGAGAATCATTAAATGGTTTTGTTATAGTATTTATGCAACTTTTAATATTTTTTGTTTTATTTTTCCAGATAATGAATGAGAATGAGATTATTGAAGAACCAAAGTTGGGAATGATTTTTAGTTCTCAAGAAGAAGCATATTCATCTTACTCCAATTGTGGAATACAAAAGGGGTTAGGTGTGATGAAAAGAAGCTCAAAACGAGGAGATGACGGCGTTGTTGGATACTTTACTTTTGCATGTGTTAAAAATGATAAGAAGAAAAAATCTACCGGAAAGAATTCATTTGCCCCAAAACTTTCAACAAAAACGGGTTGTAAAGCCAAGATAAGATTGTCATTGTGTGATGATGGGAATGTTCGAGTGACAACAGTTCATCTTGATCACGACCATTTGTTAAGCCTCGAAAAAGCACATCATTTTGGATGCAACAGAAAGATAGTTGATCATGTGAAAAGAAGGCTTGAGATAAATGATGAAACAGAGATTGGATTGAGTAAGAACTATTATTCTCTTGTTGTAGAAGCTAATGGGTATGAGAATGTACCTTTAATGAGAAAGATTGTCGCAACCATATCAAGAAAGTAAGAAGAAGAAAACTTGGTGTTGGAGATGCAGAAGCAGTTTGCAAGTATTTTGCTCAAATGCAAGAAGTCGATAAAAACTATTTCTCAGTCGTGGACATTAATGAGGAGTCTCGTATTAGAAACTTGTTCTTGGTAGACGGGCGAAGTAGGGCTTCTTATGAAGATTTTGGAGATGTAATCACGTTTAACACGACATACCTAACTAATAAATATAAAATGCCTTTTGCTCCATTCGTCGGCGTGAATCATCATGGACATTCTATATTGTTTGGTTGGGGGCTGTTAGCTAATGAAGACACAGATTCATTTGTGTGGTTATTTGAGTCGTGGGCCTCGTGGCTAAAGTGCATGTCTGTATGTCGTCCTAAGAGCATAATCATTGATCAATGCAAGGCCATGAAAAATGCTATTGAAATTGTTTTTGGCAATAGTACTCGGGATAGATTGTGTTTATGGCATATAATGCAAAAAAATCCAGAAAAGTTGAGTGGATATTCCGAATATGAAGATATCAAGACTTTCATGCAAACAGTTGTTTATGATGCTCGTACTGAAGAAGAGTTTGACAGTGGGTGGTCAATGATGATTGGTGGCTATAATCTTCATGATAATGAATGGTTGCAGGGACTATATACTAATAGAGAACGTTGGGTTCCTACATATGTGAAAAATTCGTTCTAGGCAGGTATGTCGACCACACAAAGGAGTGAATGTATGAATGCTTTTTTTAAAGGGTTTGTTAATCATAAAACCACTTTGAAGCAATTTGTTGCTTTATATGAACAAGCCTTGAAAAGAAAAGTTGAGAAAGAGAATATGGCAGATTATGAGTCTTGGAATTCTCGGTTTCATTGCTTGAGCAATTACGATGATGAAAAGTAATTTCAAAGTGCTTACACAAATGTGAAATTTAGAGAATTTCAAGATGAGTTGAGGGACAAATTTTATTTTCAACCTTCTCTCGTTAAGATTGAAAATTCTGTATAGGAGTACAAAGTTGAAGAAGATGTAAAAGTTGACGACATCAGAAAAGATGTGACTTTTGCTGTACACTTTGATGAATTTACTCATGAAGTTAAATGTGTCTGCCGTTTGTTTGAGTTTAGAGGAATTCTTTGTAGACATATCATGTCTGTGCTAATCGCAAGAAGAATAAATGAAGTTCATCCTCGTTATAGTTTGCATCGATGGAGAAAGGACCTAAAACGAAGATATATGTTGGTGAGAATTGGATATAATCCTTTGAGCCAACAAATACAACAATGTGAAAAAATCTGCAAAGCATTCCACGAGGTTGCTGTAATTGCTGCGGATGATGAAGAAAAATATGAGTTGGTGATGAAATGCATACGAGAATTAAAGTTAAAAGTTACCGGTGATGAATTAAATCAGAAGGAAACAGCTCGAGCATTTTCTTCACAACCTCAAAATTATGTTGAGCAACGAAAAGTGTTAGGTGTAGCAAATAAAGTTTTGAGATTGGAAGTCGTGGTTCAAAAGCTTAAAAAAAATACTCAAAACAAGAAGCTTAAGGAGACTGCAACAAAAAACTTGAAATGCACAAAGGTATAAATGAATATTTTTTTTATGTCTATTATATAATGCATATAAATTTACATTTTTAGATATATTTATGGATAGGCGCCTATGAAAACATTGGAAGGCAATAGCGTATGCGATCCAACTGCTTTTAAAGCTACATTCGATAATCTTGAGGTATAGTAAATTGAGTTAGAATATTATATTCTTTATTGTTAATCCAAGAAAAATATAGCATGCTCTTCCCTTTTTATGTAATACGAACAGGTTAATCAAGTTCCGAGTTTTGGAAGATATTACATGCCAAGGCCACCCGATCCATGCATTTATCCCCATTCAGTTCAACTTTAAGAAAAGGTAAAACGTTTATTTTCTGAAGTAAATTTTTTGAAGCATGATATGATATATTCAATTTTATTTTTTTTATTTTGTGTGTGTTTATAATGAATAGGTTATTCCAGTTTCGACTTTTGGACGGTACTGCATCCCACGGTTACCTGCTTCACCCATTTATCCTGAAAGTAGTTCGATTCAACTTCAAGAATGCGTAATCTTTCATTAACATTTAACATGATACAATATATGGATAAAACTTGAAAATATTAATTTTGTAAGGCTAATATGTTAAGTTTTTTTATAGGATCCTTTTAATCCACTCTTGGGTGGAGGTTATGCTATAAGGAATAATAGCATACATGCAACAAATTCGACACAGGTAACTACATATGTTTTTATATTAATCTAATCTAATTGATATAAAAATAGTTCTTATATATCCCATTTTTACTATTTACTAGGATCGTTCCATTGTAGTTTGATTTTGTTTTATGTCTTTNTATTGCAGGAAAACCGACACATGTTTGATTTAAATGAAGATCAGAACTCATTACATGATTCATTTAAGTAGTTTGAGTTCTTTAAAAGTTAGAACGTGTGTGGTTTAGGAAAATTTTTACATGTTTTATTTTTCTAAAGACATTGACTTCAATTTTAAGCAACTTTTTGTTTGTTCGATTTGTTTGTTGGGTTCTCGGTGACAACAAAGGACTTGAGTTTTTTCAGAAATTATCCCGCTTGTTTTATTAAAGTTGTGGAATTTATTAAATTCACGCGTGATGAGTTTGGCAGTAGTAACTTTAATAGTAGTAACTTGAGCATATATTGTTATATCTAATATCATAAAGTTTCTTGGTCAAGAGAAACAACCAGTGAAGAAAGGAAAATTATTTGTTGTAACTAAATGTGTTGCCTCTCTGTCTGCAAGCTTTCCTATTTGCAATTGTTGTAACTAAATG
The DNA here is from genome assembly GCA_008636005.1 of Striga asiatica. Lineage (NCBI taxonomy): Eukaryota > Viridiplantae > Streptophyta > Magnoliopsida > Lamiales > Orobanchaceae > Striga > Striga asiatica. Next base: position 638,453 of record BKCP01009403.1, on the reverse strand, counting down.
TGCTGCCTCTGTCTTCAAGCTTTGTTATTTGCCTGATGATGATAATTCACAAGGTGATTACAGCTCAACTTATTTTGTCATATAAATTATAAGTATTATACAAATAGTCACTCAAAATTTACCAACAAGTCACATTTAGGCAACACAAGTTTAATATTCCATAACCAAAGTTCAAAGTTCACAGCAAAAGCACTCAATAATCAAAATTCAGACACCAAATGCACTACAATACAAGGTACAACAAACCCTAACAACAAATCGATCACTCTATAATCAAATAAACAAACAAATCGCCAGAAGAAAGAAAAAATCTATCTCCCAAACCCAAAACGATGTCGTCTCACAGTAACCTGTCGGTGGCCATCAGCGACACCCCTTTTCTTGGCTACCGGTCCTACTTCCGTCCCCACAGCCGGTTCGTACGCCGTCCCCTAGCCTCGGCGGCACCGCCCGCTTCCTCTGCTGCGGCCACGCAAGCCCTCAGTCCGCGTTCACGAGCCCTTTGATTTGTGATTCCTTATTTTGGAACCAATTTTATTTTGCAGCATCAAAAGAAGAAAGAACTCAATTTGAACAAATCTTTGAAAACCCTAAAATTGGTGGGAAAATTAGAACAGAAAATGGAGAGAGAAGAGAGAAGAAGTATACGGTAAAAAATGGGGACGGTTTGGGGGAATTAGAATAGGAAAAATGGAGAGAGATAATGCAAATACGAAATTAATAAGAGATATAAGTGACGTGGGTTGACACATCAGGGAGTACTCCATACGGTGGGAATTTAGATGGGGCAAGAAGCATTTTTCGATAAAAATTTTAAGGCTATTAATGTAAATTCTATAGTTGTTACATGACAAAAAAAAAATATTCATATATCAAACATAAACTATTAATAAATGTCAAATAAACATTGAAATCTTCCAAAACATAAAGAAATCAAAACATGTGAAAAAAATCTCAAAAAGACTAAAACACGCCACCCGCTGCACGATTCACAAATAAAACGCTGTGGATCACCCCAAGCCTTCAACAACCATCAATCGACCTGGTGCCATTAACCTGTAGACAGTCCGGTCAAACTAGTCATCGGACATCGCTTGACAGCCATCGAATCGAGTTAGCGACAAGAACTCTGCCATCGATGAACGCCAGTTCGCTAATGTCCGCTTCACTCCTTGTCATCGGGTTTAGTGTCAGATTTGCAATCGCTAAAGATCACATGTCAATCGACTGCCATTCACGACTTGTCTCCCAGTCACCACCTCGTCATCCACTGTCGGTTGGTGAAACCTTCTGTCGCGCTGCGTCGCAGTCGGTTGTAAATCCCCAAATTCGAGTCGCCGCCGCCACGATTCATCAATTATTTCTAGTGGTGTGGTGTGTCAAGAAACATAATTGAAAAGAAGAATTTAGTTGGATTTATGTTTGTGGTGGTGTCCGTGTATGTGTTTGTCATGCATAGAAATTGAAAGAGAAGAAAGAATGAAAGGAGAAGGGGGAAAAAATCTGGAAGAATGAGAAGAGATGGGAAAATGACTTGAAAAGAAAAAAGGAATGAAAAGAAAAAAGAAGATAAAAATGTTGGAATAATTGCAATAAAAGGGTGATGGTATAATTTGCAAATAAAAAATATAATTAGATATATATATATATATATATATATATATATATGCAAATAAAAGTAATTTTAACTATAAATGAGGTAATTTTCTATATAAAGTACCACACATAACAAGGCCACAGTTGGGGTTATTAAATCGAGTAAATTACAATTTCAGTTATGTATGTTTCACTCTCCTAACTTTTCCGTCCTCTTCGAATTGTGTTTTTTATTTTTGTCTAGTATGTTTGCAAAATGGTTACACAAAGGTCATTTTCATACATAAGCGACGAAATTAGAAACTTTTTTGCAAAACATAAAGGACTTTTTTGTTGCGAAAATAACGTTTTTGTAACCTTTTTGCAAACATACGGGACGAAAATAAAAACGCAATTAAAAAAGGACGAAAAAATTAGAGTACTGAAACATAAATGACTAAAATTACAATTTACTCTATTAAATCAAACTCAATCTCATTTTTCAACCAAAAAGGGCAGTATCATCTTGACTTTCTACCGAGACTTTTCTTCGCCCAAATCCCGTAACCCTAGCACCCCTCTCAACTGTTTCGCTTTCCTTCCACGGCGGCGGTGCGGCGCCGGCCAGTGGTCGCGCTCGACCGCCGCCCCTCCTCTGCTATCCCGGACCTTTGGAGTGGCTACGGAGTGCTTGCGCCAATGGGTAAGCCTTGTTCTTTTTCGCTGGCGAAGTTGCGATTGGAGGCGGCGAGCTCTTCGATCATCGATTGGTTCGCAATTGATGGCGTTAGTTGCTCGCTGGTCGTGATTGGAGGTGAGTACTCCTTCATTTCCTTCTTTTGTTCCTATTTCTGTACCTTTTGCGCGAATGAAGGGCCTATCGGCCGCTCCCGTTTTCCAACGGGTCTCCGTTCGGGGTTTTCCTATAATGGTGCCTGTGGTTTGTGGTGCTTCGACTGGTTGTGGGTCGAGAGGTGGGGTGGGGCTCTGACGGGGTGTCGGATCTGAGGGCCTGGGCCGCCCCCCCCCCNCCTGAGCCCCCCCCCTGTTTCGTCTAGTGGTGTTAGACGGCAGGAATCTGGTGCTCCGACGCTCGGCTAGTGGTGTTAGGCGTGCTCGTGAAGTGCTAAAGTGGGTGCGAGTTCGGTTATCCTTCCGGTTGAGGCGGGTCGTTTTGGAGTTCAGTTTGTGTTTGGGCTCGACTTCTTGTATAGGCCTTGTGGCAGTTTCGGGAGCCGTCCCCTGGACTTAGATTATCCTTTGATATCGACTGTTCTTCGCTGGTTCGAGCTGGCTGATCTGCTGTGGAAAGGCCTTTTATTTAGATGTGTTTTTTCCTTCTTTTTTGGTAGTAGTTTAGTTTGTTGTTCTTGTTTTGTGTGTTAGTATATGTGTTTGTGCTTGTCGTTGTGTTTTAGGTTTGGGCCGTTGGCCTCTGTGCGCCCGAGTGTCACTTTATTACTCTGTGGGGGTCCGACACTCGGGTATTACCCTGTGGGGGTCTTTTTGTTGTTGTTTTTTGTGTCTTTTAGTGTTCTTGAGTATTACCCCGTGGGGGTCGGTTTTAGGCGGTCTTTTGACCTGTCCTCCCATTTTTCAGCTATTGGTTGCTTGTATTCAGCTATTAGCTGCTTGTAATCAGCTGGTAGTTGCTCTTAGCACATTTGTGCGTTTTATATAATATCTCTATCGTTTCGTTAAAAAAAAGTATGAATGCATTTATTTTTTTTTGAAAAAAAAAGTTATACCCACCCAACGATTAACATCTATAGTCAATTTTGGGGTAAGATGTCACTAACTTGAACGGGTCACGCGGATTAACTCATTGGGTCCGAGTGAGCACCCGACCCGCATCACAAACCCTCTCAGACTCGGTTGATTTTATCATTTCGGTATCCCTTCGCAGTTCTCTCCCCTCTCCATCTCTGCTGCTTCAACATTTTCTCTACCGACATTGTAACGATTGAAATCAATCCGACTTCCGGACAAGACCTGTAATCTCCCTCCTCAAACGATGTCGTACGAAGAGGACGAGGAAGCATTCGATCACGCGCTCCTCGTCGTCCGCGAGGTCTCCGTGTTCAAGATCCCTCCCCGCCCCACCAGCGGCGGCTACAAGTGCGGAGAGTGGCTCCAGTCCGATAAGATCTGGACCGGACGCCTCCGGGTCGTCTTCTGCAACTCGCGCTGCGAGATCCGCCTCGAGGACCCCAGCTCCGGCGACCTCTTCGCCGCCTGCTTCGTCAACCCGGGCCAGAGGGAGATCGCCGTCGAGCCGGCGCTGGGCTCCTCCAGGTACTTCGTGCTGAGGATCGAGGACGGGCGTGGGAAGCACGCGTTCATAGGGCTTGGGTTCAATGAGAGGAACGAGGCGTTCGATTTCAATGTGGCGCTGTCGGATCACGAGAAGTACGTCAAGAGGGAGGTAGAGAAGGAGGCGGGAGGCTCCGGCGCCGTGGAAGGTGGAGAGGACGGGCAGATCGATATTCATCCCGCCGTGCACCATAGACTTAAGGTGATTTTATCTGCTTCTCTTTTTCAACGTTGAAGACCCATCTGTTACATTATTCTTGTCTTTCTGAGGAAGTTAAGCGATGTTCTGTTTCGTGCCAAACTTTCTAATTGATCGCTTTGTATGATACGTATCTTATTTCTACCTTCGAAATCAATCTTTTATTTTATGGTTATAGTTCAGCAGAAAGTTCAGGTTGAGATCTTTGGAAAACCTGCTAAATCTGAGGTTTGATATTACAGGATTCTTGTAAAGCAATTTTAGAAAGAAGTTTCAAATATGATGATTTTTTACTTTTACACTAGTCTTTGCTTCAGCACTCTATTACTACAGATAGTGAGTGAGCATTCAAATCACTTTCTTGTTTTGATGGATCCTTTTGGGTAATTTATCAAGTTTGAGCTTGTGATGTCCGATGATGCAGTGATTGCAGCAATAAATTATTAAATATTGTCCTAGTGATGATCTTTTTGATAATTTTGGAATGGTGATGGTTCTTTTTTTTTTTTAGCTGTTTCGTTATCTTAGCATTGTAATTAAAGGTCCCATTTTTGTTTCGTCATGTCGTAAGTTACTTTCTTTTTTCCTTCATCTTGCTTAACCACGGTTATCTTCAATTTGACAAATTTTCCTCAACCTATAACGAAATTGAACTAACTTTCTCCACTTCATGCAATGCTTAGGAAGGTGAAACAATTCGAATAAATGTAAAGAATAAGCCATCTAGTGGGCAGGCATGCTATCTGCTGCTGGAAAATCCAAAACTTTAAGCCTTGCTTCGCCACCAAACACGGCCATGAAAATAAGGTCCCCTCTTCCTCCTCCGCCCAATGATCCTGCTGCTGCTAGAATGAATTCAACCAATCATGGTGGTGGTTTGAACAGAGCCAAAGATAACTCGAGCAACTGCAGTGATTTTCTTTCTGATCTTTCTCAACTCAAGGTATGTCAGTTTACAGATTTTGTTTTCTAAACTAGCACCATATATTATCCATAGTTTTTTTCTCTTTATTTAAATATATCAATGTGAAAAGTTTGCAAAAGTTTGCAGTTGGTGTTTTCTGAGTATGGCCTTCTGCAGTATCATTTTTCCACAAGTATTCTGATCTATTAATGCTTGTGAATTACGAATATATTGGTAATGAATACCTTTGGTAGGTAGCTTACCATTGATTTGGAAAAGATGATGAAAATTCAGACTATCTGTTAGATTGTTTACTGATTTAATTTGGAAAAGACAATGAGCATCTAGGTCTGCAGGAACAGTAAAATTTTCTTTTTATGCATATGGCAATATCATAATAACATCTGCTGTATAAACCTTTGTTTGATTGCTGTATGCCCATAAGTGCTATGTACATAAAGTTTCTAACTACATTCCTGAAGTTTTTTGTTTTTTATTTTTTTATTTTTTTTCCCTTATGCAAACCTCAAACTAAACTATTAATGTGTGTTTCCATAATTTGTAGGCGTGGCCTAGATCCAACGCCATCTTCCCTTTGACCCTCATGATGATGATTTAACTCATCATCTTTACTCTGATGGGCCCTTCATTGCTGCATTTACTATCGGCCGTACTATTTCGACATGGACCATGCGCATTATACTTACCAGACCAAGTTACTTCTCTAAAGTTGACTACCGTACTCAATGGAATCTCAGAGTTAGGGACAAAATATATGTAACGGTAATCGGAGAGGGCAAGAAGAAGGGCGTCAAGTATTGGGTGTATCTGAACAACCTAGGTGCTGCGTGGGGACGTAATGGCAGAGAGATGGTAGCCAAGAGGATGGTGAGGAGGCTTATGTCTTATTCTTGCTCGTCATGCTTAGGCGTTTCTAATTTTATTTTCAATAATTGTAATAGATTTGGACTAAATTTGATTTCTCTCTCTTGTGAACAATTTGATTTCTATCTCTCTTGTGAACATGAATGGTAATAGATTTGGTAAGTTACCATGGTGGTGTTTATAATAAATTGTCCAAACATACCAAATCTATTACAATTCATGTTCACAAGAGAGATAGAAATCAAATTGTTCACAAGAGAGAGAAATCAAATCCAAATAACTTACCAAATCTATTACAATTATTGAAAATAAAATTGGAAACGGCTAAGCATGACGAGCAAGAATAGGGACATAAGCCTCCTCGACCATCCTCTTGGCTACCACCTCTGCCATTACGTCCCCACGCAGCACCTAGGTTGTTCAGATACACCCAATACTTGACGCCCTTTTTCTTGCCCTCTCCGATCACCGTTACATATATTTTGTCCCTAACTCTGAGATTCCACTGAGTACGGTAGTCATCTTCAGGGAAGTAACGGGTCTGGTAAATATCATTTGCATGGTCCATGTCGAAATAGTACGGCCTGACAGTAAATGCAGCAATGAAGGGCCCACCCGAGTAGAGATTTTCGATTTGTCTTTGTCTTCACCAGCCGTTGATTTCTCACTCTTCGTTTGTGGTGGTGGTAAAGATACCGAGTGCCTTAATTTTACTGTGCTGCTACAAATATCTTCATTTGTACTATTTTGGCCAAATTTTGTGGAAGACATCAGTTGACTTCCATTGCTTGCATTTTTATTTTTCTTGGACATGTCAATTACCTAAGTGAAGAAAAGCAAAAAAAAATTGAAATCGAAACATAATGATCACAAAGATGGAGTTGGCAAATCAGGAGACGAAGAGCCTCGAATGCATAAACTTGTTACAGAAGTAATAGAAGTTAAACTAAATTTAAGATTTCTAACTATATTAAATGATTATATAAGAATTTGTCTAAGCCCCTTTTTTTTTACTAAAAGATTCTTGTTCATATACCCATTAGTTAAACTATGTCCTCAATTTGTCTCAAACTTCTGTTTAGTCCCCGCTTGTTCATGTAGAATATTTGGTTTGTGAATATCAAAAAGACGGCTTAAGGAGAATGAAGAAAACGAAACAAAAATCAAAGTCGATGAACGTAATAATTACGTTCTCCTTATGATGAAATTGTCCCGTCAAATACCCACGGTTAACGGCAAACGTCTCTAAGATACAACGACTTTCGACCTGTATATAGCGATACTTCAAATATGCAAGCCTTCGGCGAACAATACTATTGTTTGGAACTGTCAAGACTCAATAAAAAATCAAAGAACAGAATATGATTTATGAACTTTGAAAATAAAATGCAAGAGCTCTTGAAAATTTTATTGTTTGACTATTTCATTGAATATCAACATCATTCATATGTGGCTTAAAACTACAAAAGCTTTAAGACAATATATTGTCCATTTTTACAATATATTTTCAACTCGAGTTTGCACAAACTCTTAAATCACATTTACCGGTGTGACTTATCTCGAGAGGACTAGTCAATTAAGCAACCATTTCGTACGATGCTTTTGTCATTTTTTCATTTTAACACAATTTTCATATTTGTTGTATGAATCAATTCTAGATTCACCAACTTCTAGTGTTAAAATTCACAAGTCTCAATTTATTATGCCATAAATTAGAACACTCAATAAATAAGACCAACTTATTTATCTTTTCGTCAACCAATAGATGACAATTTTTACAATAATTGTAAGATGACCTTTATTAAGGTCTACTTATGCTAAGAATACATCATATTTCGACGTAACATATTTGTTGATAATCATGAACTAATCTAAAACCGGTCTTACTCAATTAATGGTGAGAAAACTAGATTCTTATGATATCTTGGGCATGAAGAACATCCACGATCTCCAATATTCATTCTTAGCACACCAACTTGTTGGTTCCTTCAACACTTGAAGTCGAAAAGTTCCACAAATACTTCCTTCCATAGTTAAGGTTGTAGGACAACATTTATAAGCGCCTATGGGTCAAGTGACTCTTGTTCTTATCCGCTATAAACGTGAAATTTTAATCAAATATGTACTCGAACCACGACGGAAAGATCGAGCTCTGACAAGTATTATCTTGTCCTCGACAATTCGCACTATCCTTTACCCCTCTTTAGAAGTTAGTAATCTTCGACAAGGTACCCGGGTTTGTCAACATCGTAACGACATCCCTTGGATTTCTTGGCGTCCATCGTTTTTACGCTTCTTTCACGAGCTCGGCTCGGCCAAATTTTCCTTAGCCTCTAGCTCGCTCCATTTGGCCAATACTTCAGATTTTCAATTACTTTATTTTATCAGAAGACTATCTATCAAATCCTCAGTTTCATCTCTTTGCATCTATGCATGAGATAACTCTTGAAACAAATATTCCACAAAGGAGACAACTTTTCGACAATAGCCGTCACTTGAAAAAAGTTGAGCTAAGCTCGCTAAAATTGTGCTAAGATAAATTATTCTCGCGAGTATGGTGGTGCCAAGTACTTTACAAGAAAAAAATAAAATAAACAAGGAAAAAGAGAGGTAAAAGATAATAAAAAAAAATTAATTAGTACTCAAGAATCACAATTCAATAACCTCACTCATCGACATAATGCCAAAACTTGACCGCGCGTCACGACGCGAAAAATTAAAATTTTTTATTTCTCCTTGACTAATCTATACTGACTAGTATTAACGACAATTAAGGGTCGATCCCACGAGGAGTATGAATGAAATAATGATATTTCTCGTATTAATTGAAATTACGAAAGCAATAAAAGAGGGGGAGAGGAGAGGTTGAGATATAACGACTAACCTAACTAAAATCCTAATAAAACAAATAAAATCTAAACAATAAAATAAAATAAACTAAGAGAAATTTATAGTTCACGGTTCCGTCTACGTCTCGCCCGACTAGTCTAATTAATTGTGACGTCAAGTTTCACTATATTTTGAAATTACTAGCCCTAGGCAACAACACGCTCTGGTATGTGAATTTTTCCATACAATATATTTATCCGAAACACGCTCCTCTGTTAAACTTAACTACATTATAGTCTAGAACACGCAACTTTAGGATCTAAGAAAATAGGCTAAACTAAGTAGTAGACTCACACGCTCGGTCTACTTAGTTAGATCGTGTTATTCCCGACAGTTTTCGGCTATCGTTTGCTACTAACGAATTAAACGCAACAACAATTACGGATTGACTGTTTAATTCTAGCATTAGACGTGAAAAATATCATCTAGGTGATCAGTCTAAATAATATCAAACATATCATGGTTTATTAAGCAAAACTAAACAAGCAATTTCATAGAAACATAGTCAAGTACGTAGGATTCGATATCTGCGAAACTAGAAACAAAAACTAGTCTAACATATATAAATAATAAGAGAACGAGAAGAATATAATTATCCCTCGTGTGCGGTTGCGGTTTCTCACTGCGATTAACATGCTTCTTAGTATTTGTCCGTGCGATTTTTTTTTTTCTCAATTACTACGTGTTTTCTTCTCCTTTGTTTGCTCTTTCAACGGCTGCGTGATGGGGTCTCCCATTTTACTTTTTTCCTTGGCCTGTTCCCTCAAAGTGTACTCCAGTGTGCGTGAGTCATCTCCTTTCTAAATGAAATTAGCACATTAACCAATAGCCAAAATTCTCTGTGTGGGATGCAGGACAAATGTTACAATGTCTTGGCCCAATTGTTCCAGTAAACAACATCTTTTATCTACAAGGCTGATATCAATTTTTAGGCCATTTTTTTTTTAAATACATCCACCCTCTGGGGGACCAAAACTAGGCAGGTGTTGGGCGAACTCAGGCTGGTATGGGATACCCCCATACTCTGTCGACTGAAATTTCATTTAATGTCTCGCCGTCCATGAAATTACTCCAATTGTCTGAAAATAAATCATAAATATATCATTAGCACTTCAATTCATCTAGTAAATAAAATAAGTCAAAAAACATATGTGACAAAATTAAGCATATGAAAATACAAGAATAAATATATAAAATACTCAATTTTTCCGACCACTCACATATCCTCCTTAGATCGGTCACTACTCTGAAGTCGTTGTTGGTCTAGGACCCAATTACTCTGTCCCCTCAACTTTGTTGTCGAGGAAGAGCTAATCGATCTATATATTGTCGAAGGTGAGCTAATGTATGAATAAAAAAAAAAAAATTATACAGTGAGAAGATGCAAAATGTTAGTATTTAGATAGAGTTATTTGAGAGAATTTAGGAGACAAAGCAACGGGGTTGAAAAAATCTCTCGGAGGGTCAGTCATACCGTCCTTCGTTTTAATCAAGATAATCTTGCAGGAAAGGTCATTACGAGATACTTTTAGATGAGGTTTTGTATGTGGAGGTTATGAATATATTCAGAAAGAGATTCATCCGTAACTCTTGATGGTCACTTTCTTTCTAACGCCATTTTGTTAATGTCAGATGTCAACCACAATTAAATGGGAGGATTTATAGGTTATTAAAGTGATTAGGGATAAAAAATAATTGTTGAAGGGGATATTAAATTGGTTTCACGATTACAAATAAGGGTTTAGCACCATATAAGAGAAATAAGCTAGGACAAAGACACTGCCAATTGCCTTTAAGGAGGTCGACATAAAAGATAAAAGAGAGTGCGTAATAGTGTTGTATTAGTGAATTCGCGATGCTCATTATGATGCCTGAAGGGATGTATTTATATGCGAAGGCCATTTTCTACATTTATTCCTCGGAATATGTTTTGACGTACGTACTTGACCAAAACGAAGTGTTTTGGATTCAATTTTCGTTTAAAATGTGTACTGAATTTGATTTTTACCATGTTTACCTAAGGAAATTCGATCGACAGTTTCAACATCATAACTCACCACTTTAAATTCCATCACAACACGACAGAAACTAATTAAACAGGTAACCTAATATCTTACATTCATATGGTAGAGCTCATGAAACAGGTCCGGACTTATTATATTTCCGGACAAAATGATGATATGGTAAGTAATATAACAGCCTCTAGCTATAGTACAGCTCATTAGACAAGCGTGGTGTAATAACCATTTCCAATGGAGTCGCCTTAGACAAGGTAATACCCGTCCCCTCACTCATATCCACCGGCTCGTCTAATCCCGTTTTAATCTCAAACCCTTGTATGAAACGAGCCAGCACCAAGTGGGCCACCTGCATGGCACCTGGGCACGACCTCCTTCCCGACCCAAATGGTATAAACTCGTAGAATTGACCATTGAAGTCAACTCCCGCGTGGCCCGCCAAAAAGCGCTCGGGAAGAAACTCTTCGGGCCCGGCCTAAATGCGCGGATCTCGATGCAGCTTCCAGAGGTTGACTATGATCCACGTGCCTTTTGGTATTTTGTATTCCATTATGCGGCAATCTTGGGAGGCCTCGAGTGGTACGGATATGGGGCCTGGTGGGTAGAGTCGTAGGGATTCTTTGATTACGGCTTGGAGATAGGGTAGGTTGTGAATGTCCGATTCTTGGACCCATCGGTTTTTGCCGATTTTCGTGTCGATTTCGTGTCGAGCCCGTTGCATGACACTGGGGTGGTTTAGTAGTAGGGAGAGAATCCATGTCAGGTGGATTGATGTGGTGTCTGAGCCTGCTAAGATGAGGTTCTTCAAGGAAAGATATGTGTGGAATAGTTAGATCAAAGGCTTCACGGATTCGTGTTGTATATGTTTGTTATAATAAAACACCAAATGTAGTATAGTAAGCAGAGAGCTAGAAATGAATTTGGTTCCAAATACTTTTTTGGGAGACAACTTTTTGCTGAAGGAAAAACTCAAACCAAATTAATTATACTTAAAATTTAACTCAACTTTAACTCAACTTCACTATCCTCAATATTATCAATATAATTAAATAATAACAACCTATCAATAAATAATAACAACCTATCATTTTTACACGTTATATCAATTTTAATTCACTATTCATCTACTCACATAATTTTAACTAACTCACTTCATATCACCTCTATTCTACTTTTACATCAACCTAATTTTAATTATTTTATTTTAAATATTATTTTAATATAAACTCAAAATCCCACTAACAACTAACTACACCACGTTTTTCTAAATTAACCCTAGCTAACTCAAAAAAATACACTTTGAGTTAATTCACTCAAATTATTCTAACAAACACACCCTATGGTTTATGGATGAAGTTTGTGATGAATTATGTCGTTGGTTTTACCATTTTGGTGCTTCTGTTTCTTGTAATTATTCATCGAGAACAAATATTTTTTAGGAAAGCTCTGATAATTTGGGCACAGATAAATCTGTATTTAAGAACCTCCATTCAAAATAGTTCACAGCTTTAGCATGCTTGGATACAAAATTTCTCAAGAAAAATCCAAACATTTTTAACTCAACCAATTTTTCAACTCAACTTTAACTCAACCCCACTATTATCAATATTATCAATATAATTAAATAATATCAAGATCAAAGAACTGACCATACCAACTTTTTCAAAATTAACCAATCCAAACAAAAATTGCAATTTTGTTACTGTGATAAACGAGACTCGTCAATGAACCAAATTTACTTTGGAAAAGGGTCATTTGACCATAAATAAAAGTAGGGCCCTGCTTTGTCTGACAATTTAGACTCTTCAGATCTTATTATAACAATAGAACATATTAACATATATATTTTAGCCAGAATTGCAATTTTAGTCCTGTTGGTTTGATCCAGTGACGTTTTTAGTCCTAAAAATTGAACATTTTGCTAATTGGTCCCTATAATTTAAAATTCAACGCAATTTCAGCCATTTGTGCAACAGAATTTAAAATTACAAGACTTAAATTGCTAATAAAAGATTTATTAGCAATTTAAGTCCTGTAATTTTAAATTTTGTTGCAATTTCAGTTCCAAAGGACTGAAATTGCAGCAAAATACTAAATTATAGGATCAAAAAGACAAAACAGAAATGACCACCAATATCAAGTTGCACGAAAATGACCACCAATATCAAGTTGCACGAAAAACTAGGAATAATTATAAAACAGAAACAGAAAGAAAAACTTGTGGATAAAAAAGCAGTTAAAAACATACCTGTATAGTCGTCTTAATAATCGTTTCCTTAGCATGCCCGTAATTCAAGAGCCTATCATCAATCTCCGAAAGCATCACATCAATAAAATCCCGCTCGTCATCGCTCTTTCCCCCCTTCTCCAAATGCTCGTCGACCCACCTTCCCGTGACAACATCCAACTCCTCCGAAATCCTCCTCATTGCCTTGACGTGTCCCCCGAAATCCACCCACCTCAGGGGCAAAAACGGAATTGCATCCGACAACACAAACTGACCCGACACGTACATAAACTCCTTGATCACCTCTCTAAACAGCGCGCACTCTCCACACTCTCCGTGTATCGTCTTCTGGTTATCATCTTCACGATCACGTCCAAACTCAACTCCTCAAACCACTTGCTAATGACGAAATTGCCCCCGGCGTGAAGTGTTAGAGTAGAATACCCGATGTTCCAATCTGATTGGATCTTTTTCTACTTTTAAAGACAATTTATTGGAAATTATATTATTTTGAGGCATAGCTTTATCTTATGTATTTGCATTTATCTTATATTTGCACATATGATAAAGTCCTTAGATCATTATTAGCTATGAGGCATGATTGCGCATTTGATGGCAATCATGGAACATGTCTTTAAAGATGTGATCTTAAATAAGTTTCAAGTCGATGGGTGTTTCGAGACAGGACATCGAATAACCCGGTAAGACTTGTGCATATGATGTATGCTCATCGGATGAGAATGTTGCATTCCATCAACATTAGCGTGTAGACGCGAATGCATATATGCGGGTGTTGTTGGAGAACAAGTTCACTGAACATGACCCGATGAAAATTCTTAACTGGAAGTGTTAACTGTCGAATAAGAATTTTCATGTTGCAATAGTACATGATTGATCCTCTGACTTGAGGAACAATAGTAATCTTGTGAATATTGTGTTTTACTTTAATTTATCCTTTGATTGCTTGACAATCATAATAGAGATTTTTTGGATAATGTATTAATATGTATGGAGGTTTATCTGTGGCCAACAAAGAATTCAATACTTATGTGGATAAGTGAATTTCCTATGTTTTTCATAGTTTGTGATTCAAAGACCTTGGCCAAAGCAGGATGAATATGGATTCATAAAGGAATCGCTAAACTTGAAATAGAATCATAGTTATTAAATCAATTGGGTTTCGACTTATAAATCCATGCCCAAGATTTAATCAGAAAATTAGTTGTCGAAAGAATTTTACATGTATGCACTTGCAATTGAAAAGGTTTACTCGCTATTTCACTTAATATTAGATAATCATGCTACTTGCTAGGTGTTCCCATGATTTGTTGGTTCTTGAAATTAAGGAGTTAATTTCAAGAATTTAAATTACAATCAAGTTGTAAACCCACTACTAGTGTTAATTGTGAACCTAAAAGGGTCACACCAAATTTTGGATGATGACAATTTGGAAATTGGTATTTCCAATAGTTGGATTAATTGACAAGTCCTAATTAAATATTTGATTATTTAATTAAAATCTAATTTTGATTAGATGTCAATTAAAGGAATAAAATAAATTAATCAATTGGATTGATTAATTAGGCTTTGGATATTAATTAAGTAATTATTTGAATTACTAAATTAATAGTTGGATTTTAAAATTGGACTTTAAAATTCAAAATCCAAATATTAATATGATTATATATTAAAAGCCTACATAAAAGAGGAGATTTTATTTTACATGGGAGATAAGATTTTGACCAATTAATTTAGAAAGTTGGTTTTATAAATTATGGGTCATTATCTTTAATTATCTTTAATTAAGATTAAGGATTTAAAATAAAAAANACTATGTTAGGTGTGAGTTGTTGTCCGCTCCACCTCACAATTCACAATAATGTTACACTTTTATTATATATATATAGAGTTGGGATCACATGAGAATGGTAGAGAATGAAAGAAATAAGAATAAATATGGACCATGGGATCAATCATATCAATGGGTGTGATGAAGTCAAACTATGGTCAATCATTAATGGCATTCTAGTAATTAATTGATCACATTGTAGTCAAATATGTATATTTGACCAATAATTAAGGGTAAGATGGTCAATACACTTATAATCATGTGCAAGAAGACATTTTGAAGAAAATAAGACATTAAAAAAAATTGGAAACAAGAAGACTATAATAATGGAAGAAGAATGAGATATGTGTGTAGTTGCTTCTTGAAGTGTGATTTATAAATAGAGAAATGAATTCACATGCAAAACAAGTATAGTAACTATAAAAAGGAATCTAATGCAAAAGAAATCAATGCCAATTAATTGTTTATTCATTTGTCATCCAATTGAAAATAATCCAATGCTGCAAAGTAATAATGTAAGGTAATAATGTTTCACATGGCCTTGTCCGAAATTATTGCATTTGGCATTGTATTGGTCAGATTTGTTCACTTCACATGGTCTTATCCGGAAAGAATCCAATGGTTAGATGTACCATTTGTCATTGTCCAACAATAATGTAGAGTAATAATGTTTCATATAGCCTTGTCAAAAAATATTGCACTTGGCATTGTGTTGGTCAAATTTGTTCACTTCACATAGTCTTATCTGGAAAAATTTCAATGGTTAGATGTACCATTTGTCATTGTCCAACAATAATGTAGAGTAACAATGTTTCACATGGCCTTATCAGAAATTATTGCACTTGGCATTGTGTTGGTCAAATTTGTTCACTTCACATGGTTTTATCTCGAAAGAATACAATGGTTAGATGTACCATTTGTCATTGTCCAACAATAATATAGAGTAATAATGTTTCACATGGTCTTATCGGAAAGAATCCAATGGTTAGATGTACCATTTATGATGCAGTGTATAATTTTATGATTTTGATTTAAATTTATTAGTTAATCTTATTAATCAAATATATATACATAAATATGTAAATTTTAGCAAGCATAATGCAATAAAATGTAATTTGTAGAGATTATTTAATAAATTAATAAAATTAGAAAAGAATATGTTTGGAATATTCTTTTAGAGGGAGTTATAGAGGAAATGAGTTGGAGTTGCTGGCACTCTTAAAACTGTAAAACTAGTGGTATTTCAATGTAGAAACTGTAAAGATAAAGAGTATGGTTGGAGATGCTCTTAGTCTGATAATAGATGGAACCAAATGAGTTATTAATGTTTATGAGCCCATATCCATCACATAAAAAATAATCAAACATGGTTTTTATTATCAGATGGAACCAAATGAGTTATTAATGTTTATGAGCCCATATCCATCACATAAAAAATAATCAAACATGGTTTTTTGGGGTATAAATCGGCTAATCTCCATAAATAAAGTATTAAAAAGTCTCTAAAAGTTGAAATTGAATACACCCCCGCTTAACCTTTTAAAAATTGAAATTTTACATAAGGGATAAGACATGCCACCCACTGCACGATCCACAAATAAAAAGCCATGGATCACCCCAAGCCTTCCGCAGCCATCAATCGACCCGGTGAGGCATATCCACCCACGTCTGTCGCTTCGGGAAGATAGGGCCATCATCATTAACCTTTAGACAATCCGGTCGAACCAGTTATCGGCCATCGCTTGATAGCCATCGAATCGAGTTTGCAACAAGAACTCTGACATCGATGAATGCTAGATCGCTAATGTTCGCTTCACTCTTTGTTGTCGGGTTTAGTGTCAAATTGGCAATCGCTAATTATCACATGTCAATCGACTACCATTTACGACTCATCGCCTAATAGCCACCTCGTCATCCACTTTCGGTTGGTGAAACCTTTTGTCGCGTCCGTAGGTAGAGTGGGAAAATAGACTAATGTTGTGGACTAATGAAGCGGTTGGGCGCACGGTAAGCTAGCCTATTCCTCTCCGAGGTACTATAAATATGGTATAAAAACCACCAGTCGGTTGTAAATCACCAAATTCGAGTCGCCGCTACCATGATTCTTCAATTACTTCGAGAGGTGTGGTGTGTCGAGAAACATAATTGAAAAGAAGACTTTAATTGGATTTATGTTTCTGGTGGTGTCCGTGTATGTGTTTGTCATGCATAGAAATTGGAAGAGAAAAAAGAATGAAAGTAGAAGACGAGAGAAAAACTGGAAGAATGAGAAGAGATGGGAAAATGACCGGAAAAGAAAAAAAGAATGAAAAGAAAAAGAAGAAGATACAGAACATTGGACCCCACTTCATATGAATATTATGTACACATCTATGTACATTTATTATGTACATATAGTATTTTCAAAATATAAATGTATTTTTTCTTTAAAAAAAAGTTGTACCCACCCAACGATTAACATCTATAGTCAATTTTTGGGTAAAATGTCACTGAGGTTAACGGGTCACGCGGATTAACCCCATTAGGTCCGAGTGAGCACCCGACCCGCGTCGCAAACCCTCTCAGTTGATTTTATCATTTCGGAGAAAAGTGTATTTTTCGTCCTGTAAGTTTACCCCCTCTGAATAATTTAGTCCTCTTCGAATAGCCAATTTGAGTTTCGTCCTCTAACTTTAAAAAAAGGTTGCAGATTCGTCCCCGACTCGCCGGAAACCCGTTAATTGGCCGGAAACACGCACGTGATGGAAATTAACGGCTCTTTAAGCCTACGTGGAGCCGGATTTCCCACACTGGCGACCTTATTTACACGTGGAGGACGGAAAATAAACGAAAAAAAAAATTCCACGCATCGAAACACGTAGATTAGGAGGGAAAAACAATGAAAAGGCACGAAACCTGAACAGACATCCCACTTCTTCCCACAATCTCATCGCTTTCCCAAATCCAAATTCTCTCTGGAAAAAAAACCCTCAATCGTTCCCAAGTCCTAAAGCCAAAAAAACCGAAATCTCAAAATCAAGTATTGAGAAGCAAGAATTCAAATGATTCCTGAGAAGGTGTTCATCCGGAAGAAGATTCGTATGCACAATGGACCTCCCACATATGTTCAGTGATATTTTTTTTGTTTGTTTATGGAAAATTCATGCAACGGAATGTTCATTTTTTTATGAAGATCCCTAAATTCGAGGTGAAAATGGTTCATTTTTTAAAGTTCGTACAATTAAAATGAAATTAGGATCTAAATTCCGTACATTGTAATGAAATTAGGTGAAGGAAAATTTCGAAGGTGAAGGAAAATTTCGAAGGTGAAGGAAAATTAGGGTTCTTGAACGAAATTGACAATTTTGAAGAACAAAATCAACAATTTTCAAAATTAGGGTTCTTGAAGATTTGGGGATCTTGTGATTTGGAAAAATAGGGTTGAAGGAGGATGAAAATGATTCAAAATTAGAAAACCCGTTTCATTTTATGCCCGGTTCTTTCCCAAGTGTTTCGGCACGTGGAAATTTTTTTTTTCGTTTATTTTCTGTCCTCCACGTGTAAATAAGGTAGCCAGCGTGGGAAATCCAGTTCCACGTAGGCTTAAAGAGCCGTTAGTTTCCATCACGTGCGTGTTTCCAGCCAATTAACGGGTTTCCGGCGAGTCGGGGACGAATCTGCAACTTTTTTTAAAGTTAGAGGACGAAACTCAAATTGGCTATTCGAAAAGGACAAAATTGTTTAAACTTACATGACGAAAAATGCACCTTTCTCTCTCATTTCGGTATCCATCTCGCAGCTCTCTCCCTCTCCATCTCTGCTGCTTCAACATTTTCTCTACCGACATTGTAACATCCGACTTCCGGACAAGACCTGTAATCTCGCTCCCAAAACGATGTCGTACGATGAGGACGAGGAGGCGTTCGAGCACACGCTCCTCGTCGTCCGCGAGGTCTCCGTGTTCAAGATCCCTCCCCGCCCCACCAGCGGCGGCTACAAGTGCGGAGAGTGGCTCCAGTCCGATAAGATCTGGACCGGACGCCTCCGAGTCGTCTCCTGTAACTCACGCTGCGAGATCCGCCTCGAGGACCCCAGCTCCGGCGACCTCTTCGCCGCCTGCTTCGTCAACCCGGGCCAGAGGGAGATCGCCGTCGAGCCGGCGCTGGATTCCTCCAGGTACTTCGTGCTGAGGATCGAGGACGGGCGTGGGAAGCACGCGTTCATAGGGCTGGGGTTCAATGAGAGGAACGAGGCGTTCGATTTCAATGTGGCGCTGTCGGATCACGAGAAGTACGTGAAGAGGGAGGTAGAGAAGGAGGCGGGAGGCGACGGCGCCGGGGAAGGTGGAGAGGATGGGCAGATCGATATTCATCCGGCCGTGCACCATAGACTTAAGGTGATTTTATCAGCTTCTCTTTTTCAACGTTGAAGACCCATCTGTTACATTATTCTTGTTTTCCTGAGGAAGTTAAGCGATGTTCTGTTTCGTGCCAAACTTTCTAATTGATCGCTTTGTATGATACGTAATTTATGTCGATCCTTATTTCTACCTTCGAAATCAATCTTTTCTTTTATGGTTATAGTTCAGCAGAAAGTTCAGGTTGAGATCTTTGTAAAACCTGCTAAATCTGAGGTTTGATACTACAGAATTCTTGTAAAGCGATTTTAGAAAGATAGAAGTCTCAAATATGATGATTTACTTTTACACTAGTCTCTGCTTCAGCAGTCTATTACTACAGATAGTGAGTGAGCCTTCAAATCACTTTCTAGTTTTGATGGATTCTTTTGGGTAGTTTATCAAGTTTGGGCCTGTGATCTCCGATGATGCAGTGATTGCAGCAATAAATATTGTACTAGTGATGATTTTTTTATAATTTTGGAATGGTGATGGTTCTCTTTTTTTAGCTGTTTCAAAGTTCCCATTTTTGTTTCGTCATGTCTTAAGTTACTTTCTTTTTTCCTTCATCTTGCTTAACCACGGTTGTCTTCAATTTGACAAATTTTCCTCAACCTATAACGAAATTGGACTAACTTCTCCACTTTACGCAATCCTTAGGAAGGCGAAACAATTCGAATAAATGTAAAGAATAAGCCATCTAGTGGGGCAGGCATGCTATCTGCTGCTGGAAAATCCAAAACTATAGGCCTTGCTTCGCCACCAAGCGCGGCCATGAAAATAAGGTCCCCTCTTCCTCCTCCGCCCAATGATCCTGCTGCTGCTAGAATGACTTCAACCAATCATGGTGGTGGTTTGAACAGAGCCAAAGATAACTCGAGCAACTCCAGTGATTTTCTTTCAGATCTTTCTCAACTCAAGGTATGTCAGATAACATATTTTGTTTTCTAAACTAGAACCATATATTATCTGTAGTTTTTTCTCTTTATTTAGACAAATCACTGCCAAAATTTCACAGTTGGTTTTTTCTGAGTATAAGCTTCGGCAATATCATTATTCCTCAAGTATTCTGATCTATCAACAACAACAACAACATACCCAGTATATTCCCAACAGGTTGGGGTCTGGGGGGTCAGTTGTACGCAGACCTTTCCCTTGTAATTATACAAGGAGGCTGTTTCCGTAGCGACCCAAGGTGCATTGCGCCGTTTGATATATATTTTTTTTTCTAAAAACTTCACTAATAGAAGAAGCACTAGAATTTAATTGAGTCATTTTGATCTAGTCCATTATTAGCACTATGCTAGGAGAATTGTCAACAATGACTCTTCCAGCTCCATTTGCAATGCTTGTGAATTACGAATATATTGGTAATGAATACCTTTGGTAGGTAGCTTACCATTGATTTGGAAAAGATGATGAAAATTCAGACTATCTGTTTGGATTTGTTTACTGATTTAATTTGGAAAAGACAATGAGCATCTAGGTCTGCCTGCTCTCGTCCACTAAAGTTTTCTTTTTATGCATGTGGCAAGATCTTAATAACATCTGCAGTATAAAACTTTTGTTTGATTGCTAACTACATTCCTGAAGTTTTAATGTGGGTAACTTAGCGTGGATTTTCAAGAAGGTGACCACTTGTTATATCATTTCATCTACAACCCAATTGTTCTGTATGGGATGAATCATCTTATGTATTGTTGTGTGTATATTTTTTGGTTTATTTTTGGCACCTTTGGCCATGTCCAAATATTGAGATTTTTTATTTTTATTTTTATTTTTTTGGGAATCTGCAGAAAGATCTTCCTTCTACTGGTGGAACAGAACCAACTAAGAGCTCTGCAGCTGGTTGGGCAGCATTTTGAGGATGGATTTACGACCTGCCCTTTTTTGTTCCTACTGATGTTGTATTTACAAATGAGAACATCAAAAATAGAAATGCCAAAAGTTGGAAATTCTAACATTTGCGTGTATCTTCCATCGGACAAATGCATACATGAAATCATAAACATTTCTTTGGTCCCCATAATATAAAGTATCATTGTCTGCTATCCCTGGTCTTTTTGTATGCTAAGATACCCTTCTTGCTTTTATTTATGTACTAGTACAACACCCGTGTATTACACCGGTGCTTGTTAAAAAAACTATTCTTAAATTATAAAATTATTTAAAAAAATTGTTTTAAAATTTAATAATTTTTACAAAAAATATATGTTATGATATAATATAAAATGACACTTGTTACTTGTGGAACTGACAAATGTTATATTACAATAACTTTTTTAACTTGTACCATATAACTACTTTAAACATAAATATATTAATTGATAAAAATTTATCTTTCTACTTAATATTAATAAATAATTTTATTGCTATTATAAAGATAAATATAATTTATATATTTTATACATACAATATGAATATCAAATCGAAACTCATAATGAGATGGTTAATTTGATATATTATATATGTAAAACCGATAAGAAATATAAATGTTATCAACTTTTAAAATATTTTTACAATTCAATGGTTATAATAGAAATTGATATTAAAATTCAATTATGCATCTAAAATTACCATAGATAATCAACTTATTTACGGATAATCCGAACCTAATTATTTTTGGATTGAAGATAAATTAAAATTTATCCAAGCCAAATAATGAAACATGGAATTTTGTCACATAGGATCACTAAGCATGCAAGTCTGCCACTTAGGCTCAGGACATTCGAGAATTATATATAAGGGGGCTTTGAGAAAGCTACGTTTAAATTTTAATCCCGGACAGAAGCACACGAAAGTATTTCAATTGAAACTTTTAAAAAAAAATTAAGACTTTTAAAGTGAGTGAATTTGGTAGAGTTTGGGAAACTTTTAATGACTTTAGTGGACATTTTGAGACTTCCATAGATTTCTTATTAGAGACTTTTTAAAACTTTCATCATGGACTTTTTGAAACTTATTAAGACTTATTTATATACTCTTAGTATAAATATTACATTTGAATGAATTGTAAATGAACCTTGCTTCATGGCTAATATTAATTAAATTAAACTATTTTTTTAAATATTAAAAGGGTAAACTGCGCCAAACCCTCTTGTGTTATAGGAAATAGGCGCGTTACTACCCCGTGTTTTAAAAAATGCATAACACCCCCTTGTATTAGAGTAACCGATGCACACGCTTACAAAAATTATAGTTAAAATAACAATATTTATTTTATTTAATTTAAATTATTTTCATCTACTTTTGTTTTTATTATTTATTTTAAATGGTATTATTTCATATTATACAATTGAATTATTCATTTTATTTCATCTTATTATATCTTAGTTATCAAATTTTATTTATTTTGATTCACTTAATACAATGATATAAAATTAAAATATATTTTACTAAATAAAATTTTGAAATTAAAATTATTTATTTCTATTTAAAATCATTTACTAAAAATAATAATTTCTTTCTAATTTTTTATATATATGGTATTGAAGAGTAATTGTACTAAAAATTATTAGATAAATAATATTTTTATTTTACTATGTTAATTTTATTTTAATTTACTATTTTATAATAAGTTAATTTATTTTACATAAACATTTTTATATTTTATTATTTTATATTATATTTTTCATGTTATTTTAACTAGTTTACTTTAATTTTTTATTTATTATTATTATTATTATTATTATTATTATTATTATTATTTAATTTGTTTTAAATTTACCTATTATATTTTTATTTTACTTTATTAATTTGTTTAGAGTTGACATAATAAATGTAGTTGTGTACAATTCTTACACAAGAATCTATATGGCCCATTGGTTTAGTGGGCAAGCTCACCTCCTTTAGACCTAGGTTCGATTTCTCCTATTAGCAAAAGATTTTAGTTTGTTCAATAAAGCACAGAAGGGTATAAAGGTAATTTATTAATTATGTAAAATAAAAAAAATATAAAATTTTCGCAGGTATAGAAGGTGTTGTGCACGCGCCGTTAAGTTGGACGGAATGGGTGAATCGTGCAACAACTACTTAAATACAAGGGGGTGTCATGCATTTTTTAAAACACAGGGTAGAAGCCGCCTATTTCGTATAACACAGGAGAGTTTGGCGTAATTTACCCAATATTAAAATAAAATGAGTTGTAATGGTATACACCAGCTATTCAACAAGAAGAAAACAAAAAAAAAATGGTTTTGCAGCATTAGCATGCCTGTCCGACTAGACCGATTGAAGCAAGGTTGGGTAAACCAAAATTTTGGTTAACCAAATTAGGTCAGTTTGAAGGTTGGGTAAACCGGTCGGTTCAGTTCGGTTTCGACCAATTGAACAACCCTAGTAAGGTGAATAAATAATTCTCTAAAAAATTTTGAATCAACTATAAAAATTTTCTTCAAATTGAATCATTCTTGAACACAATTCAACTCAGCTGAAAGCTAAAGCTCGCTCATTTGTTTTCTTAAATGAATCAAGCTTGAGCAATTAACCTGGAATTGAAGTGAGTTTGTTCACAAACCACTCAATTTTTAATTATTTATTTTTCATAAAATACGCATTCATGCCGAACTTGTTTCCAAAAAAAATTTGTTTTCACGAGAAACTCATTTAGGATTTTAGGTTTATTAAACGAGCCAAGTCGATTTGAGTTTTTGCGAGTTTCAATGAGTTGAAGAGAGCCGTAAATCCAGCAAAATCTCACCAATTTGATGAGATTTCTACAAAGACTTTGTCTTTGAATTTTATTAAAAAAGTCCTTCAATTTAAAAAGTCATATAAAAGTCTCTCTAATTTGAATACAGTGTGACTTATTGAGACTCTTAAAAAAGTTTCAGTTGAATGCACTGAGACTTTAAGAGATTTATAAAAAAATCTTTAAAAATCTCAATTGAATACATGGAAACTTTTTAGAAGTCTAAAAACATTTCAATTGAATACACTAGAATTTTGAATGTTTTAAAAAGTCTTTAAAAGTGTTAATTAAATACACCCTTCTAACTTGAATACAGTGTGACTTATTGAGACTTTTAGAAAATTTCAATTGAATATAAGACTTTTATAATTCATTAATTTTCGCTTTTCCACTATCAGAATCATCGAATAAGCCTTATTGATGGTAGACAAAGGATCCATCAATAGGATTTGATTCTTAACTGGTTCAAACACATCATTCAGTCCTACCAAAATCGTATCAACTTTCTTTCATGTCATTTTCACTAAAGGCTTTTCCATATCCACACACTCAAGCACTGATACTAGGCATGCATATTCACCCCCACATGCATTTCAATTTTGTGTAATATGCTCACCGAAGGAGTGACTTGTGAGAAGTTAAAAATTTCCTTTTGCAGTTGAGATAAGGTCTGTTGCTCTCTCAATATCTATCTGCAAGTTCGTCCCATATATGCTTTGAGCTCTTCATGTATATGAATACTTCAACAATACCCTTTGGGATCGAGTTAAGTAGCCACGATATTATTGTATACTCCACTTTCTGATGTTGTTCAAATTCCTCTATATTTTTCTTAGGAACTGCAACTATTCCATAGACAAAACCGAACTTCGATTTCACACCCAAAGCTAATCTCATAGCTTGACTCCAATGTAGGTAATTCATACCTTTGAGTTGGTTCATCAGCAACACCACCATTCCTGGACGATCTGAACCATGAAATAATAATGGATCTGTATCTCGCACATAGTTGTTACTGGTGATGATCTTCTTTCTTTGCTCATCACTGTTCCTATTTTTGTTGCGTGCCATGGTGATTCTACTCGTCCTGCTTTGTACCATGAAAACTTAGAGAAATCAAACATTTTGTGCTCACAGATATTTTGAGAATTTTCCGCCATTTTACTTCTCATAATCGGAGCTTACACATTTCTGTTTCTTCCTCAAATATTTAAAACTAACCAGCTCAAATTGGTTAAATGAGACAACCACGCGCGGGGCCTTACTAAACAGCTAAAACAAAAGAAAAATAAAACTCACACAATTCTGTAAGTAAAACACGAGTTTAGTGAAACGGAAAAAAACAGTTGAAATATGAGCAAGGACCGGGTCGTCATTTCCTTAGTGGCGCGCTACATCGGCGCTCGGGTGTAGTGGAAAATGAGCAAGGGTCTTCGCATCTCTCTCGACGGCTGCGAAGGGCAAGGAAGCTAGTCGAACCAACTAGGGTCCGTATAGGTAGCTGGAACATAGGGTCCCTAACGGGTAAACTACGTGAGCTAGTCGATGCAGCTACTAGGAGGCGTGTTAATATCCTATGTGTCCAGGAGACAAAATGGAAGGGTCAGAAGGCGAAGGAGGTGGAGGATACTGGCTACAAGCTTTGGTTCACTGGGGCTTCATCGAGTAGGAATGGTGTAGGCATCTTGATCGATAGGAGCCTTAAGGATGGAGTTGTCGATATTAGAAGGCAAGGCGACCGGATTATCCTAGTCCGATTGGTAGTTGGAGATTTGACCATGAATGTGATCAGTGCCTATGCCCCTCAGGTGGGTCTTAGT
Source organism: Striga asiatica (assembly GCA_008636005.1). Classification (NCBI taxonomy): domain Eukaryota; kingdom Viridiplantae; phylum Streptophyta; class Magnoliopsida; order Lamiales; family Orobanchaceae; genus Striga; species Striga asiatica. The sequence continues at coordinate 612,709 of BKCP01009403.1, read as the reverse complement.
GAGAGCGCAAAGAGGCAATTCTGGGAGGACTTGGATGCCTTGGTTAGTACGGTGCCTGCAAGCGAGAAGCTCTTTGTAGGTGGGGACCTAAACGGCTATGTGGGTGCGACTGAGGTAGGTTTCGAGAGAGTGCACGGAGGGTTTGGGTATGGTAGTAGGGACGAAGAGGGGGAGGGTGTGTTGGACTTTGCGATGACCTACGACTTGTTGATAGCGAACACCCTCTTCAGGAAGAGGGAATCTCACCTGGTGACCTTCCATAGTGGACGACACGCAAGTCAGATCGACTTTATCCTTGCAAGGAGGGAGGATAGGAGCGCTTGCGTAGATTGTAAGGTGATACCTGGAGAGTGTGTTGTCCCCCAGCATAAGCTGGTGGTGGCAGATTTTCGATTCCGAACACGTGTCCACCGGAACAAATGTGCCAAGACCGTGAGAACGAAGTGGTGGAAGCTTAAAGGGGAAGCGGCGCAGACGTTTATGGATAGGATGCTAGGTGAGGGGCCTTGGGAAGAAGGAGAAGATGCAGAGGACATGTGGCTAAAGATGGCAACATGTGTACGGAAGGTGGCTGCAGAAGTCCTTGGTGTGAGTAGGGGAGGCAAGCAGGAAGCGAAGGACTCTTGGTGGTGGAATGACGAGGTGCAAAGGGCTATTCAGGAGAAGAAGGAGTGTTTCAAGCGCCTCCACCTTGACAAGAGTGCAACCAACATTGAGAGCTATAAAATAGCGAGAAGGGATGCAAAGCGTGCCGTGAGTGTAGCGAAGGGTCAGGCCTATGATGACCTTTATCAGCGCCTAGGCATGAAGGAGGGGGAGAAGGACATTTATAGGATGACTAAGATTCCGGAGAGGAAGACAAGAGACATCAACCAAATCAAATGCATTAAGGATGGGTCGGATCGGCCACTGGTGAAGGATGGGGAGATCAAGGACAGATGGCGAGAGTACTTCGACAAATTTTTTATTGGAGAGAGTGAGGGTCCTACCCTGGAGTTGGATGACTCATTTGAGGATACCAATAGATGCGTGGTGAGAAGAATTCGAGAGGCAGATATCGGAGAGGCTATGAAGAGGATGAAGGGAGGTAAAGCAATGGACCCTGATGGTATTCCCATTGAGGTGTGGAGATGCTTGGGCGCCAGAGCGTTAGCATGGCTAACTAAACTTTTTAACCTCATTTTCCGGTCAAACAAGATGCCTGATGAATGGAGGAGAAGTACTTTAGTACCGATCTTCAAGAACAATGGAGATGTTCAAAGTTGTGGTAACTACCGTGGGATTAAGTTGATGAGCCATACGATGAAGCTCTGGGAGAGGGTTATCGAGCATCGCCTACGACGAGTGACGAGTGTGACCCAAAACCAATTTGTGTTCATGCCTGGAAGGTCGACCATGGAGGCGATTTTCCTAATACGTCAGTTGACGGAGAGATATAGGGACCAAAAGAAGGACTTGCACATGGTCTTTATCGACCTAGAGAAGACTTATGACAGAGTACCGAGAAATGTCATGTGGTGGGCCTTAGAAAAGCACAAAGTCCCATCTAAGTACATTACCCTCATCAAGGATATGTACAAGGATGCGATGACGTGTGTCCGAACATGTGGGGGCGACACCAGCGACTTCTCAATTAAAATAGGACTACACCAGGGGTCAGCATTGAGCCCTTATCTATTTGCCTTGGTGATGGATGAGGTCACAAGGGACATACAAGGTGATATCCCTTGGTGTATGCTCTTTGCTGATGATGTGGTGCTAGTTGACGAGAGTAGAGCAGGGGTAAATAGGAAGTTGGAGCTGTGGAAGGACGCGTTAGAGTCGAAAGGCTTAAGACTTAGTAGGACGAAGACCGAGTACATGACGTGCGCTTTCAGCATGGCTTCACATGATGATGGTGACGTTACCCTTGACGGGCAAGTGGTGGCCAAGAAGGAGACTTTCCGGTATTTGGGATCGATGCTACAAAAGAATGGCGGCATTGATGCTGATGTTAGGCATAGAATTGCAGCCGGTTGGTTGAAATGGCGTCAGGCCTCGGGCGTTCTCTGTGATAAGAGGGTGCCACAAAGGCTAAAAGGTAAGTTCTATAGGACGGCGATGCTATACGGTGCTGAATGTTGGCCTACAAAAAGGCAACATGTCCAATAACTAAGTGTAGCAGAGATGCGTATGTTGCGTTGGTTCTGCGGGCACACAAGAAGGGATAGAATCCGGAATAAGGATATTCGAGATAGGGTCGGGGTGGCCCCAATTAAGGAGAAATTGGTTCAACATCGGCTGAGGTGGTTCGGACATGTCCAACGGAGGCCTCCTGATGCACCGGTGCGTAGGGGAGTTCTACAGCGGGTCGAGGATGTCAAGAGAGGTAGAGGTCGGCCTAAACTCAATTGGGAACTTGGGAAGAGTCGGTTAAGAGAGACCTTAAAGATTGAAATATCTCCAAGGATTTAGTGGTGGATAGGAGCGCTTGGAGGCTTCAATCTCCAAGGATTTAGCGGTTCAATCTCCAAGGATTTAGCGGTGGATAGGAGCGCTTGGAGGCTCGCTATCAACGTGCCGGAACCGTGACTTTTGCTCCTTTCTCTCTCTCTCTCTCTTTCTTTTCTTTTTTTCCTTTTAGTTCGAGTCTTTTTGTGTTTCTCTTGGGTTTCATCTCTAACCTACCCCGACTTGCTTGGGACTAAAGACTATGTTGTTATTGTATATTTTTTTCATGAATTAAATTATGATTTTTTTTTTATATTTTATCTTTTTAAAGTATTCGTCTATGTGCAAATGCATCGGTCGATTACTAGTTTTAGTATTTAAAATAATAGACAAATCACAAGATATATAAGCTAAATTTAATGAAACGACTTAACCAACCGAACTTATGATCCATCACAAGATATATAAAACTAAATCTAATGAAACGACTTAACCAACCACACTTATTCGAATTAATGACACCCCCTATCCATTTGTCTAGACAGTTTACATATTTATTCCTACTTATTATTTAGACCAAACTACTCCTTTTATTTCAAATTATACTTTTTTTTTGCACGTTTCTAGGTTTATAAAATTCTGATGGTTTTTATATTTAATTTAAATTTTAATTTTTGTAACCAACACATCCTTTGATATTATCCCACTTTTTTTCTCTTTTTCTTTCTTTCATCTCTTGGTTACGTTTCTTCTTGTTCCTCTCTTTTTGTTTTTCTTCTCAGCTTTTTGCGTGATGAACTCGTCTTCCCGGTAAGTGAGCCTCTAATTTCACCCAATTTTTTTTCTTCCCTAATTTCGATGTACCATACTCTGTTTGTATATTTTTGTGGCTTAATTTTTCAAATTTTATGTTTTATATAAGTACTTGTTTTGTTTTAATTGACAAAATTTATTGCAGGCCAACGATTTGATAAATTTGGAGTGGTTGTCTCAATACATCGACGACAACTCCACGGCGGGTCTCTACTTGTTATGCCCGGTCAGAATTTTACCGCCCTAAAGAGCCGAACACGTGAACCGTCTGGTCCATAAGATTAGCGTCTCGTTTTTTCCCTTGTTGGTCCTGAGAAAACCGAGGATCTAGCTCCCGATGAGGCCGCGTGCGCAGTGACAATACTGGGTGTGCGGGTTTGAGAAACCGATGGTTCTGGAGGCGAATCGGTTCAGTTGTGTAGGAAAACTGTTGATAAAGCGCCAAAGTAAAGCGCCAACAAATGTTTAATATTGGTGATGTACGGCGACCTGAAATTGGCAAGTTGAGACGGTTTAGGTGGTGTTCGATTAGGTTGAAATTTGCTTTTATGTTTCTTTGACAATTTTGTAATATTTTTTTTTTTTGGTAATTGAGAGTTGTTTTTATGTTTCTTGGTAATTTTTATGTTGTTGTTTTATTGTTACTTCATTTATCTTTTTTGTCCTTGGTAATGAATCAAAATGAGATTACTGTTCATGATTCCTGCAAGTCATAAATAAAAAAAATTGCTAAGTAATTAATTCGTTTATTGACTATTAATTTCGAACATAAATGAGTTGCTGTTTTTGTTTCTATTAATTTTTAATAAAGCAAAATTTATAATTTACAATTATAGTTGGCACCCTTTAATGCTTCGTAATCTTTATGTATATTAGATTCCAATTTCCATAATTTTTTGGCTGGCCTTCGTTGTTGTCGGNACTAATATTACTCAAATAAATAGAGAGTTTACAACCGTATGGCCGACTAGCCAAATACAACCCAGAGAACCACTCCACATGGTGGCCTCGTAGACACGACAAACAAGAACAACAGGCATAACAGAAGTTAAGCGACCCTGCGTCCTCAACACAACCTAGAAATCCAACAAACCGAAACTACAAAAGAAAGAAACAAATCCAAACCACTGAACCATAAGGGACCTAGCTATGGATACACAACCGGAACAACAAAAAAACAAAACACAAAAACAACAAAAAGAACCTAGATAAAAACAACTAGACACGACCCCCAAGGGGTAATACAACAACTCAAACAACAAAACAACAACACACGACCCCCACAGGGTAATATCCGAGTGTCGGACCCCCACAGGGTAATAAATTTGACACCCGGAAACACCGAGGCCAACGGCCCAAACCTAAAACACAACACACAAACAAAACAAACACAATCAACCTAATACGGACATAAACAAAAACCTAAGTAATGAACGTAGCCCTTCCCCAGCATAAGGAACACTCCCGAACCAGCAGAGAGCGGTCAACTCCCAGCAAGATCCTAAGTCCAAGACTGCTTCCGAAACTGCCGAACCGCCTATACAGAAGCCGCACCCGAACCCTGAATCAAACCCGAAATTGGCCCATCCCCAACCGGAGAAACCATAGCCGGCTCCCAAGACCGTGGCGTCCCGAGCTCTACTAACACCACTAGCCGAACTCGGTAGCCCCAGCTCCCCTCAGTCTCCAGCACCAGAAGACCAAGGAAGAGAAGACGGCGGACATAGTCCCTCAGCGCTCCGACAGCCCCGACGCAAAACATCGAACCCATCCGAGCGACGCCCCACCCACCGACACGCACCCCGACCCAGCACCACCACAGACACAAAACCAGAGCCTCGACATCACACTCCGCCGAGCCCACAATCCCCGACCTCCGTCTCCACCGACACGCACCCCGACCCCAGTCTCCACCGACGCCCCACCCACCGACGCCGACAAAACCACATCGACGACCTCACCACAGCACCCACTGGACCAGGAACGACGGCTTGTGACGAAACCAGATCGACGACCCGAGCCTACAAGCCCCGCCAGAAGCGAAGGACGGCTTGTGACGAAATTCTCCGATTCGGCCATGAAGAGCAAAATCAGAGGCAGGTGACAACAGGGAGGGCCAATCGGTTAGGGATGACTACTGGCCGGAGCCCCGCCATAGCCGGGGAAGGCCAATCGCGATCGAAATTGGAGGAAGTCGCCGACGGGGATTTGGGAATTAGGTTTCTCGAGAATAAGAAGAAAGTTTTTATTTTGATCTGTTCTAGAAATGGAAATCGTCAGTAGCAGTATTTATTGTGGAATTGTATTCTTAAAGAGGATTAGTTATGGATTTTCGCCCACTTATTCTGGATTTTCATCATAGACGGGCACATTGCACACCGGGCACGAGTTCTTATTACGCAAAGACCGAACAATGCAATGGGAATGAAACGTGTGGCCACACGCAATAGTCGATAACTGGGCTCCCAATGTAGGGGCCCGCTCGCATATCGGGCAGCTCCTCATCAAGCCCAAGCCCAACTCAACATCCTCCAATCTGGACCTCGCCATATGTTCCATCACGAAAACCTCCAGCCCCAGCGCCCAATTAACATCAACCGGGTCCGGCACCAGATTCTCAACCCTAATCGCCCGATCCATGGTAGCGCCCAATTCCTCGCCGTCCTGCTGCACCGTGCAGACGACAATCCTCAAGGTCACGGGGATGACACGTGGACCCCTGTCCGCCGTCGATAGCAACGTGGATCTGCACAGGTCAGTCGCCTCGCGGATCAGTTCCTGGATCTGGGCCTCCGGCATCCAGTACTCCCTCAGCCGGTATTGTGAGTGAGGGAAGAGCTCGTAATCGAATTCATAACCGAAGAGGCGTTCGGAGATAGTCTCGGAGCACAGAGTGATCTCGCCGGCGCCGGAGTCTCTTGGTTTTAGGATGAAATTGGTTCGGGTCTGGAATTCGAACGCGCAGCGCCCTTCGAGGGAGATTCGCCGGTTCGTATTTACGCGGCCCTCGTCGATCTCGATCTGATGGCGGTACTCGTATCCCGGCCGCCGTCGGTTATCCACCGGATTCGGATCCATAAGAGACTCCTTATATAATTATTCTGGTTCGGAATTAACGAGGATACATATAACATATATATATATATATAGGGAGAGTATTGTTCTGGTAAGCCTCAAAAGGATAGGAATAGGATAGGAATAAAGATTTTTGATCGGTTGGTTAAATTAGATTTTGTTTCTACCAAATACTTTGAACTTATCTGTAGTAACTAGAACTATGCACGTTAATAGATATTAATTTAATATTTATAAATCAAAAATTTTGCATTAAATAATATTTATAAATACAATGTACTTTTATAATTTATTAAAAATGTTATATAAAGTTAAAATTGTGCAAAATTATATAAAAATGTCTATTTAAAATTAGTACACATCTCGTGCGTTGCACATAATTGATAATAAATTACATTATATCATTTCAAAATATATGTTATTTCAAATTTTTTCTTCAAAAGTTCGATTTGTCTATAACGTGATTCCATAAAATAATTATTTTAGTAAAATTTTATCATAAATTTAAAAACTTGTGTGAATAATAAGTATAAATATAAAAATATATTGTCTAATTAATTAAAATTAATTTATTTTTGTATAAAATATCCAAAATTTAAGTAGTTGAGTAAAAACAATCAATTATAAGAATTTTTTATGCCAAAAAATTCGACAATCTTTACCATGCTAAAAAAATGAACAGTGCATTTCACACAAAAATTGTTTGAAATGTCGTTAAAAAAAATGAATTAAATTGAGACCCAATAATTATACATAAAAAAAATTGACAAGATATTTTTCTACAAAAAAAAACATCGATACACGCACATTATATCTAAATATCAGTTCAAATTATTTTGTCAAAAAAATTGAAATAAAAATTGAAACCCACGCCTAAAAACCAATATATTAGCCTGCGTATTACAGAAAAAAGTACATTGTATGTTGATTAATTTTTCAACAAATTTCTTACAAAATAAAACAGTTATCAAATAACCTAAATAAATTTGCTCAATTTATACCATATATTGATTAATTTATTTTCTATAGAAATAACCATCAATACCAAAATTAAATTCATCCACTATATACCATATATTAATTAATTCACATGATTTGAGTATTTAAGATATTTAATTTATGGCTAGTTACTTTCTTAAATAATGAGCCGCAACTACCATATGTGATCTTTTGAAATTTATGAAATCTTTTGAAATATATTATAAATTGTTAAATTAATTTCTCGAAANGCGATGTAAAAATATAATATTACGATTGTATTATTACTTACATATATAAATTACATGAATCATGATTTACCCATTGTTTTCAAAATCAAACATCTGACCAGGTTAAAAATTCTATGAAGCCATCGGATGGTTTTCTTATGAAGCCATCCACCATTTAATGTATTGACACCCGTCCAAATTGTATTTATTGCAGGACACGTGTCAATACACTATTAGTGAATAAGTGTGGATGGCTCCATAGCAAAACTGCTGACCAGAAAGACCGGGAATCGAATTATCGATGGTTCACTTGAATAAAACCTATGGATCGAGAACCGATTTATCGATGGCCTCAAAAGAAAATAAAAAAAGGTTGTTCTATAGTAACTAGTATGTGGCTCGTGAAATACATGAAAAACTAATATTACAATTATATTATAATTTACATATATAAATTACATTAATCATGATTTACCCATTGTTTCCAAAATCGGACATCTGATCAGATGGACCGAGAATCTATTTATCGATGGTTCGCTTGAATAGAACATATGTGTTACGCCCCGTTAATTTTTGAATAAAATTTTAGACTTTTTTCAAAAATCAAGATTAATTTTTCGAAATTCATTTTTCGATATCAAACATTAATGGCGTTACTCATAATATTTTCACAAATAGCTCAAGTCATATCTGAGCCTTCGGGAATTCATTGCCCAAACACTTGGGATCTCATTTCCCAACACATCACATGCATGCGAGATAAAACATCAATTCATATTCATAACCTTGCAATCATAAATAAATCAATCCATGACACAAAACGTGTTCAAAACATCAAATCCCAGTTTTCAGTAAAATACAAGTCTTAGCGGAAGAAGTTTCAAATCATAAACAGAAAGCAAGTAAAATGACCCTCCCCTCGTCCGTCTCGCTCGCCACCAGCTTAACCTGAAAGGGGAGAAATGGAGGTGAGCAAACCACTAGCTCACCATGTGAATTATTGTACATATCAATTCAGTATATCAACAGAAAACATAATCGCAACATGGACATAAATCAATCACATATTATCACATCTCCTATTATGCCTAACATGCCCAAGTGTACACTTATATAACCATTGATGATCGAATCCTCATCCATTCAACGGGAGTACATGTCAATGGTCGAATCCACACCAAGGACATGGCAACGGGAGACTGCCCCTAACCGAGCACCGTTGATGAGTCGAATCAGCACCCGCCGACAGGGATGCCGTATAGAAAGTCGAACCCACACACAACGACAGGTTACATGGTTCACATGCATACATTGATTATGAGACCTAGCGATTATAAAGAATTATGGCACAGTAAGTTTATCAACACCCACCTGTTCGGAAGACAAGAAAGATAATATGGATTGCACGTTAATGATGCACAATATCACAAAAATCAACCAAACTAAAATTTTTGGTTCGAGAATTTGTATTTCACTCCAATTATTATTTTTATTATTTTTCTACTTGAAAAAACTCAATTATTTCGGTTTTAAAGTCGCCTTTTTTTTAAAAAAAAAATAAGTGAAATAACTGAACTACATGAAAATTATTATTATTATTTATATATTTTTTATGTATCGTGAGTGCACATTATGGCTATATGTATTGCACTATAATGACTATATGACTGCACAATATCAAACCATATCAACCAAACTAAGTTTTTTGATTAAAAATTTAACATTTTGGTTACTACTACTACTACTACTACTTTTAAAAAATCAAATATTTCAGCTCAGCGTCGGTTATTTTTTATGTAAAAACATCATTTATTTTCAATCAATAAAAATATTAAAATTCTAATTATGTTTTAATTCATTACGAATTCGACCCCTAAACTCAATTGTAAATATTTAATATTTACAAAATTACAACTTGGACCCTAATAGTTATCAAATTCACAAAATTAAACCCCTAATACTTATTGCATTTTCAAATAAAACTTGCAATGGCAATTACATCTCCTCGGCTCTGAAAAATTAAAGTCTCGACTGCAACCACCATCAAGCTTGTCCGGCGACGACAGTGCAGCTACCGTCATCTCTTCACAGGCACTATCCCAGCTCCGTCATCTTCACACCGATTTTTTTTTTTATTTCTCGCCAGACTCGGATCGATCGAAGATGGCGGCGAGGAGGTCGGATGCGGCGATGCGGCGGAGAATACGAAGGCTCGACCATGTCGAGTACATCGGGATCTAGGCCGGCACGGCAATTGTCGGCGAGGAGCGCGACTCTGCCCGTGGAGGATATTACGGCCGGATCTACGCAGACACGGTGGTCGTCGGTGGTGACCATGACACAACTGCTAATGGTGGCGGCGGACGACCGTTCTGCTGCTGTGGAGTGTGTAGTCCGCCAGAAACCGCCGCCGTGAGAGTATGTGCGACAGTGCGAGAGATCTTATGAGAGATGCGAGAGAAACGTATAGAGAGGATAGAGAGAGAGGAGAGAGAGAGAGAGAGTTGTATTGATATTTGTGTGTGGGGCCCACGTCCATGTGTTGTAAATGTGTATTGTCTAAACTGCCCTTAAATATTGGTCAAATGTGTGCATTTGACCACGAAATATATATTTAATTATGAAATTGCCATAACAAGTTTGACTATAATATTTAAATTTTGACATGATCATAACAATTGATATGTAGGTTCCAATGGTAATGATTCATTCTCATTTCTTTCACTATCTACCATTCTCATATGATCCCTTCTCTCTCTTCTCTCTTGAGCTATGTTCTAAAAATCGGCCTAGGCGGCCGCCTAGGCGCTAGGCAGTGCCCGGGCGCCTCCGATTTGCACAAATCGGCAGAAAAAATCGGCTAGGCGACTTGGCGGCGCTTAGGCGGGCCTAGACTGCCCTAGGCGCCCCTAGGCGGACTTGGCGGCTCGGCGCCCAGGCGGGCATAGCGGACCTAGGCGCTCCTAGGCGGGCTCGGCGGTAATTTTTTATTTTTTTTATTTTTTTAAATACTAATTATATTATTTTGTTCTCATATTTTTCTTTAAAATATATTAGTATTATTATTTAGACTTGAGTGTGTGGATTTATTATAAGTTGAGATAGTTTTATTTTGTAGAAAGTTAAAATAAATAAAAATAAGGTATTTAATATTAATTTCTAGACCTCGACTAGGCACCGCCTAGGCCCTCTAGGCGCTAGGCGTTGGTCGAGCGCCTAGCGGGCGCCTAGCGACTTTTAGAACACTGCTCTTGAGAGAGAAGGGATCATATGAGAATGGTAGATAGTGAAAGAAATGAGAATGATTGTGGACCATTGGATCCAACATATCAATGGTTACGATAAAGTCAAACTATGGTTAATCATTAATAGCAATCTGGTAATTATTTGATCATAGTGTGGTCAAATATGTGCATTTGACCAATAATTAAGGGTAAGTTGGTCAATATACATTTATTATGTGGGACCCACTCACAAATTAAATATTTATTTTCTTTTCATTACCCTCCCCTTCACGATCGTTTCAGATCTCCAAACACACACACACACACCACGTCTGCGCAGCTGTCGGACCACCACCCGCCGCCAATCACCAGCACGCCATTCGCCACCACCTGACATCTTAGAAGACGCCAATGCCGGTACCGTTGCCGCTGTCAATGAACCGTCGGAACCACAAACAATCCCAACCGACTCCTCTGCCCCATCTGCAATCTGCCCCGACAGCTCCTCCGCCCATAGCCCCGCCTCCATCACAAATTGCTTCTCTGCCATCTCTGAATCCGCCAGAACCACATCCCGTAACAACCAACAGCTCCATCCACCATCTCCTCCGGTTGTCTGTCTGCCCACAGACCCGCCTCTGCCACAGATTTCACCCTCCGCCGCCGCACATCCTGTTTTGGTAGGATGACCACTACGATTTGGCGGGATGTAGCATTTGTACATCATGTGTTTGCTTGAGTTTTGGGGTTGTTTTTTGTGAGAACTTGATTTATTATTGGGGTCTTATTACAATTTTTGAAATTTTGTTATATTTTCAATTGAGTACAATTAGGCCTTCTGGAAACCAAGAAAGGTTTCTCAATCCAACTAAGAATCGCGGATATGTGAAACTACGGCAAAAGGCCAATATTCAAATTCAAGAAAGGGTAGATTCATGTGTAGGTGATTTGCAGGGACACCCGGGAATTACGTATCCTCCATTGTGAAGAAAAGGTAAAAGGAATACGATAAGAGGGACGTACTATCCCACAGAATTTCGTTGTTGAAGGAATAGGTATAGCGGGGTTTACGTTGTCCCTATTCTAGAGTAAGCGATAATTCCAAGATAATATATTAAAATATAACACATACACAATAATACATAAAATGCACTATATTAATTTTTTATACTTCAATAGAAAATCATAGTTTAATATTTTTATTCAAAAATATAAAATATAATACTTTTAATATAATTTGGTTTTTACTTTAGTTATTTAAATAAAAAATTAATATCGTACCGAAATACTTGATTTATAAAAAAAAAAAAAAACTAATAATAATCGAAACAATATATAATTTTTTGAACCGAATTTATGTTCGTTGGATGTCGTTCGATTTTGTGCAATCTAGTAGACGTTTATGAGCAATTAGTATAGCCATGATGTGCACTCGCAATACATACAAAAATTTATATGAAAAATATTATTGTTTTCTTATTAAAAAAATATAATTGAAGAAGAATTGGTAATAATTTTTCATATAGTTCAGCATGTTTTGTTATTGTATTTATTTAAAATACTAATATTATTCAATCGATTAGCATAATTACTGAATTTTTTTGGTATGCATAGCATGTTGCTTTATAAAGTGTAACATGCCGTGTTATAAAGTGCAATGTATGTAGCATGTTGCTTTTATTCGATCAATTCCTTCTTCTCCAACCCTTGCTATCAGATCTTTGATGGTTGTTATCAGATTTTCTGCATCGGGACGGGCGGACGTGGCTGTGGGGAAGGCGGAGACGTCGCCGGCGCATCATCCTCGTCAAACAGTGACGGGCAGAGTGACTGTCGCGACGGCAAGGCGAGCGGCTGTTGGCAGCGAGATCGAGCGGTGGCTGTGGGCGTGGCTAAGTGTTGCGCCTGTCTGAGGTGTCGGTCGGAGGCGACTGGTGGTGGCTAAGGACTGTGCGCAGCTGCTCTCCGACGGGACAACGGCGGCGGCTCTCCGACGGGACGACGGTGGCAGGCTGTGCATCTTCACGGTTGGCGATTGCAGCATCGCTCCATGAGTAGCCGATGGCTGACGTGCACCATGTCGGCGTGTCTATGTGCATCCCCGTGAAGTGTGTGTGTGTGTGTGTGAGAGAGAGAGAGAGAGAGAGAGAGAGAGAGAGGTGAGGTAGGTGACGGTAGACATGGCCAAAACCCGAGCCGAGTCATGACTCGGCCCGGCCCGCCGCGTCGCCGGGCTCGAAAACACTGACCCTGAACCGGCACGGACCTATACTCGTGCCGGTTCCGTGTCCGGACCGGGCCGTGCCGGGTCCGTGCTTTTTTTAAAAAAAGTATAAAAAAATAAAAAAAATTGAAAAGAAGGGTCATCGACCCGGCCCGGCCCTGACCCTCCGAGCCGAGTCATGAAATGGATGACCTTTACACGGCCCGTCTGAAATCCGGGCCGGGCCGCCAAGCCGGGCGACCCTTTGGCCATGTCTAGGTGACGGGTGGGATATGGGGATGAGGAAATGGTTTAATTGGGGTAGGGCCCACTAATGTGGTTGACATTTGGTGTTTGAGTAAATGACCATATTATTCTCAATGATGATATAATTTTGACTTTTTGTGAACCATTAGATCATCCGATCTCATGGCTACGATTTATTTTTATTTCTTTCATTGAACACTTTTCTCACGGGAACGTGACCCTATATATATATATATATATATATATATATATATATTTGAGGTGGCCATCTCCATGTCTGACAAATGTCCTTTTGGGGATAAATTATTTAAATGTCCTTTTTTTAAGAAAGTGTCACGCATTTTTGTGAGGACAATAGGGTAAATTATATTTGCTTACCCTCTTTTGGTGTTTTGACTGAAGTACTCCTGTGTATTGACATTTTCGGGGTTGCAGGAGTCATTTTCCCTTCTTCTTTGCTGCAACAGTCGCTGTACTTTTGCGCGATTTCCTCCCAAAAAATCCGCTGCGACATGCGTCTTCTCTCTGTTTTGCCTTAAACGTTGTTGCTGAAAATTGACAAGTCAGTTGCTTTTCCATTTTTCCCGCACACGCAACATCATCGACTGACGGAGTGAACTGAACCCACACGCGCATAGATCACATTCTAAATGCAACTCTCTCTCAAACCCTCGATCACGTCCCTTTCTGCAAAGCGAAAATGAAACTCATCTCTCACATTAATCCCCACTGGCCACTGCGACGGTACTTCTCTGCAATTAGAGGGAGTTGTAGTTCGGATGCGTGTAAGTTTTTTTTTCTTTGTTGTTTGTTCCGCTTCATGTAGCTAGAGATGTTCAAGGTCTAAACTCCATCTACAATTTATGTTTACCATATTAGTGAATTTAAGGTGCAGACGTGGATGAGCCTCCCGAACCAACGAGGACACGTGCACCGACGGGTTCGGACGAACTGAGCTCGTTAATATTGATCAACGAACTGAGCTCGTGCTCGATCTTTTGGCTCGACTCATCAAAGGCTCGAGAAACCTAAGCTCGAACTCGACTCGGCTCATTTACAGTCCTAACTACAAGTCGATACGTTTGCAGGATGTCTCATTCTCCAATCTTTTTTTTTTCCTCTCTCTTTTTTTTTAAGTAGGGAACAACACTCCGTCACAACCCGTGGGTTTTAGCCTTTCGTGCTCGTCTAGATACGGAAATTATTGGAATTATACACTACAACCCCCACAGATTGGCAGCTGTTGCAGCGACTCCACAAATTATTCCTACATCCTCATTATTCTTTTATTTTTCGACTATGAGACATAGAAACTTCAACTTTCAACTTCAAGTCCCCAAACTTAATCAACATGGATTAAAGCAATCACAAACACATATCAACAATACAAATCGCCTCAAAACCAACTCACCACAAATAAGACACAAAAATATCAACCATCATGCCTTTGTCCCCAAAATAAAAACACCTTAAGAATTTAACCGAACAAAATTAACTCAAGCCATTTAAACTAGCACAATAAATTCAAACCGACTCTCATGTTATCATCGCAAAATTCCATGTACATGCAATCTCACGCTCACACACAAACAAATATCATGCAATAGAATCTAAGAACTCAAACTCTAAAGGGCAAAAATATAATGACATAATAAATCATGAATGCTCGCCAAGAAACCACATCCCCAAACTTAGAGTTTGCATATATCATCGACACTAATAAACACCAAAAAAAACAACAGAGATAAAAAGGAACGAGTTCACCCTAGTCAATGCAGATGAAGTCAATCGAACCACGCACACCATTGGGTTGCCTCCTAACAAGCGCCTCTTTTTATTGTCGTTGGCCTGACTTATTGTATTCTATCATCAAAGGATCCATGGCGGCTTCGGAGATGGCCTCAAGGGAGGCACAAATCTCACCACGCCATGCTTGACGACATCCCCTCTTTCCGGCGTTGGATGCTTCACCGGATCTTTCCTCCATGACGCTAGTTCCTCAAGAATGTGTAGCAAACCGCGCTCGATCACGGTCACCGCCTCATCAAAATCCCATTCACACCTTTCGTTTTGCTCGATTATCTCAAGAGAAGGTATATCAAGGCCCAAGACATGCTTTAGCGCATCCTTGCTCAGTACCCACTTCATATTGGAAGAGATAAGACAAGGTTCAGCTTCTATAACACTTTTTGGCTACAGCAGGTTGAGTACGGGGTGCCCCCGTATTCAGCTGCTCAGCCCCATATTCTGCAGCTTGGTTCTCTTTTTCGCTCTCATTTTTCTCGATATTCGTGATTTTCTCATTCTCCGACGTGTGTATGCATTCTTCAAGTTCCTCGAGGTCCTCGCTGTACGAATGGATGACGCTCGAACTCATTGGACTCGTTTCCAATCGATACACTAGTCGGTCCATTTGTTCCACCAATTGGCTCATTTGGCCTTGTAAAATCCTTATGCTTAGTTCTTGGCTCTTGATGCTCGCCTCAACACCTTGCTGAAAGTTAAAGGTGTTCAACGTCAATTCCTTCATTATATCCTCGAGAGACGGACCAGGGTCGTTCTCAACAAATGGCTCGGAGTGTTCTTGCAGAAATTTCAATGTGTGAGCCTCTAGTGCCTTCACCATATCCTCGAGCGATGGGCTAGGAAATCTCTCAACTAATGGCTCGGAGTGCACATGGAAAGAGTTCGAGTGTTCATACCCATCGGGATAAAAGTAGTCTTGCTCGTCCTTTTGCTAACCACTAGGTCCTCTTACGCCCCGATCTCCAATCCACGGACCTCGTATCTCCCTCTCATACTGGTAAGGTGCCTGGTGGGTATAAAAGTCGTGATAATAGGCTGTCATCTCGAAAACTTGCGCCAAGATCGATAAAATCGCCCAAAGACAATTTATTCTCGCGAGTATGGGGTTCAACAATTCTGTCCAGCAGAGTTTGGGGACACCCAATATTCTGCAAGAAAACAAAGACAAAGAAAATAGAAGGATAAAAGATGATAAAAATAAAATTCTAAAAAAATTTAATAAAATAATTCAACTAGTACTCAAAAATCACAATTCAATAACACTACTCCCCGGCAACGATGCCAAAATTTGACCGAGCGTCGCAGCGCGGCAAAATTATAATTTATATTTTTCCTCGACTAACCTCTACTAACTAGTAGTAGTGGCGAGCAAGGGTCGATCCCACAAGGAGTATGAATCAAATTGTGAATTTTCTTGTAATAATTGAAATTATAAAAAGCGATAAATGGAGAGTTTTGATTTAATAACAAAACTACCTAAAATTCTAATGAAATAAATAATACCTAAACAATGAAAATAAAAATAAAAATAAATAAATGAAGAGAACTTTCTAGTTCACGGTTCCGTCTACACCCTCGACCGACTCGTCTAATCAACTTTAGTATCAAATCTCGCTATCTCATGGAATTACTAGCCCTAGGTAACGACACGGTCAGTTACCCGAATTTTTCCTTATTTTTAATTTAAACGCGAGACGCTCTACGATTAAATCTGACTTCTTGTACAATCCAGAAAAACGTTTTCAAGATTTAATACAATTAGCCGCTTTACGAATTAGAAAAATAGGCTAGACTAAGTAGTGAACTCAACCGCGTTCGTTCACTTAAATAAGTCGTGTTATCCCCGGTAGTTACCATCTTCCGGTTACCTCTTATGAATTAAACACAACAACAATTACGGATTGCAGGTATAAGATGTAGATATGAAAAGCCTAATCTAGGTGATCAATCTAAACAAGACTAACACATCATGAATTGTTCGAAATAACACAAACAATTCCAAAAAGATAACTCAATAATCAACCACGAAAATCAATCAAACATCATCAAGTCATAGGGTTCGACATCACCCGAAACTAGAAATAAAAACTACTCTATCATAATAAATAAAAAGAAAAAGAGAAAAGAGAGAGATTAATTATCTCCCTCGTGTGCGAGTGCGGTCTCCCTCCGTAATTGCCCAGTTTCTCCCGTTTGTCCTGTGTCTTGCGTAAAAATAATTTCCCTGCTCTGTTGCGGCTCTCGCTTTCTGTGCGTTTCTGGTTTTCGTGAATATCCCTGGTGTGCTTCTGTTAAGTAAAAATAAAGTGGCCCTAATAAATTCGTCAATTAAATCCTCCACGGCCTGTTGCGAATTTTTGTTATCTTTGCAAATAATTTCCCAAGCCCAAATTGGTTTCCTCAAGTAAATGTCTAGCCCACTTCTTATTTCTTTTCCTTCTGCCGCGTGACTCGCCTCCAAGTGGAGTACTCTCCAAACAATTAAGTCTCCTCCTCCTCCTAACTTCAAAAACTTTGGACTGCCACCTTTCCCTTAGCCCATTTGGCCATTTTATTTCAATGCTAGGCCCACTTAAACTAATGTAGATTTGGGCCCATATTATGGCTGATATTGAATGCTCCATTAATGGATCACGTGAACTCCCGTCCTCAAAATACTTCAATATTCTGAAAATAAATTATAAAAATATCATAACACTTGGATCCATCTAATAAATAAATAAGTCAAAAAAAGATATAAGTGCGATAAAATTAAGCATATAAAAATACGCTAATAAATATATAAAATATACACTTTTTCCGACTAATGACAAGATTTTACATTTTTAATCCACGGTAGAAAATGTTAAAAGGACAAGGTTATTATAGTAAATATGTAAAGAGAAAGAGTTATATTATATAATTTAGTTACGAGTTACTACCTTCACATTGCTACTACTTTCGGCCAATGTGAGATCGGAAAGGTCTCCACCCAATGTCGCCGGAGACCGTAGTTTTTGTCGGAGCTAACAAATCCTTCACTCGAACCCCGTAATCTCGTAAGCGCCGAAACATTTGAACAAAACAGAGACCAAAAGCCCCCTACTAAAATCTCACCATCGCCTGCATCGTCCGCCCCTACAGTTCTCATCCTCCGGCGAGTTTTCTCGCAGCGCACAGGTACACAGCTACAGAATATAGATGATCTTTTTTATTTGACTACATTTTTCTGCAGCTGTAAAATGAAAATTTGATTTAGCTAATATTTTGTTAAAAAAAAAACAAGATTTTCTGTTTATCAAAATTATTTTGATAATTACTCCAAAATTATGTCGATAAATTACTCGTCTGAATCAATTTGTGGTGAGTTTTGATTTTCATATTCGTGGAAAAATCATATCAAGGTAACATATCAAATATTTGGTGGTAGAAGTTCAAGAACTAAGAAAAAAGTTGAATGGGATGATACATGGGCCACGGACAGATTCAACATAGGCCTGGCCCAGGCCCCCTTTTTTTTTTACACCTATTAACTTGGCCAATTTATACGCTTGCTAAGTCAATGTGAAAATATTGCATATATACGATCAAGTCAAAAAAATTAGCACTAAAACGAAATTAGACAAAATAATTAGTTGAATGCAAAAAATTAGTTTACTAAAAAAACGGAAGCAATATCCATTCTTTTTAACTTTGGTTGTGACAAAAAACCAACAATTTTCAAACGTTAATAACTTTTTTGTTTGTTATCTATTTTTTTTTATAATATATCGAATTAATCACTTTTCGACGAGGTTTAATTTGATATCTATATTGCATATATAAAATAAAAAATAAAATTAAATTATCTATTAATATTAATTATAATTTAATAAAAATTAATAAAATTATCTATATTGGAGTTGCATATTCGATAGGAAAATAAAAAACATAAAAACTCTATATATATATATTAATGGGTTCAAATGAAAATAAAAGACAATGAAAGAAATAAGAATTACTTCCAACCATAGAATCTCGCGCTTGAGCGGTGTAGATGGAATCAACAGAATTTGAATTACTGATAAATAAACGGTGGCATATTCGTAATTACGGCTGAATATTCAGGTCATACACGTGGGTAGAAGGGCAATAGTGTAAAATATTCGGACTGACAGTTCACATTGTGGGCCCCACATACCATCTCCATCCCATTAATTCTCTTTTCTCTCTCTTCCCACTCATTCTCTTTCCTCTCTCTGTCTATTACGCACGCACAGACAAATTCAATTTGCCGTAGACATCTTATTCGGCCACCATGAGCCTCGCCGTAGACACCATATTCCGCCGCCGATGCACTGGGATTCACGGCGAGAGCAACCGTGTACCGTTGCCGCTGGCACCAACCCAGGCGCAACCACTCAATTCATACAAACACACACACGCGAGATATGAACCGACACCATGACCCTCGCCGGCGACTGACGGCCGCCGCCATCTCCACGAACGGTCCTCCTTCGCCTACCGTCATCGACCGCGAACAGCCCCGCCGATTATATCAATACCATCTCCACAGTTCGCCGCCGCTGCCATCCTCAATCAACTCTGCCACCACCACCACAGATCCGCCGACGGTTCACCATAAAACTCGCATTTCCGACCTCCGCCGTCTCCCACCATATGTCCGCCCCCGTCACTGTATGTCTCGAGGTACGACAACAACATCTGCTCGAAGGCTATATCCGTAAGAAATCGATATTCCATCGAGCATCGAGCACCGGTCTCGGTCCTCTCGGATCTGGCGGGTGGTTCCTCGACGAGATCCAGAGGACCATCTGAAGGTTAAAGAACCTCACGACCTTCCAATACGGCGTCTATCTGAATTTTCGAGGACAAATTTTCCGGTTGCGCAGCCGGCGGGCAAGGACTCACTCTTTCGGCGGGATCGACCAGACCTTTTAATTGAGGGAGTTTGTGATGTCGCCGCCGAATTTGGCGTCGGAGTTTAGTCGAGCGAGGTGATGACGTGCAGCTGCACGGTGGTCCAGCGGGGCTGACGATTGATTTGAAAAGAGGTCAACAGACATGGCGTTTGGAAATGAATTGGGGTTGGGCTAAATTTTGTACATTAGATAAGGGGCAAGGACTTATATGCAATTTTTAAGAATCTTAAATATATACAATTTAGTTCATGGGTTATATATATAATTTATAAAGAATACTAAATGCACAACAATGACAAATAAAGTGCACTCAATATAGATAAAAATATATAAATAATAATAATAATAATAATAATAATAATAATTTTCATATAGTTCGTTATTTTAGTTATTTTAAAAAATAAAGGTGACTTCAGTACTGAAATACTTAAGTTTCTAAAAGTAGAAAAATAATAAAACTAAAAATTGAATCGAAATATAAAAAATTAGAACTGAAATTTTTAGTTTGGTTGATTTTTTATATTGTGCAATCGTATAGTCATTAATGTGCAACCAATATAATCATAATGTGCACTCGCAATACATAAAAATATATAAATCATAATAATAATAATATTTTTCATATAGTTCTGTTATTTCAATTTTGATCAAAATAATCGAAATATATAATTTTTAAAATTATATAAATAACTTTATTTCAGCTGAAACTATCAAAGTTAACATAACTTAAAAATTAAAAATAATCGAAATACATAAATTCAGACATAAAAAATATAGTTATTTCAGTTTTGATCGCTAATGTGCCGTCCATATATTAATGTGCATTATGTCTATCACTAATGTGCAGTGTTTCACTTGCTATTGTGCATCTGTGTCGTTCGAACTTTTGCTCCAACAAATTAAAACCGAACTAAAATGCATATTTTATACGGCCAGTTAACCAAATTACCATAATTATTCTAAATAAATTATTTTTTTATATTATAAAAAATTATTTAATATGAGAATAGTTTTATTTAATATATTTACATTGGTTTTTATTGTAAATACATATAAAATACCATAATTAACGATGTGCATTTCAGTAGACAATAATGTGCATATAATCTAGTATTATTGTGCAATTGATTATGTGGATATTTTTTTATGTGCATTTCATTTTTAGAATATTCTAATAATGTGTATTTTTAATTAACATTATTGTGCACTTATTATTGTGGTTATATAAAAAATATATTTAGTATTTACATTGTTTATTTAATATTTTATATTATTGATTGTTAAAATAAATAATATATATATATATGATATAAAATATAAATTTTTATATATTTCGATCAATTATGTTATTATATTCTTTTTAAATTAAAGTTGGAATCAGACATAACAACTAAATTTTTATATATCTGAAAAATGCCCACCGTTGTGATAATGTTTATTTTTCCATGTATTAATGTGCATTTGGTATAACAATATTGTGCATTCTGTCAGTCACTCACTGATGTGCAATTTTAAACGATTGCACTGAACATGTATTTGCAATTATTATAATTTTAACCCATAAACTAAATTGTAAAATAATAGAATTATAAAATTTCAAGTAAATCCCTAAAAATTGTCAAATTCCCAAAGCATGTCCCTAGGTAAAAATATTCAAAATCCCGTGTCCCTGAATGGTTCTCGCCGGCCTCTTCCCGATCAGTCGGCGCTCCACCTCCGACCATCCGCCGTTCCCCGCGATATTCTTGTCCGTCCACACGCCGTCGCATATCAACCAGTGACCGGAAAATCGAGTTTCAGCCCCAAACATGGGGTGCGGCGGCAACATCGCCATCTCCATCCTCACCTGCGGCTGAGCGAGTCCGAAGAGTAGATCGGTAATTTTGGACGCTCACAGCCTCCTCACCCATCCAAGACGTGTCTGATTAACTCCGACGATGTCTCCGCTAGAGATTCACGGCCAGATTCGCGAGGAAGCGGGGCAAAAATTCTGTCAACGCCGCTGCTTCTGGAATTATATGCAGGCGCTCGAATTTTCCTTGTGAGGAGGACGGCAGCGGCGGCGGGCGGGGCGACCTACGATTTTGTTGATTTGCTCGCGACCGGAGGCGGCACAATTCAAGCTTGGCTGCGGAGGATGGATGTGGCTGAGGTGGAATAGCGGGAAACTGACGGCTGACAATGGCGACGGACGACCGGCGACGCGCGGAGTGGCTGCAGGTGGTCGAAAGTGCTCTGTGAGCGTGTGTGTGCGCAGGTGTGTGTGTGTTTGTGCGTTTGTGTGTGTGTGTGGTGATGGTGGTGATGTGGCAGGTGTAATTAAATTAATATTTGATGTGTGTCCCATTGTAAGAAAATATCTAAAATACCCCTCATCAGTTTAAGATTGTGATTTTTGTTGTATCCGTCCGCTTGTTTCATCTAATGATTGTGATTTATTCTCATTTCTTTCATTAAGCACCATTCTCATGTGAACTCATCTATATATATATATATATACTTATATGTTATATAAATTATTACATATTATAAACCAAGTATAAACCGAATTATTACAGGTTATGTAAAAAAACGCAATATATACTAAACATATACTAACTATAACCACAACATATACTAAAAAAAATTTCGATGTCCGTCTTATACAAAAAATGCAATACATATACTAAAAATATACTAACTATACCTATAACATATACTAAAAAATATTTCGTTGTCCGTCTTGTATAAGATTTGACGCACGTCGTTAAGTTTTGCGCAACATATACTAAAATGCAGTATATAATTTTGCCCAAAATGTTTATTACAACGAAATTTGACTTTTTTATTTAATAATATATAAGTCCCTTTAGTGTAAGATTCCTTCTGTCTTTTGCAGGAAGGTCAATCGAATTATTTTAAAGGTTTAATGCTCATTTTTTGCTATCTCATTGTTGCTGCTAGTTTCTTTGTGCACGTTGATCCTTCGAATGGTGAGTTCTTTATATGTTTTACTGTTAATTGTTTTTTTCGATTATTAGTGTTCTTTATATGTTTTTCTGTTAATCGTTTTTTTTCGAATATTA
Organism: Striga asiatica; assembly: GCA_008636005.1. Classification (NCBI taxonomy): domain Eukaryota; kingdom Viridiplantae; phylum Streptophyta; class Magnoliopsida; order Lamiales; family Orobanchaceae; genus Striga; species Striga asiatica. The sequence goes on along the minus strand of BKCP01009403.1, from coordinate 589,717 downwards.
GTGTTATTTAATAGAGAGAAATTGTTGGGAGGTGGCGTGGGTGACTTTCTGACTAGAGAGAAAGAGATAGAAGAAACAGGTGGTGAGAAGTTGTAAAAGATTTCACATCCCCCGTAATATCCGCCGTTACCCCATAAAACCAATAGTTACCTTTTAAAAAGAATGAAAAAGAAAAACTGGAAATTGGATAAATCACGTAGGGATGCAATTAATATGTAGGGAAATTTATATCTCTCCTACATGATTTATAAGTAATTGCATATATACTGCCAATGAAAAGAAATTTGCAATACTACCTAAAATCTAGCAAATAAATAAGATTATGCATAAAGATAGGCTACCAAAAAAAACGCATGAATCTTCCACTAGAATTAAAAAAAAAAAGGAAAAAATCATATTATATAGATAGGAAAGATCAATCAACTCAAAATAAAGTATATAACTTTCTCTCTCTCTTCGATGAAAAAAACTCTACTTCTATCATCTCCCATGGCTTTTTTGAACGATATCGGGCAGAGAAACGGCTAAAGAGGTGGCGATGTCGTGCCCTACGACCGCTCCCTCAAGATCAAGGCCGAGGCCCGACAAACTCAACGGGCTTGCAGCCAATCAGAGTCGCATAAGGTCGCAATCGACTATTTTCCAGCTGAGCGCAAGGGTGGATAGGATATGCGGGGATTGAGGGAGAGATCTCCACAATCCAGACCGAGATTCGACGGGTTGTCGGAGCTCAGGTCCACTATCGAGGCGGCGCGTAGGGGGATATATCGGAGAAGATGACCATGGTCATGGTCGCAGTTTCGGGTCTTAATTCGGGTATTGGATTCGATTTGATCAGTTCAAATCGTTTTTTGAATTAATATTTATCTAGTTTTATTAATATTTATGTCTGATATATGATCAGTTTATGTGTAGTATATTTTAGGTATATGTTTCGTATACAACATTTGTAATTTTTTAGTGTTGAAAAACGTATTGTATGGTTTGTTATTTTTCTGATGGCATATGGTTCTTAATGTATTGTATATTTCAAGTGTTTGATATGTGATATTGTTACAATTAGTTAAGTAGTTTATGTTATATGATCTGTTTATATTGTTATCAATGTTTCAACATCGCCGGAAGTCTAAATAAAATGTTTAAAAAATCAACATATACTGAAATATACTAGCTATAAACGCAAAATATGCGTAATTATGGAAAATATATTGTCTACAAACATACACACTCTCTCAATATACGGAAAAGTTACGCAACATATACTGATCATATACTGTACAAATACCACAAACACAACACAAATGATAGAGGCGCGATCGATCTTTTTCTTAAGAAAAGTTACGCAAATATACCACAGAATAAAATTGTTGATTAAAATCAAAGTATATTAGTATATCATCTTCGTTTTCAACCAGAAAAATCTTCTTCTAATATACCAAACATCAATTATGAATAAAATATTAAAAACAGAAAAAGCAAAAACAACATCCCATTCACAAACTAATTTGTATATAACTAATATACCAAACATAAACTAATACGTACAATAACTACACATATCCTTAAGGTGTGCATATACTGTACATATACCGTACATATACTGACCATACACTATTTTTTATAATGAAAAAATCAAACCAAATATCGATTTTCTGAAACCCAACCAACCATCTCCCCCAACAATGGTGACGCTGAAACCCTAAATGAGGACGTCGGCAGAAATTGAGGACATCATAAAACTCTTCCAAATGGTTTAAGCTTGGGATGCACTTGATCATGTTAGAGTAGGATACCTGGCGTTCCAATCAGATTGGACGTATTCTACTTGTAAATACAATCTATTGGAATTATATTAATTAAAAGGCATTACTTTATTTTAAGAATAAGCATTTATCATATAATTGCACTTAAAATAAAATCCCTAGATCACATATAGTTATAAGGTATGGTTGCGCATAGAGATGGTGATCATGGAACATACCTTGAAAGCTGTGATCTTAAATACAGTTCCAAGTTGTTGGATGTTTCGAGATGGGATATCGAATAAATCCGGAAAAGACTTGCACATATGATGTATGCTTGTTGGACAAGAATGTTGCATTCCATCAACATTAGCGTGGGACGCAAATACATATATGTGAGTGCTTGTTAGAGAACAAGTTCACTGAACATGGCCGTATGAAAATTCTTAATGAAAGTTTATCATGTCGAATAAGAATTTTCATGTTACAATAGTACATGACTAATCCTTAGACTTGAGGCACGATGGTAACTTTGTGCATATTATATTTTACTTTGATTTATCCTTTTGGTTGCTAGCACAATCGTATAAAGGGATATTTTGGGTATTATATTAATATGTATGGAAGTTTGTCAGTAGCCAACAAAGGATTCGACACGTATGAAGATACGTGAATTTCCTATGTATTTCATAGTTAGTAATTCAAAGTCCTTGGCCAAGGCGGGATGAATAGAGATTCATACACGAATTACTAAACTTGAAATGGAATCATAGTTATTAAATCAATTTGGGTTTCGACAAAATCATACCCAAAGATTTAATCGGAAAATTGGATGTCGAAAGGATTTTACATGTATGGACTTGTAATTGAAATAGGTTTACTCGCTATTCACTTAATACTAGATTCATGCTACTTGCTAGATGTTCCCATGATATGTGGGTTCTTGAATTAAGGAGTTAATTCATGAATAAGAGTTAATAAGATTAACTCAAATTACAAAGAGTTGTAAACCCACTACTAGTATTAATTGTGAACCTAAAAGGTCACACCTAAATTTGAATGAAGGTAAAATTCAAATAAGTAATTCTAAAGAGTTAGAATTAATTGACAAAATCTAATTTGATTAGATGTCAATTAAAGGAATATATTAAATTAATCAATTGGATTGATTAATTGAATATTGGATATTAATTTAGTAATTAATGGAATTACTAATTAATAGTTGGAATTTAAAATTGGATTTTAAATTTCAAATCACTAATTAATAGTTGGAATTTAAAATTGGATTTTAAATTTCAAATCCTAATAATAATATGATTATTAAATGAGGAAATGGAATAAAAGATTAAAATAATAAAGTCTTGAAAGATGCTTTCAAGAATTATTATTTTATTATTTTATCTTTAATATGATTAAAGATTAAATATTAATAAGAATAAATTAATTATGGTGGTTAAGAGTTGTTAACTACTTAACATAATTAATTTTATTTTTATTTATAGAATATTGGGTGGGGAATAGTCTTGTTCAAGACTTAATATTTTATGAAAATATTCTACCCAATATTATTATTTTATACTAAAATATTTAGCATAAATATGGACATGCTTGATGTTCAAATTTGATCTAAGTTTTTCAAGAGTTGAAAAAGAGAGAAAAGAAGAAGTGTTCTTCAAAATACAAACAAGAAGAGTTCTTGTAAATTTCCTCATAAATATATATTCCATACTTATTGAAAAATCGATTAGTTTCTACTAGCGAAGAAACTAGTTTGTAACCGAATTCAAAAGGTGGATACGATTAGAGGGAAGACATTTGGATTCCTAAAGCGAGTAACATCAACAAATAGAAGTTACCAAACCGGGAATTGATTTCCTCAATCATCGTCAATTTTTGAAGGAGTTCAAGAACTAAGGTAAATTTAATTTACTTATAACAAATCAAAATTTGTATTATTACATGTTTTTAAATGATGACTATTCGTGTATTCACTATATGTACGTATGGGTTGAGTATTTAAACGTTAAATACTTGTTTTTGAAACATAATTTTCCGCTGCGTATAACCCGTACGGTACAGGTGAACCCAACAGATCACTCATGACGCATACAGAGAATTGAAAATCCATCTCCGATCGTTATCCTACGCCGCCATAGACGTCTCCGAACCCGCCTCCGATTTCTTTCTCCTCAGCCCGGGCAGAAGAGAAGCCCCGTTTCCATTCGGACCTCTACGCCGTCGGATCAGCCACTGGCATCCCGTTGGCCGGCCATCCAATTGACACTCGGGGCGGTGAGGGCTCCCTCGCCCTTCCCGGCGGAGGAAAATTTCGCCTCAGGGTTCGATCTATCATAAAAAAAATAAAGAAAAAATTTTAACTTGAAGAGAAAATATAAACATAAAGTTGTAGAAGAAGAAGAAGAAGAAGAAGAAGAAGAAGAAGAAGAAGAAGAGGGAGAGAGAAGAACCTGTGGGGATGGTGAACGTGGGCGGTGGGTGCTTTTTTGTTGGAGAGATATTATCTTCACCGTAAAATCAGCAACTTCCTTAATTATCCCAATTAATTTAAACGGTTACTCTTAGGTATATCTGCAATATTTTAGGTTGATTTTAGTACAATTATAAATATTTCCCTAATAGGTGTATAATATAATATATTTGGAATTTTGAAGTAGAGGTGCAAATTCCTCTAATATGTACAGTTGTTTCAAAATTGGTAATAAAAAATTTATGCCCGTATATCTGCAAATATGTTTAAAATATCTCGGTCTAGGAATAATTTTCTCTATTAACTTCAATTTCAACCAAAGCAATAATAGACAAAGGCCCAATCTCCCAACCCAAACTTACATATATCTGCCACTTTCAATGGACTTCCAACTTATTATACTTATTCAAATAATAATTAATAAGTTAATATAACCTTACCTTACGCAAGAGAAAAACAGAGCACGGCTCTTCCCTCGCTCGACGCTCGACTTCTGCATTTTCTACCTCTGACCTCGGCGGCTCGGTGGATTGCGTTCACCGGCAGCTGAATTNATTTTTACACTTCTGATAGGTATTGCTAATTGCTATATTTTTGTATTGTACATGTTTTTTTGCCTTTTTTTTTCATGTTCTGTAATTTAACTTTTGTTGGATTATTTTTTTTATTTTTTATTTTTGGTTGGATTAGTTATCTTATTAAGTTCATGACTTCATGTGACACTTGCTTGCAAAGGGAGAAAAAAATGGTGTAATGAGCTTTGATTATTGTGTAAGATCCATGATTTAGTGATTGGGGGATTTTCTGGATAGGAAAAGAGAAATTTGAAGGATTTCTCATTTCTTCTATCATGTTTGTTATGGCCTTAATAGGGGATTTTCTTTTATAGATTTTGCACTTTTGGTTTTGGTAGATAATTTATTTGTTGTTATTTTTGAATGGTTGATCATAGGTATATAATGTAGAAATGATTAGTTCAAATATTTGATGAAAAAAATATTATGTGCTTTTTATAAAAATGAGTATTTAAAATTCTAGCCCAGTCTACTTTTAATTTCTGGATCCGTCCATGACATGGGCAAAACCTATAATGACCAAACCTATTCCACTGCTGCAATTATATGATACACTCTTTTTAACCGAAACAATTATGCTTATTTGGGATTGTTTGTTTTATTTCTTACAGAAGCAAATACTATATTTCAGGAAATTTAGGATATAATGTATGAACAAGGATACAAATTTGTCATTGGTGTGCACCCTCAAAGCCTAAAATGTCATGCTTCCATTTTTCATCAATATTTTTGGAGAAGATTTTCTTTGTGGTCAATGAAGAAAGACCCGGATCTCGAATCAGCTTTGTCTCGAAATCGTAGATGGGTGGTGAATAATCAGATCAAGAACATAATCCTTAGATGTCCGAATCAAGTTGCTCCCATTGATTATCTTCAGAAAAAATTCAAAAGCCTCGATCTTCAGGGCAAGGCACTTAATTGGGTAAAGAAGTACCCTTGCTGCTTCGAAGTGCACCTCGAGAATGATAAGTATTTTTGTCAGTTAACGAAAAGGATGAAGTTTCTGGTCGATGAGGAAGAAAGCGTTCGAGATTTGCAGGAACCGGTTTTCGTAAAGCGATTGGCAAAGTTGTTGATGATGAGTAGGAACAAAAGACTCAGTGTTATGAAAATCAATGAATTGAAGAGAAATTTCGGCTTTCCTGATGATTATTTGCTTCGGATTGTTCCTAAGCACACAGACATGTTCAGGGTCGTTAATTATACCGGGAGGCGAAGTTCAATGGATATTGAGCTTATATCATGGAATCCAGATTTTGCAGTTTCGGCAGTTGAGATGTTAGCTCAGAAGGAAAATCGCGAGCCGTGCTTTACATGTTCTTTGCCAGAAAATTGGATGAAATCATGGGAGAGATTTCGAGAGTTCAATTCCACCCCATACATCTCACCGTACGTGGAGTTGACAGACGAATCACTCAAAACTGACAAAAGAACCATAGGTTTGGTGCATGAGTTATTATCTCTGACTTTGTGGAAGAAAGTCTCGATTGCCAAATTAGGTCATTTTAGAAGAGAATTCTGCTTACCTGAGAAATTAAATGTTTTGCTTCTCAAGCATCCTGGTATATTTTATGTTTCGAACAAATATCAGATTTATACTGTTCTTCTTAGGGAAGGATACTGTGGCTCCGAAATGGTTGAAAAGGATCCGCTTGTTGTTGTGAAGGAAAAGTTCGGGGAATTAATGCAGGAAGGACTTCATGAGTATAACAGAAGGCACCACCAAATGAACTTAGAAAAGAAGAAGAAGAATAACAAAGGTATTGTAGCTGTTGGGGAAGAAAGAATGAAGAGAGGCAGCCATGAGACTGATACCAAAGATGATGAAAGTGGTGATCTTGGAGGCATATTTGATGCCGAGGAAAGGAAAAGATTTTACGACGTTCTCTTTGATGAGAATGAAAAATGAAATTTTGAATGCAACTGAGAGTGGACCTTTTTTTCTCTCAAGGTGGTAATTTATTTTATTTATGTACTATACAATGGAAATATTGTCTTGCTTTGTTTATTTAATTTTGTATGTCGACTAATATATGCCCAGGTATCTTACGTTGATGGCCTTTCTGGTGATGAGGCAAGCTTACAACTGTGCATGAAAGCGGATTTAGAGTAAGAACTTCCCACTCTTTTGTATGCTTTGCCCCTTTAGTTCTTTACTCAATAGTTCTGTATTTTAGCCTGTATATCTTGAGATATGAGTTCTGTAATTTACAATGGATAGATAGAAACGTTGGATCTGAGAAAATTGGATTATTGGGACTTAATATGCACCTATTTACGTGAAGATTCGGAAGTATGTACCAAATCAGACTTTTGTAGATGAAGAATCTTCTTTTGTATCAAGAAGAGTGACATGTTAAATGGGCACTGTAATTAAGAGATTGGATATTCTGCAAACTGGTCGGTATATGAGAAGTTGTAAGGCGACAGGCGGTTTTATTGTTGATGCAATGGTGGAAATAACCGCTGCTTCAAAATTGGGGGCCATTGCATATGATAAATTGATGACATGCTAACACTATACCTTTATGCTTCGGATTTTATTTTAAATTTCACATCAAGAGGAACTTTTAGCNAAATAAGCCAAAAAAGAAAATGAAGAATTCTAGCATGCAAATTCCTTTTTATGTTCTAAAACATTTATATGATGTAATCCTTTGAATGAACCATATTGTAGTCAAATATTATCATGAAGACTAGAGAGTGTTACTTCGCTTGGCTGAGGAGGCTTCCTTGGGTGTTGGAATTCCACCCGAACTTAAAGACACCTTTCATTTTGAGGCATATGACACCAACAACCATGTTTTCCTTTCTATAATTTTTTTGGCAGAGTGAGTATATTACTAATGTTTCCTTCTGTCACATTTTCAACATTAAGTACGATATGAATGACAGGTATTGAAAAGAGGGCGCACATCGGTATGGAGCAGTGCTGATAAGAGCGTTTGTTGTTGTTGCTTCACGAAGATGAAGGCGAAGGAGCTACGCAAGAAGATTGTCGAGTACCCGACCTTTGATCACATTATGTACCACTCGACAGTCTCAATCCTTCCAGTCGGCAATCTAGGGTCCAAATTGAATTCTGAATTAAGGTTAATATTTAATTATGAATTTTTTTGTTGCTTAATTTTTTGAATTGAAAGTTTTTGCCCTTAAACTGAAATGCAAGAATGTTTGGGGGGCACATCAAGGATGAATGGTTGGACTGTAAGCTGATACGACGTCACTCTCCTCACGAGTGGATTTATGGAGGTAAAATGAAGCGGCTTTAGAATCATTATCTCTTAATATTCTGGTTGCTATTGAGTCGTCTTTTTCCTTCATAGGTACTTCTTTGATGTAAATCCTATCAATGTTATCTATTCATCAAGAACCAGCCATGAAATGGCCTTTTCGCCGGCAGATCTGGTGGACTAAGCCACTGGTGATGCAGCTTTTTTCCAAATCGCCTCTGATGGGTGAAAAAGTAATAATTCAAAAAATGGAGATAGTTTTTTGGTTAATTTTAGTATGCACCTTCCAAATGGGTCACGAGTGTTCTATTTGAATAACAGCACTTTGCCATCACAGTATGTGAAGGAGGTTATCTGGGATGCTGTTCAGAGTATATGCGGCAACAATGTACAGAGATGTGTAGGGATTGTTGCTGATAAGCATAGACAAAAGGCGTCGGAAAATTTAGAGCTTGAGAATAATTGGATGGTCAATGCGATTTAAGTATTCCTTAGTTTGATCAATGACCTCATTAGATAATTCCCGCTTTTTAGTTGCGTATAACAAAATTGTCTGAAAATCGCAAACCAGGCCTTTGGGTAGCAGTGAGGCTTCTTTTTCTCCATGGGACTGCCTTTGGGTTCAACTTTCACCAGGCCTCCATGGGGTGGCTTTGTGGGCTGGTGGCGGGCCTTCAGAGGGCCCAGAAGATGGCTTACGTCGCAGCCCAGGCAAGGCTGGGAAATCGTGAGGAGATGGAGCTTTGTGAGGAGGAATGAGGTTTTTGTGCATAGGCATCATTAATTTTTTAAGCTTTGTTTTCAATTTCATTCTGTTTCAAGCTTCAACTCTAGAAGGATTTATGGGTAGGATTTGTTAATTTTATTAATTACTATTTGTCTCTACTCGCTTGGTTTTACTTTTAGTTCTTAAACTACGAGGGCGAAGGATGATTTGTCTTTACTAATTTTTTTTTTTCAAAAATTATTTTTCTTATTTACATTTGAATTTGATAAGCTGTAGGGAACTGTAGTAGATTTAGCTAATGATTGTCACGAAATTATGATTTTTGGATCAGTAATTGGAAATTCGACGAGTTTAGCGTGCCAGCATTTTTCGGGCATTGAAATCATTCAAAGCAGGTCATGATCAAAGTGGAAAGTGTGTTGATGCTTGGCATAAGAGATTATTTAAGAGTCCCTGTAATAGCATGCTGAAATAACTATCTATATGAAAAGTATGAAATCTTCATGTCCTCTTAAGTCTTAACTAACTTGAAAAGTATGAGTTTGTCTTAATTGATAATTCCTTGCTCGTTAGTCTTTTGTCGTGGGTTTGTCTGAGTTCTGTTGGGGAAAGAAAAAATTGTGATTAGGGCTACTTGTTTGTGTATGTGCATTTAAAATGACTCAATCCTAATATGAAAATGGGAAGCACTTTTTCTCCCCACTTTTTCCAGTTGGTTGTTAAATAGCAAACAAGATTTGTGAAAATGCTAGAAAAATAAATAAATAAATCAAGAAACCAACTATAATAGTTTTTGGAAATTCAAGTCTAATAAATTGAGCAAGTAAGAGAATATATGATAACAACAACCGTGAAGATGCTTTGCTCCTTTGCAAGATTTCTAATTCCGGCAAGAAGAAAGCACGGTGATTTTTGTTATTATTATTATTTTATTTTAATCTAAAATGTGAGAATCACTCATTTCCAAGTATTATATCATTTTTCTTAGATGTTTGTAAATTTGAGCCGGCTTGGAATGTATGTTTTGATTCTGCAATAAATTTTAATTGCTTACTGCTTAGTATCATTTAAAAACTGTGGCTTGGGTCTTAGGCAGTCACCAACTACATTGCTCGCTGCATTTACAGTTGAGTAAATATTTTACTTATGAAAAGTAAATGTATACTTCATAATATTAAAAAAAAAAAGTACTTCAGGATAGAACAAAGAATATCAAATTTGCATCATGTTCTTTACAACTGAACACTATTTTATTTTTTCATACAATTCATATATTAATGTAAAGTATTAACTAGGACAAATCGTTTATTAGAATGGAGTCTATTAAAGACAAATACATAAAAAATAATAAATTTTAAATATAAATTCAAAAAGTAATTGATTTATTCTTGGGTAACAAATGCTTCAAGTGTCTCCTTTGTGCAATTAAAAAACTCTAGGCTTTCGACTTCCAATAGGTCAATGACTTTGCCAAGTGTGAGCCCAAATCTTCCATAGCCCAATCGCAGGAATGCTTGACCCAAATTTTCTTGGGCCTCCATCCTGCGAATCAAGTAACGCAGATGAGACGTTAGCGGCCCATTAAGAAGTAGCCACTTCAGTTCACGGCCCCACGAACGGTTGACGGTACGCAGCAGCATCTGAGTTCGGGGGTCGAGCATTCTCAGTACGGAGCGGAGGAGATCGGTCATTGGGCCGCCGATCAACTCCTCCGTCCGTGTACGACCAGATTCCATCGGATATTCTTGAGCCGGCGGTATTTCTTGAAAGACTGATGTTGACTGGACCAGTTCTTGACGGCACGCCACTTCTTGACGGCGTGAGGTCGATGGGATGTGTTCTTGATACACATATCTCAGGGGCGGGAGTTCCAGAAGAATTTCCCGGCAAGGTCTGTTGGCTGGGAATCCGAAAGAGGGCGGTGGCGGCGGAAGTATCTGGGGTGGAAGATTTTCCCGGCGAGGTCTGTTGGTTGGGATTCCGAAAGAGGGCGGTGGTGGCGGTCCAAAGAGTGGCGGCGGTAGTATCATGGGTCGGCGAGCTCTGTTGGCTGGGATTCCGGAAGTGGAAGGAAGGTTGGGTAAACCTCCGGTGACGGTCGACGGGGATGAGACCGGTGGCGGCGGATATATCACGGGGAGGAAAGTTTCCCGGCGAGCTCTGTTGACCGGGATTACGGGAGAGGAAGGAAGGTCGGCTATAGCTCCGACGGCAAGTGATAGGGCTGAGAGCGGTGGGTGCGGTCCCAATCTCGGCGGCGGAAGGAGTGCGAACATTTCCCGGCGAGCTCTCTTGGCGGGGATTCCGGAAGTGGGAGGAAGGTCGGGTAAACCACCTGCAGCACTCAAGGGTGGTGACGGCGGCGGTGGAGATGGTGACGGAGGTGGAGATGACGGCGGCGGTATGGAAGACATGGGGGTGGAGAAGGAGGTGGCGAGAAATTAGCGATTCTCGGCAGGGATTTGCAGGACGATGATTTGCAGGACGATGGCTACAAGTGGGTCCTCTCCAACGCCCATGGCCAACGGTTAACCCTTAAATAAGGGTGAAAAAAAAAACATAAAGAAAAATGAGCCGAAACCCGGCCCAATTGGTATATCTCAACATGAAAGATAACTAAAACCCAACAAGTGTCTATCCGATTGGACTTTGGTAAAAAAATATAAATATACATATCTATATTTATATATATAATAATTTATATATTATAATGCGAATAATAATTTTTTCTATTATTTTGTAATTTTTATATTTTTTGTAGGTGGTGACAGTTATGTAACATCACGGTGTCCTTTTCCTAGGACGTCGCGGCCGCCACCACACTGGGAGTAGATAAAGGCGGCACCGCCAGGCGCGGTGGAAGACATACGCAAGGTGGATTTTGTTGCCGATGTTGAGAATAGATTTTGGTTGATCTCCATGTTCGCCATATCCATGTCTAATTCCCGCCAACTCTAATTCCACCGAGACAATGATTATGCGGGGCTGAAGGCCGCGACAACATATATGGAGTTGGTTACCGGCAGCGGCAGAGATGGGTATGGTAACGACGGAGGCTGGCAACTATATATATAGAGAAGAGATCATATGAGAATGGTAGATAGTGAAAGAAATAAGAATGATTATCGACCATTAGATCAATTATATCAATGGACATGATGAAGTCAAAATTAAATAACAATGGTCAATTCTGCAGTGGCAAAATTGTAAATACATGACTATCCCATGCCCAAATAAATACCTCAGAGGGCATTATGTAATTTCATCATACAACAACTCAGTGGGTCCCACTCATATATTAATGCCACGATCTCTCTCTCTCTCTCTCTCTCTCTCTCTTTTCCTCTCTCTCTCTCTTATACACACCCACACACACACAGATGCACGCGCACATTCACACACACACACACACAGATGCACGCGCACACTCACACACTACCGCCGGCAGCTCACATTCTGGCAACAGACACAACCCACCACTGCAGCAAGCCCACCGGCCATGACGTCACCGTCGACAGACCTGCTACCACCTCCGTCTGCGATGTCGTCAGCCCGTCCAAAGCTCACAGCTTAAGCTCCCATGTCGACGGCCATAGTAACCGCCGGCCGTCAACAGACCGCCACCCCGCCGCCGCCGCCATCTGCCATTAGTCTGCCGCTTCGCTTCAGCTGTCCGTCCACCACAACTTCGCCTCACCTTGCTTAATCTGCCGTCAGCCAACCCAACGTCGCCACAGGCCACGGCCGCAACATCTTCTCCATGACACTCATCAGATAGGTTGCAGGTTGCCTCCGGCAGGAACCACCACATGCCCGCTGTGTCGGCACTCGTCAGTCGCCACTAAGTCAGTCACCGCCACAAGCCAGCCATTCGTAGAAAATGCCAAAAACGAATGATAATTTTACACTTTAGAATGAAGGCTTTGTTGTGGAAATTTGATATGTTGAAGGGATTCAATTGCAATTTTAAAAACTTTAATATATTGCAATTTAATTCTTGGGGTAAATTTATAATTTAAAAAAAAAATTAATAATCGCACATTAATGTTGTGTACATCACACGTTAACGATAATTAAATTGCACATTATTGTTATGTGGGGACACAACGATGAGCAATGTAGGCAAGGCTTGAGGATCTTCTAGAAAACCAAGTGGCAGATTTCTTCTAGATACTTCAAGATTATTTTCCTCATGTTTTTATTATTATTCCTAACTTGTTTAGGTGTTGATTAATTTGGGCATTTCTAGAGTTCTATATATTTCCCTTCCATAGATTAGAAGTTAATTTCTCTTAGGATTAGTCTTTGCTTTTCTTTAAATACTTGATATTGTTAATCGAATTATTCATTCAAGTTAATAGAAAAATAATATTTTGATCAAAACTTTATCGTGAAGAACTAGACCATTAGTACGAGTTTTAACACAAACTATTGTGTGTACGGAAGGCTCTTAGCGCGCCCTTTCACGCACAAACATGTCATTGGGACACACGATCTCCATCATTATGTCACAACTTTTGTTATATTCTACAGTATTTACTTAGGGTCTGTTTGTACATGAAATAATCAATACATACTCAAAATCTAACTCAATTTTAACACAACTCCACTAAATTATCAATATAATTTAATAACATTAATCAATCATTTTTACACATCTTTGCTATTGATTCACTCACGTAATTTAATTAAGCATCACTTCATATCATCCTTCTCATATTTTTATATCAAATTAATTTTAATTATATTATGTTAAATATTTTTTTAATATAAACTCAAAATTATATTAACAATTAATTATACCTTTTTTTTTTATCAAAATTAATCATGATTGAAAAATAAATAAATAAATAAAATCGGTAGATATATCTGTATCCAATCACACCATAGTTACTACAGTGTACCGTCACATTGCTACTACCTTCGGCCAATGTGAGGTCGGAAAAGGTTCCACGCAATTATCGCCGGAGACCATAGTTTTTCTCGGAGCTGAAAATTCTCTCACTCAACCTCGTAATAACTCGTAAGCACCGAAATATTTGAACAATCAGAGAGCCCAAAATTCCCCTATTTAAATCTCAGCATTGCCCTGCATCACCTGCCCCTACAGTTCTCGTCCTCCGGCAAGTTTTCTCGAAGCGCACAGGTACACAAGTACAAAATACAGATAATCTTTTTTGTTTCACTATATTTTTTTGTAGCTGTAAAATGAAAATTGAATTTAGCTAATATTTTGTTAAAAAAAAAANTTCTGTTTATCGAAATAATTTCGATAATTACTCGTTTGAATAGTCGATTAAGAGAGACCTTAAAGATTGAAATATCTCCAAGGATATAGTGGTGGATAGAAGCGCTTGGAGGCTAGCAATCAACGTGCCAGAACCGTGACTTTTTCTCCTTTCTCTTTTGCTCCAATCTCTTCCTTTTGTTTCGAGCCCTTTTTGTGTTTCTCTTACCATTGATTCTCTTGGGTTTCATCTCTAGCCTACCCCGACTTGCTCGGAAATAAAAACCTATGTTGTAATTACTCGTTTGAATCTATTTGCGGTGAGTTTTGATTCATATTCGTGGAAGAATCATATCAAATTGACAAATTAAATATTTGGTGGTTGAAGTTCAAGAACTAAGAAAAAAATTGAACGGGATGATACATGGGCAAAACCTATAATGACCAAAATCTATTCCACTGCTGCAATTATAGGATACACTCTTTTTAACTGTAAAACAATTATGCTTATGTGGGATTGTTTGTTTTATTTCTTACAGAAGTAAATATTATATTTCAGGGAATCGATTTATCGTCGGTTCGCTTGAATAAAACCTATGGATCGGGAACCGATTTATCGATGGCCTCAAAAGAAAATAAAAAAAGGTTGTTCTATAGTAAAATAATGTGGCTCGTGAAATACATGAAAAACTAATATTACGCTTATATTATAACTTACATATATCAATCACATTAATCATTATTTATCTATTGTTTTTAAAATCGGACATCTGATCAGATGGACCGACACTCGATTTATCGATGGTTCACTTGAATAAAACATATGGATCGGGAATCGATTTATCGATGGCCTCAAAAGAATATAATAAAAGGTTGAAGAAGGGGACACCACTGTCTTCAAACGTGTCGGCAACATGTTTGAAGTTATTATTATTTTTTTATAAACTTCTATGGGACATCGACTAGCTTAAGCTGGTCAACAGGATTTTATGACATAGTTTTTTTGTCAACTTTTCTTTATCTAAAATTAATTATTATGATATAAAAAAATATTTTTATTTCGTCTTTTTATTTATGACAATGACGTCTTCAATTTACTAGTTCAGTCACAGAACAAGAATTTTCCAAAATATTAAAGTTTTTGATAATAATTATGCGAATAGGAATTTTCCATACCAACTTGGCAATAATATGCAATATTTGAATGTCGCCGTTTTTTTGCACAGTAGAAATTTTTTAAAAATAACTTAAAAACAAATATTCTGCAATTTTTATGCGATTTTTATTCGCCTATAAGCCGCAGGTTCATTTAACAAGAATTATTGTTCAAAACAATTGCTCTGTGACTACAAGACGATGAACACCTGATTGATTAAACTATTCATCGAATCTCCGCGTATTTGATCATCGCCAAACTGTCGCATAATTTATCACATAATGTTTCCACACTTGCTCATACTATTCTTCTATCTGTCATATAGTTTATCGCATAATATTTTCGCACATACGATTCTCGTATTTGTCGAATAGTTTATTAATATAATGTGATCACACTCGTTGGGTAAAAAACTTATTAATGGAAGGTGTGAAAAACTTATTATATCTTCTTGGAGGTGAAAAAGATTATTTTAGTATTGAAAATAATAGATAAATCACAAGATATATAAGCTAATAAATCTAATGAAACGACTTAACCAACCAAACTTATGATAAATCACATGATATATAAGCTAAATCTAATGAAACGACTTTAACCAACCAAACTTATTTTTGGTTTTGGATTTTCATCATAGACGGGCACATTGCACATCGTGCACGAGTTCTTATTACGCAAAGACCCAACAATGCAGTGGGAATGAAACGTGTGGCCACACACGGTAGTCAATAACTGGGCTCCCACTGTGGGGGCCGCTTGCATATCGGGCAGCTCCTCATCAAGCCCAAGCCCAACTCGACATCCTCCAATCTGGACCTCGCCATATTTCTTGTCACGAAAATCGCCAGTGGAAAGCCTATATTTCCTTATAAAGGCCACCGACGTTCACCGACGTTCACCGGCATCAGATTCTCAACCCTAATCGCCCTATCCACAGCAGCGTCCAATTCCTCGCCGTCCTGCTGCACCGTGCAGACGTCAATCCTCACGGTCACAGGGATGACACGTGGACCCCTGTCCGCCGTCGATAGCACCGTGGATCTGCACAGGTCAAGCGCCTCGTGGATCATTTCCTGGATATGGGCCTCCGTCATCCAGTACTCCCTCAGCCGGCGTTTCGAGCAAGGGAAGAGCTCGGACTTGTGGTCGCAGGGCAAGGTGGGTTCAGAGATAGTCTCGGAGCCCAGAGTGGTCTCGCCGGCGCCGGAGTCTCTTGGTTTTAGGATGAAATTTGTTCGGATCTGGAATTGGAACAAGCAGCGCCCTTCTAGGGAGACTCGCCGGTTCGTATTTACGCGACCCTCGTCGATCTCGATCTGATGGCGGTACTCGTATCCCGGCCGCCGTCGGTTATCCATCGGATTCGGATCCATAAGGGGACTCCTTATATATTATTCTGGTTCGGAATTAACGTAGATAATAAGATATATAGAGGGAGAGAGTAAGGAGAGTATTGATTTGGTTGGCCTCCAAATAATAGAATGGGGTAGGAATAGGGGTAGGAGTAGGAATGAGATGGGAATAAGATTTTTGATCGGTTTGTTAAAAGGTAAATGTATAGATAAATCCTGAGGACATCCACAACCTTTTAACACAAATATGATTCATTCAATCAAAAATAATACTCTTTCTCATCCATATCATCTCCAAATCATATTTCCACTAAATCTCTCCTCATTTAAACACACACTCACATTTTTGCACATTCATTTAAATACATATATGAGACCCATTATCCACTCATTCAATATAATTTTTAATAATTTTATTCTCAATAAAAATAAAAAATTAATATTTTTAAATTATAATAATAAATTTTAAATGCATGAAAATAAAAAAAACACTATAAGATTAAAATAACTTAAATTAATATTACACAAGATAAATTTTGGAAAGTGTGATATAGATAAAATTTGAATTTATTATAATTAAAAAGTGTTACTATATAGATAAAAAGATGAATTAAGTATAAAAAAAAAGATTGAATAAAAAACGAATTTAAAACAAAAAAAAAAAAAATGAAGGAATGCCGTTCAAGACCTTGAACGGCAGATGGGAGGCCTGCATTAAATGAATGCGCCCCATCCCATTTAACGCTCATGGGGCGTTTAAACGCTCAGGTGCTCTTATTCATTTTTCAATTATTCTCTAACTTATTTTTTTCCTAATGCACTTTCTCTTACAATCTTCTCTTTCCCATTCACTCCTCATAAATTTAATAATATCATAATATTCATTTATTTTATTATTGTAAAACTTAAGAAATTAGAAAAGAGCAGAAGATCGCGTATGAAAACTTCCTCTCCCTAAAACCCTATCCCCAAATCGTCGCCCAAATCTCTACCCTTTCTCCCAAAACTTTCCGTCAATTGCCTTCCTTTGTGACGATAAGATTTCGGCCAATGGTCGTTTCTGATCGCTCGGCCCGCCCTCAGCCTCGCACGTCTTAGATGTCTCTGCAGGTATCGCGATTGGGGCTTATCTTCGTTGCCAACGAGTTTGGGTCGCGTGGTGGAGCTCCATCAATCGGAGTCGAAAGATCTTCCTTTGGTTGCCGGCAGTCTTCGATTGGAGGAAGGAAGCTTCGATCTTCTTCTGGTTGGTTCATCGGAGGTCCAACAGGTTGGCTTCGCTATTCACGGCGGGGCTTCTGGTGGTTTGGGCTCGGGTCGGCGGCGGTTTGCAGGGGTGTTGGGAGAAGCGTGAGTCGGTGGTCGGGTCGGGACTCCGGATGTCGTGGCGGCCCTGTTGCGGTGACTGGGGGTGAGGGAATGAGCCATCCTCACCCTCTCATGTCGGCTAGTGGTGTTAGGCGGCGGGAAACCTGGTTTTCCAGAGCTCGTCTAGTGGTGTTAGACGGGTTCGGGCCAGGACTGGTGTGGGGGCGGAGTGTTTTCCTCTCGGTTGGTGACGGGTCGATTCTGGGATTGGTTCGGGCTCGGAGTTGGCTATTGTATAGGCGGTTGCGCAGTTTCGGTAGCGGTTCTTCGGGCTTGGAATCTCTCTTGTGTCGATTGTTCACTGTTGGTTGGGTCGATTTGATTGCTGAGGAAGGGCTTTGTGTGTTCATGTTTTTGTAGTAATTATTTTGTGTTGTTTGTGTTGTTCTTGTGTTTGATAATGTGTTTTCGGTCTGGGCCATTGGCCCCTGTGCGCCCGAGTGTCACTTTTATTACCCTGTGGGGGTCCGAAACTCGGTTANCCAGTCCTTCTTTTTCCTTCGACATCCACACCATTTTCATCGTCGATGACATCCCCAATCCTCCATCCACCTTTCGATGAGGAAAGCGTCATTAGCTTTCCAATCCAACAAGCTCCTCGTCGACGAGAAAGAGTTCGGACCAAGGCGACCGATCTCCCGACCGCCAGTAGCAACCCGGCCAATTTCAACTCCTCCAACGTATCTCAAGAGGTCGCTTGATTTGGGTTCGAATCTGGACTCCATAATTCAATTCACCCTTAAACTCGCTTTCGGGAACTCCGATTTCACACCATCGGAACAGTTTGGGCTTGCTCAAAACGTCGTCGCACGGCAGTCAGGTTGCGAAAACCTAACCTGAGGTGGTGATAATTAATATGTTGTACCGAATTTGGGTGAAATTTTATGTGTATTGAACCTAGACGGCCAGGTGGAGCCCGTCAGAGGTAATATCTGATTCCTAACCTAGCCTGAGTAGGTTCCTGTGTCTTAATTTTTGGTCGACTTCAATTCTTGTGCAGACCATATTTTCGGTCGATTTCAATTTTGTAGTAGTGGAAATTTCATGAACGAGTGCAAAGTTGAAAGTTTGCTTAGCCAGTGATTTGAGGAAAGAAAGAAGAAAATCAAGAGGCTTTTGGATGCCAATGGATTGGATGTGAGCAAGCATATATGTTGGATACATTAGAGATGACAGAGTCAGAGTACAAGAAATGGGAAAAATAGCATGCTCCTGCTGGTTGGGATGGTGAGTGACTGACTCTTTTTCGTTTTTTTTATGCGATTGTCTGTTGAGCGGGGATGATTAGTTTTTGTTCCATTTGAATTTTGATTGCCAATGCGTATATGTATCTGTTGAACTGAGGCTAATTTTGATGTATTTGTGTGCATTACAGTGAAGTGAATCTCTTATGAAACAATCCGGCCCAATATCAAGCCGTTTGAGCCTGTATCCCTCTACCTCACTATGAATCAGGGTTTTTCAATCTTCAAGCGCCGGCAATACGCCCTCGCCTTGTCAGCAACTGCATTGCTACGTAAGGCTGCTCATATGGGCCCAAAATCAAACTCATCGCTTCTTATGGGCCTCATATGATTTAAAACTGATGTTGGAAAATATAATATGGTTTTGTTGGGGGATGGTCATGTATTGGTGTTTGCTTAATTGCTTGTGTAAGGGGTTCTTTTGTTTAGGGCTCTCATAAGATTACCGGAGGTGGTTTTCAGTCTCGTTTGATGTTGGGATGAATGAAGGTGGCGGCCGGTGGTAATATGTTATTTCTTCCCATGTAATTTGTATTTGTGATAAGCTGACAATGGTATAATGTGACAGTACTTGGTTAGGTCTTGAGATTATTAGAGAAAGTCAATTATGCAAGTAATTTGTGTATTAGATGATGATTATTTACTGGGGCAGTGGATATGAATCCAGATCTAGTGTACTGTGTAAAAAGACAATGATGTTGCTCGGTCGTGTGTTTGATTGGGTGATAAAGCACGTGATTTGTACCAAAAAAAAAAAAAAAAGTCTCTTATGATACAAAGAAATGAGGCTTGTGGCTTCAACAAAAAATGAAAATAATTAACTTCCTTTGTCGCAATTTTTGGTCGATGTTGGAGATTAGGTGTACCTGTTTTTAATTAATTAATATTTATTTTTAATCAATTAGAACCTCTCAATGAAAATGGATTACTTCAATCCCGTTGTAAGCCAAACGCGGGACCTAAATATTTTGGTCAACATTTGCGAAATTAGTACCAGTCCTAGAGTTAGATAGTACTCAATAAATGGTGTTCTAATACTAGATATCGGGTCTTCAGCGCCAACTCAGACAATCATAAAAAAGTTGAATTTTGCAAAATAGTACCACTTCAAGGCATCAAACTTTTGTTTTAAGAAATCTACCTAAGAGAATTTAGAAAAGTCATCTACACATACAAGAATATACTTTTTACCACTGTAGCTTTCCACTTGAATATGTCCCATGAGATCCATATGCATCAGCTCCATGATTTTGTCCGTGCTCACCTCAGTCATCCCTCTTGTGTGAAGCTCTTTTGTGTTTGCTTATTTGACATGGACCACACACACGGTGTTCATCCTTCTTTAGTTTGGGCAGATCACGAACAACACATGCAGATGATATTTCAAGTACGTGGGGATAATTTATATGCCCTAATTACTGATGCCAGAGTCCAATCGTAGCAATGCTGGCTTTGTTACATTTCAATTCAAGTTCAACCAGGTAACAATTATCTCTAGACCTCGAGCCAGTAAGAATACGATTATTTTCTTGATTAGAAACATGGCATTCAGACTTAGTAAAATTCGCATCGAGACTTTGATCACACAACTGATTGATACTCAACAAATTTGCTTTCAAATTTTCAACAAGAAGAACATTTTGAAGTTTAGGCAATACATGTACGTTCAAACATCCAATACCAAGAACTTTATTCTTAGCACCATCACCAAAATATTGATCACATTGGATTTAAGACCTGTCATATGTCGTGAACAACTACTGTCAAAATACCAGTCAGAATTAGAAATGGATTTCAAGGCAAGTATAGAAGACAGACACACGTTCTTACTCCCTCTAAGTAACCAAATATATTTCTGTTCATGATTAACCACATCAACCTTTAATTTTTGTTTTTTCAATGGTACACCATGTGGACTCCATTCATCAATTCGACATGTATAAATGTCATTATGCATTTTATAACACCTACGACGAATATGACCACGAATATCACAATAGTGACAAGTTGGTACGAAGTTCTTTCCAGAGTTCTTTTGCTGAGTTCCAGTAGAGTTAAACTTACCTTCTTTAACAAAGGTTAGTTCAGACTTACTCAGAGATGTGCTTGGTTCGCCAACCTTACCTTTCAACTTCTCATTGTGAGTGTTCTTACTCTGTTCTGAAGTCCCTATATGTTGGCTCAACTTCTGAACTTCGGCAAATGAAGACTTTGGCTTGTTGATTATTTTGATAACCTCAACGCTCTTGCTGAGTTTCTTCTCAATGGTTGAACAGTGATCTTGAAGCTGTACATGTTCCTCTATCACTCGGTCGAGCTCTCCTTTTTAGGCAATGATCTCAGCTTCTCTTTCTTTTACAAGATTCTGCACAACAAACAAATCATTACGTAAAGATTGAATGTTAAAATCCTTCTCATCACTTACCTATTTGCTCACCTATTGAGATCTCGATCTTAATTTCCAGTGTGCAAATCAGAGTTAATGAGCTTTTCATTCAGTTTAACGGTCATCACTCGCATTTTTTTAAGTTCACTTCTGGGATAAGTAATCTCCTTTTCTCGTTCAGTTGACCGGTGTTCCAACAACTTCATCTTCTTTGTCTGAACTTGATACTTCTTGATGACCTTGGAAGCCTTCAAACACTTCTCCATAGCATACTTGTGAAGAACAAGATTCTCCTCACCTGGGTCAGAAAACTCCTCGGGCTCAGAGTAGCTGAGGGATGGGCATAAGAACTAGCTTTTGACTCAACATCAGTGAAATGAATAGAGATGCGAAACACTTATAATAATTGAGAGGACATTTGGCAAAATTGTTGGTGAATTGGGAGCCCTGGGTCTTCTCAGATTCATTATCCTCATCATCGCTACAATCAGACCATGTCGCCTTATAGATAAGCTCTTTCTTAAAGTTTGGATATTTCTTCTGAAAGTGATCGAACCCTTTGCATTCCCGACATTGATCATTTTCAACACCTTGGGTAGAACTCCGAAACTTGTTAGATTGCATGTTCAAACATCGTTCACCAAGCCGTTGAGATGTGTTCTTTCCACCTTCAGAGGACTTATTCCCATGAAACTTTTTCTTCTTGAATTTATTCAGCTTTGAGTAGTTTTTGGTAAGAATAGTGAGTGCCTTCATAATTCCTTCATCATAAAAAACTTCTTCATCCAAGTCTTCTTCTTCTTCTAACGCCGGTGTACGAACCTTGGCTTTCAGTGCCAACCCTTTTCCTTTTCCTCTCTTTACTAACTCAAAGCCATGATTTATCTCAAAAGTACGCAAATCTCCCAGAAGATCATCAATCCCAAGTGGCTGAACTCTTATGAAACTCTCCAAAACCGTGATCTTTATCCCAAACCTTTCCGGTAGAGTTCTCATCAATTTTTGTACTTGTCTTTCCTCTGATATCTCTTCACTGAGCATTGCGCTTTGGTTTACAAGATCACAAAAGCGAGCATAGTACATATCTATGGTCTCATCATCTCTCATCTGGATTTCATCAAGCTCCGTGGTAATTCTCTGTAGCTTCAAAGATTTTACAGTGTTCGTATCTTCAAACTGTATCTCAAGAATTTTCCAGGCCTCGGGAGCTGTTGTGCATTGAATGATCATCTTATGGCGAGTTGGATCTACATAGACATGATTGCATATAATGCTCGAAAGATGGCTTCTTCTGCTTGTCTTTCCACATCAGTCCAAAGGTCCCTTAGTTTCTCGACTAAAACAACAGTAGCCGAGGTTGACGACTTTGATTCGGAGGAACCACCCATCTTAGATTCAGAAGGAGCCTTCAGCATAATAGGTATAGACTAGTTTGTTTCAACAACTTGCCAGGTTTCTTTTCCTAGGGAGCGAAGAAAAATTGTCATCATGGATTTCCAGTATCCATAATTCGATCCATCAAGGTACGGAGGGCGCGAAACTGACATGCCGCCGTGATTCACGGTGATTAACCCAAAGGCCCAAAGATCTTTATCATGTGATTGGAGCAGGAACACCGCTCTAGTGCCAACTGAAAACGTGGGTATCCTTTATAGAGTGCGCTCAACTTGTTAGAATATGGATTACTTATAAATTGTCATTTTGTTAGTCAAAATAGCGGAAGCACAATACCAAAGATATAAACTCTTCGGGGAGCATCCCACTACACTTTAGAGATCTTTCATTAATAAATCGATTGTGCACTCGTGTATAGTTTGAATTTACAGAAACTAGAACTCTCTTCTAGTCTAGCCACAACTATACTCAAAACTACCAACTACTTCTCTGGCCACGTTCCGTGGACTTCACACACTCGAATCCCTCGAGCAAAACCCAGTACTTAATCCCTAAGTACCAATCGCAAAAGTTTTTGAATAAAACAAGAAAAACTAACACAAAAAGACTTCAGTTCTCTGACGTTGTAAAAACATCAAATTACTACACTGTCAAAAAAAAAAAAGAACACAAAGAAAAACTTGTACACTCAATTGAAGCTCGAATAATGCGTGAATAATGATAATCTCAGCAGCCTTCAATTGATCTTCAAGTCGGGTATATATAGCTTCTTTAGGCGTGGAATCCTCCTCAAGCAATTTCCTTCTTCTTTTGATTTCTTTCCAAATTTCGATGTTAAAACATGGAAAGTGAATATCCTCTCTCTCTTCCTTTGATCTCTATTCCATGCATGTTTCTATCCTCGTCCATGCACGTCCGATATCCTACAATAAATAACATAATAAGATCATGCAAATCTTTCCAAAATATATATACTATACAAATATCCAAATTATATATGAAGTTCCCTTTTATTCCTTAAGCTTGCAGGCTAGGAAGAAAAATAAATTGAGATGGTGGGAAATTCCCAAACGAACAATTTCAACGAAATCACAAAGAGAGGGGAATGGTTTTTCTCCCTCCTAGACCTCCCCCCTTCCTATCGCTCGCTGCCTGGCAGAGAACTCACTTGGGTAAGCTCGCTCGATGGCAGAGAGCTCGCTTATCGTTTCCTTCGTATGAGGGAGGTCACTTGTGACCGGGTGACAGTTCGGGCTACCTGACTAGAGCAGCCCTCAATACTTGAATTCTCGATGTAGATGCTACATAGTCGGTTCCCATCCTTCTGAGACAACGAGTGTAATAGGAGCATCAGTCGACAAAAGGATCACTCTAAGATGATCATTTTATAGCTATTGAGAACGAATTCAATCAGATGGTCCTATTTCTCAATCGCCATGCCCCATTGGTACGAAAGGTTTCGTCCCTTCGAATACACGGGTCCAAGCTTCGTCGACTTACTACTCGGCCATGCCCCATTGGGGCGAAAGGGTTCGAACCTTCGACTATACGGGTCCCAGCCCCGTCGCCTTACCACTCGTAGGCTCAAATCCTATAGAGCATGATTTTTTCGTAGATCGAATTAGACCGAAATGAATTCAATTACGTGCACAATAATTCGAATTTAACCTCCTCCCTCTCATATTTTCCCTATCCGCGTCGATTGAGAATCTCGTCTTGCTAAATCGATTTAATAACCATTCGTACCAGTGCAGTCTTGGCTTACAGAAAGGCTTGATTACAAGTGAAGAGTATAATTGTATATAACCGTTCTTGACATTTAGTTCAATTCGCTGCGGGGCGAATCGTGCGAGACCTCGTTGTTTCACCTTTATCTTACCTCATCGATGACCCCGACGAGGGTGCCTCCAGTCCTCCTCCATCTGAATATTGATGGGAAGTGAGTTGTATGTTTTGTAAGGAGACCCAATTGATGTGAAAATTGAGATCCGATTGATGTAAAAATTGAGCTTTATACCTCAGGATTTGGTAAGATTTTTTAAAAAGAAGTACCCATTCTTTTGAGAACATACACGCTGCCCTGGAAGAATGTCCACCTTCTCCTTACCCTTGTCGAGCCTAGGCCTCTTCTCTTTCGATCTAGACCCACATGGTCGGTCTGGCATCTCCTCCTTTTGGTTGGCTTGTCTTTTATTGTGGTATCTCATTTGTACACTTGGTATCGAAGTTGAACTTTCACCTATTTCAACTTGCCTTTTGCCCTTTATGATCTCTTGGCCTGCGCCGGAGCGGTAAAAAGACCAGCTTTCCCTATTGACAAAATGATATTATTTGATGAATATAAACATATACTCTAACTAAAAAAAGGGAAGGAGAGCAACGATACTCATTATGCAATTGATTAACAATATTGCCAAAGCATATGGGGGCGTATCTATATTTGGCGGAGTGGGTGAATGTACTCGTGAAGGATTTATAATATAGGAATTTGGAAATTGAGCAATTCCCTATATCTACAGCTATAGCAATAGGAGCATGGTTCACTACGTGGTTGAACCTATTTGACCCGAAATCAATCGATCTAGCCACCCAGCGCCCCACGTAAGCAGCGCCAGCGTACGTGCCGGTTCTCACCTTGTACCTGGACATTTCGGCATTCACACATTTCACAGTATGGGTTGCGGCTGTACGCTCCAATTCCAAATAGGCGTCATAGTGCTGAGTAGCAATGGGACTCATGCATCTCGTGGCCTTCTTTTGTTTCTGTTCGAAAAAATCCAGAGTTTTTTCCAATGTGGCATGTACCTAAGCTCTGCACGGCAGGAACCTAATGCCTTTCAAGACGTTGTTGTAGCTCTTCGACATATTGGTCGTCAATGTGCCCCATCTATGTCTTTCTTCATCTCCATACAGGGTCCACTTGTTCAAAGGAATATCGAAAAGGTACTTGTATACCTGGGGATTAAATTCCAACAGTCGTTGTTCTGTCGCTCGAAACTTTCGCTCCGACAACTGCGAACCCAAATCCCAACACCAATCACGCACTTTCCTATTCCTAAAGTTAGTGACCACGTTGCTTCGAAAGTGTCGAAGGCATATCCGGTGATATGCAGCGGGTTCTTGCCAACCAACCAACGAGTCAATGACACTGAGTATGCCGTTATCCCTGTCGGAGAGAACACAGGTCTGTCGGTCGAACACAACATATTGCCGCACATTTGTAAGGAAAAATGATCAGCTATCCTTGCTTTCTTCATCAACATTCGCATAGGCGATTGGCAATAGCCGCTCATTCACTGTCTGTGTTATAGCCACAAGCAATTTTCCCTTGTACGATCCACGCAAATGTGTGTCATCGATGCTAATGACCGGCGGGCATCGTTGGAAGGTCTGAATGGCGGGACCAAATGCCCAGAATACAAATTTGAATTGTCTGTCTTGATACTGATGCGCCATTTCCCCACCCTGCCATTCCCACTGTACAACTGTGGTGGGATTCGCTCTTTGAAGTGCGGCAAAAACCTGGAAATTACAAAATGGTTTCATAAATAGATAAACATAGTGACAGACAAAAGTATTTGTAATTAATTTTTGCTTACCGAGGGAGTTCTTCGAAGTTCGATTCCCAACAGCCATACACACTCTCGATGACTTTTCTCCTTCCGTGCCACGCCTTCTTGTAGCTGAAATCGACTTTCCAGCACTGTTTCACATCGGCTTGGATCAGTCTAACGTTGTAGTCCAGTTTCTTTTCAATCTTGTTAATTACAAGATTTGAAATCATACGGGCGGTTACGTTTCTGTGGTCATTTCTCTCGACCCACTTGCATACAAGTGTGTCTGTCAGTCCATTCAGTTAATTCCCACATTTCATGAACTCGTTTCTTAGTCACCCGAGCCTTCCACACACAAGGTTCATCTTCATTAGATCTGCAGACCACTTTGTATGACTTTTGATTAGAATCTATTGTCCGAACCGCCCTCAGCCTATCAACGTTCCAAGCCAAGATACCCGATTGTGCTTCTTCCTTACTCCTAAAAACTGTACCCAAACGTATGGTCTCAATGTGGCCATTCTAAAATGAAAAAACATACTCGTTCTCATCTATCTTCGATGGCTCCCATTCACCCATCTCGCGATAAATATGGCGACCACCACTAGGAAGAGGGTCTTCCTCTTCAATCAATTTCGGTTCACTCTCTTCATTTATCGATCTATCTGATTCGCTTTCGGAGGTCTCATCTGGGAAATCATCTTCACCAGGAATGAAATCTTCATCGCCTTCTTCTTCTTCCCAGTTCTCATTTTCCCATTGCATTGTTGAGCTTGTCCCTTCTCCAAAATTACGTAGATGCGAAGTCGACGTACCCTCAACATCCACCACTCCCCCGTAACATCCCCACACATCCTGAACCTGTGTAACCGGTGTAATTGCCTCCAAAGATAAATGCAAATACACCATGGACATAAGAGGAAGGTAATAAATATACTGAAGAACACTATCGTTATTGAGTCTTAAGAAATTCAACGAACCACCGGGTTGGCTAACTATTAAAGTAATCTCCTTCATTGTTCAACCACCTCCAAACCACAATTTTCATTAATCATTTCTACCAATTGTTGATATGATATCCTCTCCGGAATAAACAATGAACCATCGGGACGATCTTTAAATAAAACAAATTCACTTAACCTTTCCTTTGCAAAATGCCAGTACAAATTAACAAAGTATGGACCGGAATACGCCATTAATACCTGTTGCAAAAAGACACTTTCAATTCTTCCCAATTACAACAACACATAATGTCTAATGTCTAATCCAACACAAAAAAAAATTCAATTATTTCAAATAAATAACCAAAATAAGTATTCCCAATAAAATAATTCTTCAAAACCCTAATACCCATAATCAACAATAACATATAATTCATTTATATTTCGGATAAATTGAAAGCCCTAATTCTTACCCTAATTTCGAAAACCCTAAGCCCAACAACAACCAACCAATACACAATTGACAATTTACAACAAAATTTTAATCTCCAATTCAACATATACACATATTCGATAAACAATTAACAATTCCCAATGTTAAAACAACACCACATTCAAACATACTATAACAATTCCCAATCTCCAAACAACTCAAAACAATGTAAAAGGTTGAGATAAGCCAATATACCTTGTGCGAATGAATTAACCGGAAATGAGGCTCGTGTCGTTGTTGTCGATTCGCGTCGGGTAGAGATTGGATCGCGTTTTTTTTTTTTCCAGAAGGTTTTCTCTTCTCTTCTCGGTTCTCACTCTCCTCTGCCTTTGAATTCTTATCTCGTAAGAAAGAGAAGAAGAGTTTTTTATTTATATTTGATTGTAAAACGTATTCTCAGAATACGTTTTACATATTTATTTTTTTTGGTAAATTTAAATATGTAAACGTATTTCGTAAATACGTTTTAACAAAAAAAANTTTTTTTTTTGTCCACTTATTTTTTTTTTAAATAAATAAATCACCCATAAATTATGAGCATAAACCACTCAAGGGAGTTACAAAATTCTACTCAAATTTTAAGTCATACCCACTGATATGGGATATTATACGACTAAGGAGCAGACCGGTCCATCGTGTCGGTCAGGCAAGCATAGGGAGGAAGAAAACCACGTTGGTTGAAGGATGATCGACCAGAATGGAAGAGATCGAGCAGAATAGCAGAGCTGGTCGAGGATCGACTTGGTAAGGGGAGCTCGATCAGATCGAGCACGCAGTAGGGAGGAAGCAGTCGAGAGCGTGACCTGAACGCAAGTAGGCACGTGGGTGATGTCAGGAGATCCCAACGGCTTGTGCAAGGGAATAATTCCCCTCAGCTCAGAGGGGGGCACGTGGCGAGAACGTATTGGTGCAGAGTGATAGTGGCAACAACCACCTCTGACACCCCTGACATTTTTGACAACACACAAACTGTGTGTGTACAGATTGGCAGCGCGGGCAGGACAGCTCACCAATATCCGGGCAGCTTCTAGGGCAGGTATCTTACTCCTATATATATGGGAGTGGGTCTTTTCTTAGGGTTTACGATTTTGTCCATTCTTTACTTTGGAAAATTGAACAAACATAGACTGACTTAAGCATCGGAGGCACTTCACCGGAAAACCCCTCCGGTGTGAGAGTTCTGTGCAGGAACAAGGCGTTCTATCAGCGAGGAAGAAGGAAGCAAACCGATTTCAAGCCGGTCGGAGTGTTTTGCGTTACCATTTGGCGCCGTCTGTGGGACTTTTGTTCGAAAAGTGGTGTGCTGAGATTTCTGAAGCTCGGTGGCTATGGCGGACGGAATTCCTAGGAGAGATTTACAAGCATCGTTCGATGATGCGTGGACGATGACGAGGCCGTTTGGAGAAGGCCCACCTCCGGGCTTCTCTGGACCCTCGCGTACACCGGTGACTCCGACGCCTGTTCCCCAAAGTGTAGGAGTCACGTCGGTGCAACCAGAGGCTGATGTGGGCTCAAATCAGGCCCAGGAGACCCGCACAGCTCAAGGCGCGGCGATCCCAACGCTGCCGCAACCAGATCTGGCCGTGACGCTGCAGCAAGGAACGGCGGTACAAGAAGCGGTGCCGCCGCCGGTGGAGGAACCGCGTCTTGGCCAGCAGGTGGTGATGATTAGGCAGGAGATGCAGCAGATGGTGGCGAACGCGGCGGCACAAGCGGTTCAGCAGGTCACTCAAAGCCTTTCGCGAGTGGCTGCTGGACCAACGATGGTGAATGAGAACGTGTCTAGCTATGGAGGAGATGGAGCCTTACGAGATCGTGAGGTGGAGAGGCTCGCGGAACAGGTGAGGCAGATGCAGGCTAAGATGGATGGTCGACCTGAAAGACGTGCTCGAGGACATCCGTTCTCGAGGGATATATTGGCTGCACCATTACCTGCGAATTTCAGAGACATGAGTTTGATGTTCGATGGGACCACTGACCCGTCTAGGCATGTAAGGGCGCTTGAGAATTTGGTTGTGTTGCATGGTTATTCTGACTCGGTTAGCTGCAGGGCATTCTTGTCGACCTTGAAGGGAGGTGCGCTCGACTGGTTTCAGCAGCTCCCTCATGGATCGATCAAGGACTTTGATGATTTCGCGGAAAAGCTGATGACCCAGTATGCGAGTGCGGTGGCATAGGAAAAGACGTATTTGACGTTGATGGCCATGAGGCAAGGGGAGAAAGAATCATTGCGCAAGTATGTCGCGCGATACAATCAAACTTGTTTGGAGATCCCCACGGCCTCGGACGAGGTGAAGGCTGGGGGGTTGATACGGAGTTTGCGAGCAGGGCCTTGTCGAACATCTTTAGCCAAAACCCCTGCTCGTACGTATGACGATGTGCTGAAAAGGTGTAAGAAGTATATTAATTTGGAGGAAACGGAGGCGGAGTTTGCTAAGTTGGAAGAGTTGGCTAAGCCAGAGCCGAAGAAAGGAAGGGTAAGCTCGCCTCGAAGAGTATCACCGGGTAGGAGATCGCCCAGAAGAGAGGGGCGTGGCAGGATTGAGCGAGGGCGAGAAGACAGGTGGAAGGATCGACCAGTATTTGGGGGAAAGCGGTTCCAACACTTTACGCCCCTTAATGCGAAAATGGGAGAGGTGCTGGTGGCTATCGAGAAGAAGATAGAGGATAGGGATGTGACGTGGCCGAGGTCGAGGCGTGAGGGGCCGACACAGCCTAGGTCGAGCAAGTATTGCCGTTTTCATAAAGATTATGGGCACAAAACGGAGAAGTGCAGGCACCTCAAGGATGAGATCGAGCGCCTTATCAGGGCAGGGTATCTTAAGGAGTTCGTGTACGAAGGAAAGGCGAAGGGGAAGGATAAAGAAAAGTGTCGAGAGGACTCGGTGGAGCGGAGTGATTGAGATGATGATGAGGAAGGCGATCCTCGAGGAGGAAGGGGTGATCGAGGAGGCAAGAGGAGACGAGGGAGTCGAGATCGAGGAGGTCAGGAGGATCAAGGCCCAGTGAAGAGAGGAACGATTTATATGATCTCGGGGGGCCCGACTGATGGGGACTCAAACAATGCAAGGAAAGGCCATGTTCGAGCGATGAAGAGGAAGAGAGAGGAGGTGGGGATCACTGCTCGGATGCCAGAGATAAGTTTTCGAGCGGAGGATGCAGAGGGAGTAGTGTTGCCCCACAATGATGCACTGGTGATAACGGCGGAGTCTCGGTGGATGTGATGTTTTATGATTGTTTTGTGCAGATAAACAAAGAGCTCAACCTCGACTTGAAGCCGGTGACCACAGCCCTATATGGGTTCAACGGAGGCGAGGTGATGCCGATGGGAGAGGTGAGCCTTTCCGTTGCCTTGGGGCAAGGAGTGACGAGGAAGGTGCGAATGGTAAGGTTTGTGGTCGTTGGAGCAGAGTCCTCGTACAACATTGTCATGGGAAGGACCAGTTTAAATGCTTTCCAGGCGGTCGTGTCGACGTACCACATGACGATCAAATATCCGGTGGAGGAAAACGTTGGAGAGGTCGCAGGAGATCAGCTTACCTCGAGGAGTTGCTATCAGACCACGGTGAGAAATAATAAGCAGCTCTCGAGGAAGCGAGCGAAGCTTGAAGAGGGAGTACCGAGCCGACCTGGGGGCTCGAGGTCAAGAGAAGAAAAGGCGAGAGCTGATAAGGGGAAGGAGAAGGTGGAGATGCAGCCAGGAGGGGAGATCGAGGAGGTCCAGATGGTGGAAGGGTGCGAAGAGAGGAAATTTCGGATAGGTAAGGAGATTGAGGAGCCTATAAGGACGAAATTTATTGGGTTGATCAGAGAGTTTGCGGATGTTTTTGCGTATACGGCTGAGGAGTTGACAGGGATAAGGGCGGAGGTGATCGAACATTGTTTGAACGTCGACTTAACGGTGAGGCCAGTGAAACAAAAAAGGCGACACCATGGCGCGGAAATGGACAAGGTGATCGAGCAGGAGGTTGAGAAATTGTTGAAGGCGGGCCATGTTAAGGAGATCTAGTTCCCCGAATAGTTGTCAAACACGGTGATGGTGTCTAAGTCTGGGGGGAAGTGGAGGATGTGTATTGATTTTCGTGACTTAAACAAGGCATGTCCGAAAGATTTGTATCCATTGCCTAGGATCGACCAGTTGGTCGATTCTACCGCAGGTTGTGAACTGCTCAGCCTTATGGATGCATCCCAGGGGTATCACCCCAAATCCCTTTAGCTCGATAGGATAGGAAGAGGGTGAGTTTTGTTACGAGCAGAGGCACCTATTGTTATGTGGTGATGTCTTTCGGTTTAAAGAATGCAGGGTCAACGTATCAGCGGTTGATCGACAAGATCTTTAAGGAACAACTGGGGAGGAACATGGAGGTGTATGCCGATGATATGCTGGTGAAGAGTAAGGTGGAGGCCGATCACGTGAATGACTTGAAGGAGTCGTTCTTGACGTTGCGGAGATATGGCATGAAACTGAACCCTGCTAAGTGTTCTTTTGGGGTGAAGTCAGGGAAGTTCCTGGGGTACATGGTAACGAAGAGAGGGATCGAGGTCAACCCAGAGAAGGTGAAAGCGGTGATCGAGATGAAGCCACCCACAAAAGTGAAGGAGGTGCAGATTTTGACGGCCAGGATAGCGGGCTTGAGCCGCTTCATATCCAAGGTGGCGGAAAAGAGCGGGCCCTTATTTCGAACGTTGAAAGAGCTCAAACTTCCAATGGACGGAGGAGGCCCAGAGAGCATTCGATGAGTTACAAAAGATGTTAGCTAATTTGCCTCTATTAGCTAAACCAGTTCCGGGGGAAGACTTAGTGTTGTATATATCTATCGGAGAAATGGCAGTAAGCTCGGTTCTGTTGAGGGAAGAAGGCGCAGTGCAATTTCCAATTTATTACGTGAGTAAAGTGATGCAAGGGGCGGAAAGGAGATATTCGGAGATCGAGAAGTGTGCTTTAGCGGTGGTAGTAACAGTGAGAAAGTTGCGGCCGTACTTTCTAGGCCATAAGGTGAAGGTGAGAACGAATATGCAATTGGGAGAGACGTTAGGTCGACCTTCGGTATCAGGTCGACTAGTCAAATGGGCGGTCGAGTTGAGTGAATACACGATAGCATATGAGCCAAGGAGGGTGATAAAAGCACAGGCGTTGGTGGATTTCATACAAGAGGGTACGAAGGGGGAGGAAGAAGAAGAAGGTGTTTGGCAAATGTTTGCTGATGGCTCGGTGTCGAGAGTTGGAGGGGGTTTGGGCATTGTTTTAATCTCGCCCAACGGAGACAATTTGGAGTTTGCAGTCAAAGTCGAGTACAAGGTATCGAACAATGAGGCAGAGTATGAGGCGGTTATTAAAGGGATGCAGCTGGCCATAGCAGGTGGAGCTCGCAAAATTCAAGTGTATTCTGATTCTCAGTTGGTGGTAGGCCAGTTTCAGGAGGACTTTGAGGTGAAGGAGGAAAGAATGCAGCGGTATGTCGAGGAAATGAAGAGATTGAGGATGGAGTTTATCTCGTTTGAATTAGTGTAAATACCCCGAGGCGAGAATGGTCAAACGGATCTGTTATCCAAAATCGCGCAGAATCTGGTCGACTGTAAGAGCAGAAGTGTCACTTTGCTGCACATGGAGAGAAGTGCGGTCGAGCATGAAGTAGCGGAGATAGAAGAGGTCGACGATTGGAGAACTTTGATACTGAAGAAGTTGAGAGAAGGAGGGGCGAAGGTGTTAAGGAGGTTTTTCGAGCATAATGGAGTGTTGTATAAGAGGTCGTATGCCGGACCTCACCTAAGATGTGTGACGCGAGAAGAGGGCCGACATGTGTTGAAGGAGACCCACGAGGGATGTTGCAGCGATCACAGTAAGGCAGGGTCTTTGGTAGCGAAGATACTGCGAGCAGGATACTTTTGGCCGACCATGAAGGAGGACGCGAAGATGATGGTGAGGAAGTGTTTACAATGTCAGAAGCATGGGCCACTTATTCACCAATCTGCGGAAATGATGACAACGATGAGTGCCCCTATCCCATTTGCGCAGTGGGGCGTCGATCTGGTGGGGCCGATGCCGCAGGGAACTGGTCAAAGAAAATTTTTTATCGTGGCAGTGGACTATTTCACGAAGTGGGTGGAGGCTGAGCCGCTGGCAAAAAACACGGAAGAAAAAGTCATACAATTTTTATATAACAATATTTGCTGCAGGTTTGGTGTTCCAAGGGTGTTGGTGTCCGATAATGGGACGCAATTTAATGGCAAACGGATCCGAGCATGGTGCGAAGACTTGAAGATCGAGCAGCATTTCGCGTCAGTTGCTCATCCGCAAGCCAATGGACAAGTCGAAGTGACCAACAGAATCATCTTAAACGGCCTGAAAACAAGATTGGAGAAGGCGTCGGGTGCATGGGTCGACGAGCTCACTTCAGTACTTTGGGCGTATCGGACAACACCAAGATCGACCACGGGAGAGACACCATTCAGCCTGGTTTACGGCATGGAGGCACTGCTCCCAATCGAGAGCGAGATCCAGTCACAAGGATCGAGCACATATAATCTGGAGCATAACGAGAACTTAATATTGGTAGCCCTGGACACAATCGAAGAACATCGGGAACAAGCCTCGATCAGAGTCGAGGCGTACAAACAGAGGATGCGGGCAGCGCATGATAGGAAGGTCAAGATGAGGAGATTCTAGGTGGGCGATCTGGTCTGGAAAAGAGTGGACGTGTTGAATCACGTGGGTAAGCTCGAACCCAACTGGGAAGGACCATACTTGGTCGAGAAGGTTCACGCGGGAGGTGCATATTCACTCAAGGATGCTGAAGGTCGATCACTCCCCAGGTCATGGAATGTGGCTAACTTGAAGAGATATTATGTTTAACCGGTGTAACCGGTGTAATTGCCTCCAAAGATAAATGCAAATACACCATGGACATAAGAGGAAGGTAATAAATATACTGAAGAACACTATCGTTATTGAGTCTTAAGAAATTCAACGAACCACCGGGTTGGCTAACTATTAAAGTAATCTCCTTCATTGTTCAACCTCCTCCAAACCACAATTTTCATTAATCATTTCTACCAATTGTTGATATGATATCCTCTCCGGAATAAACAATGAACCATCCGGACGATCTTTAAATAAAACAAATTCATTTAACCTTTCCTTTGCAAAATGCCAGTACAAATTAACAAAGTATGGACCGGAATACGCCATTAATACCTGTTGCAAAAAGACACTTTCAATTCTTCCCAATTACAACAACACATAATGTCTAATGTCTAATCCAACACAAAAAAAAAAAATCAATTATTTCAACTAAATAACCAAAATAAGTATTCCCAATAAAATAATTCTTCAAAACCCTAATACCCATAATCAACAATAACATATAATTTATTTATATTTCGGGTAAATTGAAAGCCCTAATTCTTACCTAATTTCGAAAACCCTAAGCCCAACAATAACCCACCAATACACAATTGACAATTTACAACAGAATTTCAATCTCCAATTCAACATATACACATATTCGATAAACAATTAACAATTCCCAATGTTAAAACAACACTACATTCAAACATACTATAACAATTCCCAATCTCCAAACAACTCAAAACAATGTAAAAAGTTGAGATAAACCAATATACCTTGTGCGAATGAATTAACCGGAAATGAGGCTCGTGTCGTTGTTGTCGATTCGCGTCGGGTAGAGATTGGATCGCGTTTTTTTTTTTCCTGAAGGTTTTCTCTTCTCTTCTCTGTTCTCACTCTCCTCTGCCTCTGAATTCTTATCTCGTAAGAAAGAGAAGAAGAGTTTTTTATTTATATTTGATTGTAAAACGTATTCTCAGAATACGTTTTACATATTTATTTTTTTTTTGGTAAATTTAAATATGTAAACGTATTTCGTAAATACGTTTTAACAAAAAAAAGTATAGCGAAAATACGTTTTATAATTACTATTTTTAATTCAATTCCACTTTTAATTCCGAAAAATTAATTTTTTTTATTTTACAAAAAATATTTATATAACGTATTATCGGAATACGTGCTTTTGATTTTTTTCCACCTCTTTTTTTTTGTCCACTTATTTTTTTTTTTAAATAAATAAATCACCCATAAATTATGAGCATAAACCACTCAAGGGAGTTACAAAATTCTACTCAAATTTTAAGTCATACCCACTCATAAAAATGACCGGGTGTATTAGCATAAAGAATCATAAAAATGATCAGGTGTATTATAAAGAAAATAGTTATAACGGCTCTTCTATAACAATTACTTGATTAAAATTATTTTTTAGAATTATTTTCTTAATTCATATTTTTTTCATGAATTAAATTATGTTTTTTTTTTTATATTTTATCTTTTTAAAATATTCGTGTCTGCAAATACATAGGTCGATTACTAGTTTTAGTATTTAAAATAATAGACAAATCTATACTTATATTAAAAGGTATACCATTTACCAGATTTAGTATAAAAAAAAGTCAACAACATTTATTGCATTACTATATCCGTATTATACAATCTATACTTATATAAAAGGAGATTCTATTTACTACATTTACTATTAAGAAAAGTCAACTGCATTAAATGCCATTACTATTTTGGTATTATAATATTTTATTTATTTAATTGATTTATTTATTTGTTTTATTTTAAAAAGGTAAGTATAATAAAAAGATTTTCATAATAAAAAAAAATCAAATACCAAATAAAAATGTACACTTTGACTTATGTGATTATATTTGGTATTTGATTATACCAAATATATTCCTATTTAGTATATACATTAAATACTTACTAAAGTATTTATTTGTTTTATTTGTCACAGTCAAGTATAGATTTGTTTATATTATCAAATCATAAAAAAATATTAAATCCATATTGTAAAAAAAAAAATCATATAATTTTATAACAATTCTACTACACGATTTAACAATATTTTTTTTATTATATAATAAAATAATAATTAAATATTATATGGTGAACAACAATAAATAAAACCGTTACTTTCTCTTATATCAATGGATAAATTTATATGCTAAAATTAAATTTTTATTAGTATAAATGTTTTAGTGAGATAATATATTAATTATTTTACAAGCTAGCCCTAACATGCTCATATTTAATGTTTAAAAGATGTAGAAAAAAATCTTATAATAACTCTATTGTTTTTTAAACTTAAACGTTGATTAAAAGAGGTAAAAATTCCTAATTTTTTAGACTTAAACGTTGATTAACATCATAGATTGAGAGTTTATATTTAGTAAAATTCCTAATTGTAATAAAAAAATTAATTTTTGCTATATTTTAGAATATCTTTAAATTCATTATAAAAAAGAAAAAAAAAAAGAAAAAAAACTACAATGAAAAAAGCAAGTTAACTATATATCGATTTGTTGTACTCCTCAAATCACATTCACAATTTGACTACAAGGAAAGGAAACTCATTGATTAAAATATTATTTTGTCAGTAGTCTTAATGTACAAGAGACTTTAAGACTCTACTTGAATATTATAAAACTTTTATTGAACATTGTACAATTTTCTTGCGTATTATAAACTTTTATTGAATATTGCACCTTATCATATAATATTCTCCAAATAAATATATCTCGTTCCGTACATTTTTTTTTATTCATGTATATAATTATAAGCCTGGATAAATAGCCGTAAAATTGTGCACCCGTGCATCACACGGGCTCTTACTAGTCACAAGATATATAAGCTAAAATTTAATGAAACGACTTAACCAACCAAACTTATGATCCATCACAATATATATAAAACAAAATTAATGAAACGACTTTAACCAACCACACTTATTCTGGATTTTCATCATAGACGGGCACATTGCACACCGGGCACGAGTTCTTATTACGCAAAGACCGAACAATGCAATGGGAATGAAACGTGTGGCCACATGCAATAGTCGATAACTGGGCTCCCAATGTAGGGGCCCGCTCGCATATTGGGCAGCTCCTCATCAAGCCGAAGCCCAACTCAACATCCTCCAATCTGGACCTCGCCATATGTTCCATCACGAAAACCCCCAGCGCCCAATTGACATCAACCGGGTCCGGCACCAGATTCTCAACCCTAATCGCCCGATCCATGGTAGCGCCCAATTCCTCGCCGTCCTGCTGCACCGTGCAGACCACAATCCTCAAGGTCACGGGGATGACACGTGGACCCCTGTCCGCCGTCGATAGCAACGTGGATCTGCACAGGTCAGTCGCCTCGCGGATCAGTTCCTGGATCTGGGCCTCCGGCATCCAGTACTCCCTCAGCCGGTATTGTGAGTGAGGGAAGAGCTCGTAATCGAATTCATAACCGAAGAGGCGTTCGGAGATAGTCTCGGAGCACAGAGTGATCTCGCCGGCGCCGGAGTCTCTTGGTTTTAGGATGAAATTGGTTCGGGTCTGGAATTCGAACGCGCAGCGCCCTTCGAGGGAGATTCTCCGGTTCGTATTTACGCGGCCCTCGTCGATCTCGATCTGATGGCGGTACTCGTATCCCGGCCGCCGTCGGTTATCCACCGGATTCGGATTCGGATTCGGATCCATAAGGGACTCCTTATATAATTATTCTGGTTCGGAATTAACGAGGATACATATAACATATAAATATAGGGAGAGTATTGTTCTGGTAGGCCTCAAAAGGATAGGAATAGGATAGGAATAAAGATTTTTTATCGGTTGGTTAAATTAGATTTTGTTTCTACCAAATACTTTGAACTAATCTGTAGTAACCAGAACTATGCACGTTAAGAGATATTAATTTAATATTTATAAATTAAAAATTTTGTATTAAATAATATTTATAAATACAATATAGTTATATAATTTATTGAAAATGTTATATAAAGTTAAAATTGTGCAAAATTATATAAAAATGTCTATTTAAAATTAGTACACATCTCGTGCGTTGCACATAATTGATAATTAATTACATTATATCATTTCCAAATATGTGTTATTTCAAACTTTTTCTTCAAAAGTTCGATTTCCTAATTACATTATATCGATTTGTCAAAAGTTCGAACCCGACTCGGCTCGTTTACAGTCCTAACTACAAGTCGATACGTTTGCAGGATTTTACATTTTTAATCCACGGTAGAAAATGTTAAAAGGGCAAGGTTATTATAGTAAATATGTAAAGAAAAAGAGTTATATTATATAATTTAGTNGAGAGAGAATTAAGAACTAACACCTTGAGAACAGCTACTACCCTCCCCAGGCCTGTCCACTCTTCTTGTCTTATAATAGGTCCATTCAGTCATATAGCCACTTGGACAAGAAGACGTGCAGGCCGCTTGACTCGTTCAAAAACCCATAGATTGCGGGATTTCCAGAGCCACCAGAGAATATAAGTGGATAACTGGATTCGCGCTTCTGATGTCTCGGATGTATCTAACTGGCATATATGCCACCACCAATCATGAAAAAATTCCCCTTTCTGAGGCCCATCCCAATGCACTGGGGACAACTTCCAAACCATTTGAGCATAGGGGCAGTAGAAAAGCATGTGTTCAACTGACTCTCTTTCCTCGCCACATAAATCACAGATTCCATCAACATCAATTCCTCTAGCAAGTAGATTTTGTTTGACAGGTAAAGTGCCATTACAGCACTTCCATATAAAATGCTTGAGCTTACCCATGACCTGTATCTTCCAACTCCTATTTCTGACTTTAATGTCCCTTGCCATATCCTTACTCCCTTGTGCCTGGCCACCCTTAAGTAACTTGTCTGTCATAAGGTGTGCATAAGTAGACTGTACAGAGAAAGAGCCCTTCCTGCTTAGATTCCATGTCCATTTGTCCTTGTGATTTGAATTAAGAGTCTTAATGTTCTGAATGAGGGCACAGATGTGAGGGGGAAATGTTCTCCTGATTTTGCTTGCATCCCAGTTCCACCCATCAGCAGTCATAAGGTCCCTTACCCACACACAGTTCCTATCAATCCCGGCCAGTAAATCCACAGGTTTGCCAATTAGTTTTGGTATCCAGTGAGTGTCCCAGATCTTGGTGCTGCATCCATCCACAATTTCAACCTGCATCCATTGGCCACAAACCTGCAAGACTGTCTACCAGCTTCTCCAAAGCCACGATGAATTCTGCCTGATCTGAGCCTAAAAAATAGTAGAGTTAGGATAATATTTGGCTTTAAGGACTCTACTCACCAATGATTCAGGCACTGTGATTAGTCTCCAGATCTGCTTGGCAATGAGAGCAATATTAAAGAGCTGAATATCATGAAACCCAAGACCACCGTGCTTTTTAGGCAATGTTAATTTACTCCAAGCCATCCAAGGAAAACCTTTCTGCAAGTTAAGACCTTTGCTCCACCAAAAATTCCCACAAATACTAGAGATTTCCTTGCACAGAGTAATAGACAAAACAAAGCAGAACATGGCAAATACAGGAAGGGCATTAAGGACAGCTTTAATAAGAATTTCCTTACCGGCTGTGGAAAGCCATTTGTTTTTTCCAGTTGAAGACTCTGCTTTGAATCACTGTGAGAATATAATCAAAAGCTTCTTTTTTAGACCTCCCAATGCCCATTGGGAGACCTAAATATCTGGTGGATGAGTGCACCTGAATCCCAGCGAGAATAGAACAACACCTGGATTGTAGCTCTGATGGAGTATTCTTACTGAAGAAGATAGTAGATTTAGCCATGTTCACGCTTTGCCCTGTGAAACTGTGATATATCTGGAGAATATTGATAATCTGGACTGCCTGTTGTTCATCTGCTTTATAGAAAAACAGTGTATCGTCTGCAAACAATAGATGTGTCAATATAGGCCCGTCTTTTGAAAGTCTAACACCCTTATAAATGCCCTTATCCACTGCATCCTGAATCTTAGCAGACAAAAGTTCAGATATAATGATAAATAGGTAGGGGGACAAAGGATCCCCCTGCCTAAGCCCACGAGAAGCTGTATCTAGACCACATGGCTTACCATTCAAATTAAAAGAAAAAGTTGGGAATTCAATACATGCCATTATCCATTTCACAAATTGAACAGAGAAACCCAATCGCACCATTGTCAGTTGCACAGACTTCCATTCCACACTATCAAACACTTTAATCATATCCAGTTTAAAGCCATAAAACAATTCTTACCAGAGCGATGCCTATTCAGAAAATGAAAGACTTCATGCCCCAGTACGACATTATCAAGCAGTTGTCTTCCAGGGAGGAAGGCTGCGTGGTTCGCTGAAATGCATTCATTGAGGCAAAGTCTGAGTCTAAGTGCCATAATCTTTGAAATCACCTTGTGAAAAATAGCACAAAGACTAATTGGCCTATATTGACTTATCGAAATGGGATTAGAACACTTGGGAATCAAAGTGATCAAAGTATGCTTCCAGTATTTCAGAAGTTGGCCAGATTCAAAAAAACTTTTAACTGCCACAGAAATATCAATGCCAATAATAGGCCAGAAATGTTGGAAAACAGACCTGTCATGCCGTCTTCCCCAAGTGCTTTGTCTGGGTGAATGCTAAAAACAGCCTTTTTTATGTCCTCGTTATCGATAGGAGCCGTGAGGATGGAATTCATATCGTCTGTGACGGTTTTGTTAAGCAGAGGTAAGAGTTCATGTCCCCGCCGGGAGCCTTGAGAAGTGTAGAGTCTATCGTAGTAACCTGTGATTATCCGCTCAATGTCATCAGGGTGGTCACTAATTAAATTTCCTTCGGTCACAGCCATACAATGGCATTCATTTTCCGTCTCTGAGAAGCTTATGCGTGGAAGAACTTTGAGTTCTGATCACCTTCCTTAAACCAGAGGGCACGCGCTTTTTGTTGCCAATAGATTTCTTCGGACACATTAGCTTCATCTATCTCTTTTTGGATGCGATCCCAGGTTTCCCAATTTTGATCACCACCTTCTTTTATGAGATCTTCCAACTGGAGGGACAATCGACTAACTTTAGATACTTGCGCTGATCTGAAATACCTGCTCCAGTTGAGAAAAGCTTGTCGGGCTCGCTTAATCTTCTCTTTTAGGATAAACATAGGTGTGCCCAAAGTGGGCACGTCCCATGCTGTTTTGACCACCGTATCCACTCCCTCCTTATGAATCCATCGCTTGTCAAACTAGAAACGTTTTTGGAAATTAATAGCTCTGTCAGACGTTGTGATAACTAACATGGTATGATCAGATGTACTTCGAAACCAACTAGTCACTCTAGTTTCAGGGAATTTTGTTAACCAAGGGAGTGTTACGAACAGTCTGTCGAGAGTTTCTTCCACATAGCCTTCCCCAGCCCGGTTATTAGCCCAAGTGTGCGGCATCCCTTGGAGAGGGATTTCCTGGACACCCATTTGCGCCAAAAATTGATTAAACGCCCAAAAACTACCTGCTAGTCTGGGATTCCCCCCTACTTTGTCTTCGGCTTTGCATAGATCGTTCCAATCACCGGCAATACACCATAATTCTCCCCAGCCTACTTTTTCTTGAAGCAAACACTCCCATTGAAGCAATCTTTTAGCCTTTGAAGAAGTTAGGTATACAAAGATTGCCCAACACGAGCTGCCGACTGCTTTCTCAATAAAGTTCACTGCGATAAAAAATGATTGACTGTATATGCAAGTAACGTTCACCTCCTTATCCCAAAGCAATAAGAGACCACCACAAGTCCCTCGAGGCTCCACAATGTAATGTCTATCTGCAAAACCCAATTTAGAAGAAACAGAAAAAGAGATTTTTTTTGGTTTTTTTACTTCTGAAATAAATAAAAAAGACGGGTGATGGATCCGCAAGGATTCCTTAATCTGGGGAACTGTAGAGGGCCCACCCAGACCTCTACAGTTCCACACCAGAGCATTCATGAGGACTTGGAGGGCTTTTCAAGGCAAGCCCTCTCCACCTCGATCAGACTCAGCTTAATTTTCTTATCATGTTGGACAGATGCATCTCCACTTGGATTTGAAACGGAACATACCAGACTGTTATCCCTTTGTCGCTTAGAAATTAGTGCAGGCTTGCCTGGGGAGCCATTTTTGACAAGTTTGAGTATCCTGCCCTCCTTTTGAGTTGCTCTCCTCCAAGTAGACTGGGTATTGGTTGCACATGAACTTGTTGGGGCCTCTAGCTCTGTTGTTGTTTTGAATTAACAACTTAAAATTAAACACAGCAGGTGTCAAGAAAACTAGAATAAGTATTCATTTTGATTTTATTTGTTATAATAACGAGTACAGAAGTCGGTTTTAGACTGAAAACCGAGATCGTTTTTTAGTTCATGTACCATGTGTTCGAAAAAGAAGAAGATCCTCGTACTATCATAAATTCAGCTATTTATAGTACGGTGGCTTTTGTCTTCTTCCTTGAAATGGATAAAGATGCATTTAATGTTGAGCTGCTTCACTTGAAGCGGCGGGAAACATCAATGATTGCCTTTTTGTTTCGTTGGTCCAATCAAATGCTTCTAATGATTACTTTCTGTTGGAATATTCAGACTTCGTGATAGTCGGTTGAACTGAAGTCGGTTTATTTATGTTGGCTTCGGATATCGGTTTTTTCGAAGACCTTCCGGAGTCGGTAACTATGTAGAAGTTTCGGTAATTAGTTTCAATTAATAACGACTTATAGTAAGTTCACCTTCTCAGGAGATTATTTCTTCAATAATGTGATTAATCTCCATTCAGTCAAGTCGGATATCAACAGTGAGGCCCCCGACATTAGTAGGTATTTAGGACTTTTTGAATAGCTGCTGATGTCGCTTGTGGTTCTGCTTTATTCCGACTTGCTTTGCTTTATTTACCGACATGAATATACTTAGTTTTTGTTGACGTTTCTTGTACAGCACTTGGTCTGACATGGCGGCTCTTAAAAGGTGTGTCCGTATTTAATGGGTCCAACGGATATAACTTTATAACGACATGGCGTTTCAAGACGTGGCCACGTGTATTAATAATTACTGTAACGTTATGTCGTTTTAAGACACGTCCGTTACACGCGCCGTTTCTGGATGTCTCCAACGGTTATAAGTCAAAACCTATAAATTACAGTCGGTTTCGATGTGCGAAAAATTTCCGTACCTCAAACTTCTTTACTTTCTTCTTGTGTTCTCTGTAATTCTTCCTTCGAATACTTTCTTCGTGCACTCGCTTTTTCTGTGATCTTTTCGTCAATTCAAGGCTTTCGGAAATTTCGGTAAGAATTTGCCCTAATCTTTCTGTGTTCTTGCTCCGTTTCGAAATTTTTTAATTTTTATCGATTTCGGAAAAGATGTCTGCTCAAGCAAATGATAGCAGTAGTCGAACGATTTCTGATATCCCGATTTTAACCGATGAGGATTTGGAATTGCCTCTCGAGTATTATCGATGGGATCCCCTGCTGGTGAAATAATTGAATCTTAATAAGGATATTGTTGACGAGGATAGACGAGTTGAAGAGGATGCTATGTCACTTCCTGACTATTGGAGACGTCCTGCTCGTCGGTGGCCCGAACCAATTGATGAATACAGGGGAGAACCGAGTATTCTTACTGACGCCGACATTGTCATTCTCCGAGAAGAGGTCTATATTCCTTCGTCGGTTAAGTTATTCGCGCCTTACCCGGGTGAAAGGATTACTTGTCCGCCACCAGGTTGCGTGGGCGTGTTTGCCGACTCGTTAAGATCGGGACTTCGATTTCC
This sequence comes from Striga asiatica, assembly GCA_008636005.1. Classification (NCBI taxonomy): domain Eukaryota; kingdom Viridiplantae; phylum Streptophyta; class Magnoliopsida; order Lamiales; family Orobanchaceae; genus Striga; species Striga asiatica. Next base: position 545,202 of record BKCP01009403.1, on the reverse strand, counting down.
TCTCCCAGCTCTAATTACAGACTATTTAAGGAATTGGGGAGTTAGTCTGTGTCAGATTGCACCGAATTCATGGAAAAGAATCATTAGTCTTATGGTGCTTTTGAAAGAGAAGGGTTGGGACATGCCAACCGTTGAAGAGATCAGAAATTTATATTCCTTCAGACGATGTGCTGATAGACAAGTATCGGATCCTCTGATCTGTTATGCTTGCGCGGGGAGACCTCAAGAAGGGCTGAAAATCGGTGATTTGATTACCGATATTCCCGAGTCGCTTCATGGATTTCAGGAAGAATGGTTATGGGTCGGAGGAGATTGGCAAACTCCGAAGTTTTCGAAACCCACAATTGATGGGATGACAATTCCCATCAATATTAATTCTGCGATTTGTAAGTTTTTTGTTTTATTCCTTTCTACCGAGTTTCTCTGACCTTGTTTATTTTTTGTACTAACAGGTCTTGTTATTTGCAGCCAAAAGTAAGGGATCGAAACTTGGTTCAACATTGAAAGAAAGGATTACTGAGTTGTTTAAGTTGAAGAAGGCTCAGCGTAGTTTTAAGTTGGTTCTGAAGAACACAAGATTGAGAGCTGCTGGTCTTTGTCCTGAAATTTCTGACAGTTCATTCCAACTAGGTAAACTTGAGCAGAATTTTTGTCATCTTATTTGAAGTCGGTAACCTTTGAATGTAGTAGTTACTCGGTTTTATGATTGCAGTGTACTATCCGCTTCTCGGAATTCTTGGTTTTAAAACCATCCGTGACGCTAAAGCTTTTCGGCAAAAGAGTCCGAATTTGGAGCTTCGAACCAAAGTCGGAAAAAGTAAAGAATTGCGTTTATCCGGAATGGGTCGTAAGAAGTTGGTGAAAGCTTATCTGGAGAACCCGATCATGAACCCTCCGAAAGTTGATGTCGGTGATGGCGCAACTTCTTTGGCTACGATTGAGGTTCCGCAGCCAAATCCTCTGGCTGTTACAGCAGTGGGTCCTATGGCTGCCATTGCTGCTGCTACCGCTGCTGTGTCTGAAGTTGAGCCGGTTGTTGAGGCTGCTCCAGCAGAGAATCCACCTATTATTGATTTAGCTTCTGATGAGCTTGATGGTGACCAAGAAATTATTGCTGAGCGTGAAGTGCCCGTTACTCGGTCGAAAAAGAGGCGTGTGGAGGATGTTCTGGCTACCGAGGAACGGAGAAAAAAGAAGCACGATGTTGGTGATCGTGGAAAGAAGAAGGAACCGCTCGTGGATCGGTCCTTCTTACCGATGGATGAGGAGAGATTTTTGAATTTTAAACAGCCTCGGGAATCGGTCGAGAAGTGGTTCTCGGCTTTCGAATCAGTTGAGATTCCCGAGATCTCGAGTTCGGTTGAACTGCCCAACCATGTCATTGATGCTGCTCGGGTCCCTATGATGGCGTGGGATCCGAGGTCCGAGATTGGTGTGTCTTCACTTTCGAGCACGTATAAGTTCAAGTATGCAAAAGCTTGTCTCGGTCGTGCTCTCGTGAGTTTGATAATGGCTGAGGATGATTTCCGTTTTAACGCGGCTCAAGTTGTTGAGAAGAAACACACACTAGAACTTAGAGATGGAGCTCTTGCATCTCTAAGAGAAGAAGCAACGGCTAAAGAGAAGGAGCTGCTGGTTAAAATTAATGAGCAAGCCGAGCAACTGACGATTGCTCAGAGCGAAATTGAGGCTTTAAGAGTGGATAAGGCTAGCCTCGATAATGATGTCCTGAAATTGACGAGTCAAATCATCACATCGGAGCAGCGTGTCAAAGTGCTTGAAGAGCAGTTATCTCGGTGTGAAAGTCTTCTTCGTAAAGAGCAAGACGCTCACGAGATCACCCGAAGAAGTCGGTCTGAGGTCGAAGAATTGTTGAAGAAGGACCGAGATGCTCATTTGGCTAAGCTCAGCAAACTTCAAGAAGAGAAAATTAAATTTGCTGAGGAAAAGTACAACGATGGTCTCCGAGCCGGGAGGATCTTTGAGGCAGAGGCGAACCGACTCAAGGCTAAAGCCGACTCTGATTCTGAAGACGAGGACCGCGAATTCGAAATGAATACTTGTCTCAATCTACGCTGGATGATTGAGCGTTTTGACGATGGTTTGTATAACATCGAGATAATCCGCCAATTCCTCCTCCACAGAATTCAAAGTCATAATTTCAATCCCTCCATTGCAACAACTCATATCGAGGCCGACGAGGTCGAGAAGAGCTTTTGTGAGGGTCTTCTCGCTTCCATTAAGGCTGAAGTAAGCTCAGAGACTTCTGAATCGGAGCGAGAAAAGGAAGCTCGCCTACGTCGTGCTTTTGTCAACATGGTACTTGAGGGTGAGAAGGAGAAGAAGTCGGAGCTTGCTAACGTTTATGTCAAGACTTTAGCTGAAGTGAGTATAGAGGAAGAAATTGAGAAGATGACTCCTGAGCAACTACGCAAGGCAGTGATAGCATTTTTGGAACGAAAAGTTGCCGAGTTGTCACAGAAGGTTCAAGAGCCAGTTGTTACCGAGATGGCTGAAGTTGACGAGAACGATATTGTTTTAGACAAGCACATCCCGATGACACTTACTGAAGTTGAGAGGACTGCAAAGGCTGAGGAGGATCGAGTCTTCGACATCATCAGTCGTATTATGTACGAGCAAATTATCAAGAATGATGTAGAAGAAGCAGTCAAAGATAAAGATGATGCTGATGCGGCCAAGACAGTTGAGGCGGTTGATGATCCGGCGAAGTCAGCCTAGTTGTATTTGTTTTTTATTGTTATTTTTATTTTGAATTGCGTTCTCGGTATGTCGAGACACAATATTTCTATTGTAATGGATAATTTTATTAGTATGAATGAAAATTTTGCTTTCAGTATTTCCATCCATAATTTATATTCAGCATGGTATTTTACTTTTGCTGAACATTTCAAGTGTTAAGAAATCGGCCAAACTTTAATTTTTAAGTGGACACCACTTTTTCAGATGGAAATTCGGATATTATCTTATTTCAAACCAATCTTCAGGATTTGAATCTCAAGACAATCCGATACTAATTTCACTTTGTCCATAACCTTCCCAAGTCACTGTACTTTGGTATTCGAAGGTTATCAGTTTGGTAGAAAAAGATATAATTTACCGAGTTAATAAGGCTCGGTTTCAATCCGAAATATCTTATAAATTTTTATTAGTCTTGTCCAAGTTACAGGCTTGGCTATATAAAGACTAACTGTATACCGAGTTAAAGTATCTCGGTTCTTTTGAAGAAAAAGTATTAGTCTTGTCCAAGTTTTAACCTTGGCTAAATAAAGACTAATTGTATACCAAGTTAAAGTATCTCGGCTCTTTTTAAGAGACTCTTTAGCACACAATTTCATTATATTCATCAAAATGTGTACAGAGTCATTGTTACATCGAAAACATTCATTGGAAATATTTCTTCAAATAAACAGCATTCCATGGATATGGAAGAACAAGTCCATCTGGCTTTTCAAGTCGGTAAGTACCTTTTGGGAGTACTTGATTGATCTTGAATGGTCCTTCCCACTTCGGTTTCAAAGGCCCCGGATCCGGTCCAGTAATTCTTTTAAGTACCAAGTCACCGACTTGAAATGATCGAGGCTTCATCTTTGAGTTGATATATTTTTCACTTCTCTGTTTGTATGCAGCATTCTTAAGTTCTGCCATGAGACGAGTTTCGTCCAAAAGATCCAGATTAGCTTTAAGGTTTTCCGAGTTGTTTTCATCTTGAAAATGTATCACCCGATAAGTCGGGGATCCGAGTTCAACAGGGATAACTGCTTCTGATCCGTAAGTCAAAGAAAATGGTGTTTCTCCTGTAGCATGGCTAACTGTCGTTCTATAAGCCCACAATACATGTGGTAACTCTTCAGGCCATGATCCTTTTGCTGCATCAAGTCGGACTTTCAAGCCATTTTTGATAATCTTATTGATTGCTTCGACTTGTCCATTGGATTGAGGATGATATGGCGAAGAGAAAAAGTGCTTAATTTGATATTCTTTACAGAGAGCTTCAAGTCGTTTTTCTTCGAACTGTCGACCGTTGTCGGTTATTATCGAGCTCGGTATACCGAACCGGCATATGATCGATTTCCAAATAAAGTCCACTACTTTCTGTTCGGTTATCATGGCTAGTGGTTCAGCTTCGGCCCACTTGGTGAAATAATCAACTGCTACAATAGCAAATCGAACACCTCCTTTTGCAGTTGGTAGTGGACCGATTAGATCAATTCCCCATCTAGCAAATGGCCACGGACTATAAATTGACTTTAGAGATTCCGGGCTCTGATTAACATTTGGGGCGAATATTTGACATTTCGTGCATTTACGTACCCAGTTTATTGCATCTGCTTTCAAAGTTGGCCAATAGTATCCTTGCCGAAGTATTTTATACGCTAACGCTCGCGCTCCATGATGATTTCCACAAATTCCCTCATGAACTTCTTCAAGGACATATCGTGATTCTGGTTCAGCTAGGCATTTTAGCAAGGGGAGGGAGTATCCCCGTTTGTAAAGAATTCCATTGTCCAGTGTAAACCGAGCAGCTCGAATTCGAAGAGTTCGGGCTTCTTTTGGATTTTGAGGTAATGCTCCTGTTTCCAAGTATGTTGCAATTGGTGTCATCCAGGTCGAGGATTTACGTAACTCGGTATTTAAGACTTCGGGAAGAGAAATAGAAGGCATATCTTGATGACCGACTTGGACATACTCAACATCATCTAATCCTGTACTTGATGCGAGTTTAGATAGAGCATCAGCTGGAACATTTTGTGAACGAGGAATATGTTCCAACTGAATATCAAATCGAGACATCTTCTGCTTTACGAGCGTCAAATATGGAAGTAACCGAGGTTCTTTAACTTCAAAATCTCCATGGACTTGATTTACTAACAATTGTGAGTCGGAGAATACCTTTAACTTCTTTACATTCATAGAATCTGCGAGATTTAACCCAGACAATAGGGCCTCGTATTCCGCTTCGTTATTTGTTGCTGGAAAGAGAAACTTGACAGAATGACAAAACATCTTGTTCTGAGGGTCTACCAATATGATTCCTCCTCCAGCTCGATGTTGAGTTAAGGAGCCATCAACATACAACGTCCATGATTGAACTTCATTGATTGTCTCGATTGCTGGGGTAAACTCGGCAATGAAATCGGATAAAGCTTGAGCTTTTATTGCAGTTCTCGGTTTATAATGAATATCATATTGACCAAGTTCTATAGCCCATTTGACTAGTCTTCCAGATGTGTCAGGTCGGTGTAAGATCGACTTTAAGGGATAAGATGTAAGTACCGTTATTGAATGTTCTTGGAAATAAGGACGTAACTTTCGAGCAGCGATAACAAGGGCATATGCTAACTTTTCCATCGCTGGGTATCGCAATTCAGCTTCATGTAAGGCCTTACTGATGTAGTAAATTGGATATTGTTGACGTCCTTCTTCGCGAATAAGAACAGCACTGATTGCGGCATCGCTTACTCCCAAGTATAAATACAACATTTCTTCAGGTATTGGCTTCTGTAAAGTCGGAATTTGAAGAAGTGTTTCCTTCATTTTATCCAGAGCTTGTTAACATTCTTTGGTCCACTCAAAGTGCTTTCCTTTCTTTATGGATTCAAAAAAGGGTTTACATTGGTCGGTTGACTTTGATATGAACCGATTTAAAGCAGCAAGTCGGCCGGTAAGAGCTTGAACTCCTTTTACCGACGTGGGAGGCGTGAGATCTATAATGGCCTTTATTTTCATGGGATTGGCTTCAATACCACGTTGAGTGACAATATATCCCATGAATTTACCAGAGCCAACTCCAAAAGTACATTTCTTTGGATTGAGCACCATAGAATATTCTCTCAGGATGCTGAACATTTCCTGTAAGTGATCAACGTGATCGACCGCGTAAACCGACTTGACTAACATGTCATCCACATAAACTTCCATAGTATGCCCGATAAGTTTGGCAAACATTTTGTTAACCAGCCTTTGATATGTGGCCCCAGCATTTTTAAGGCCGAATGGCATCATGGTGTAACAATATAATCCTCTGGCCGAATAGAAAGAAGTATGCTCTGCTTCTTCAGGATCCATGGGAATTTGATTATATCCCGAATAGGCGTCCATAAAGCTCATTAATTCATGTCCGGCTGTGGCATCCACCATGTAGTCGATATGCGGTAAAGGGTAACTGTCCTTAGGACAAGCTTTATTTAAGTCGGTAAAATCAATGCAGAGTCGCCATGCACCGGAACTCTTTTTCACCAGAACAGGATTTGACACCCAAGTTGGATATTTCGTCTCTTGAATAAACTTGTTATCAATCAATTTTTGGACTTCTTCTTCAAGAGCCTTCTGTCGATCAGGACCGAGTTTGCGCCGTTTTTGGACCACCGGTTTAATTGTTGGATCTAAATTGAGTCGATGAGAAGCGACCTTTGGATCAATTCCTTTCATATCTTCATGTTTCCAAGCAAATACATCGGGATTGGCTTTGAGGAATTGAATGAGCTGAGTTCGTATTGGTTCTTGAAGATTGGCCCCAATTTGCACCGACTTGTGACAGACAGGATCGTCGATGAATATTACTTCAACCTCTTCTGATGGTTCAGCTCGTTCAAGTTTGCTTTTTTCCTTGAATTGAATTCGAGGATCAAGTGCATCTTCTTCTTTAATTGGTTCTTTTCCAGGACGTCGTCCACAATTACAAACCAGATCATTATTTGATTTCGCTGGGTCAAGTTCCATCTCGGTATTGTATGATTCCGAGTTGATAAGTGTTGAATCTTCTTGGCTTTCCTCAATATTCTCCATCATGTGTATAGGTGTGCATGGTTCATGCCAAGGTTTGACCCATACCATTCCACGAGCTTCGTACTGATCTCCGCAATGAGTTCCTTCTCCATTGTTGGTGGGAAATTTCAGAGCATAATGAAAGATCGAGACAGCAGCACGAAGTTTATACAGAGTTGTCCTTCCAATGATAGCATTATATTGATTTTTAAGATCCATCACTTTAAATGTTTCCATAATAACTTTGGAAGCTTGTCCAGGGATTCCAAACCGAATTAGCATAGTAATTTCACCAAGGGTTGGCGTAACTGTTCCATTAAAGCCTTGTACTTGATCTTTATAGGGTCTCAACTCGGCTGGATCAATTCTCATTTGTTCGAACGTGCGTAACATCATAATACTTGAATATGCTTCGGGGTCCACTAACATTCGATGTATCGGTATACCGCAAATGGGTGCCGTGATTATTAGAGGATCAGCATGAGGGTGGGCGAAGTAACTTGCATCATCCACATTGAACGTTATGGGACAATTATTTTGAGCATTAATTTTATCTCGGAGGTCGGTCGTCAGAACAGTTTTACCCGAATTGAAAGCTTTTCGAGCATACGCCTTCATTTGCCGCCGTGATTCAAACATTGTATTGCTACTGTTATTGACCCGAGGTACATGGTGTGAATTGTCAGGATTATAGTATCCTCCTCGACACATCGTTTCAGTAGTTATCATCGAATCTCTTTCTTTTTGATTCATCATATATATTTCTTTATCACTTGATCTCACCCGTTTTGGATTAATTGGATGTTCTTCATCGTCGTCATCATCTGGTAAATCCGGCATTCTTCCCTTCCGTTTATAATCAACATTATTGGCAAATCTTTGGACTTGTGGATGTCCAATAAGTCGCAACAAGGCAGAAAGTAAACCAAGGCATTCGTCAGTGTTATGGCCTGCCGACTTATGGTATGAACAATATCTCGTTTTATCAAGTTTTTCTTCAGGAGTTCTGACGGGTCGAGGATCAGGAAGAATTCCTTTCCCTTTGAGTTCTTCAAATATAGTTGCTGCTCCTGCCAAGAATACCGTCTGGTAGCTAGATTTGACTTCATTAAGATATTTAGTTCTAGCTTCTTGCACTTCAGGCATCTTTGGATTCCCAAATCGAGACTTATTTGGTTTGAAGAATTTACTTTTCTTCTTTTTTGACTCTTGCCCGACTTCCGACTTCAGCGAGGAAAAGTCGATATTAGGAACCGACATTGATTCTTCGGCTAAAATATGTTGTTGAGCCCGAGCTAGAAAGTCTTGAAATGAAGTTGGTTTATTCTGACATATACTCCATCGGAACAACGAATTTGGCTTCAATCCGGCTATGGCTGTGACCAATAGCGTTTCAGGATGGCATTGCTCCATATTTTGTATGCGTTCGTTGAACCGAGTAATATAGTCTTTCACACTTTCATCATCTTTTTGTACAATATTTGCGATTGATTCTTTGGGAATTAAAGAAACTCGGGCCCCAATAAAATGAGAGCGAAAAGCCGTTCTCAATTGCTGCCATGTGGAAATTGAGTACCGAGATAGAGAATGATACCATTTTTGAGCTCGAGGTCCCAAAGTTAAGGAAAACATCCGACATCTGAGTGCTTCATTTGCTCCATGAAGATCCATCCAAGACGTGTACTGACCAAGATGAGCATCAGGATCGGAAGTTCCATCATATAAGCCGATTTGTGGAACTTTTACTTTAGTTGGAATAGGCTCCCTAGTCAAATGAGGGGCCAAAGGAGTTCCAACCTCTTGATATATTTCTTCTGTCATTGGAATTTGTCGTGGTGATTCTCCATGTTCATCTTGCCGAGTTTCTAACTCAGCAATTCTTTTTCTGAGTATCTCCAGCTCTTCTGATTCACGTCTTAAACGATTTCTTTCGATTAGACGACGTAACTCATTTTGCCCACGACGAGTATGGTTCTGTTCAAGAGTATGTCGTAAATCAGAGGGTTGATCATGTCGTAAGACTTCGGGCAACGACGGAGTAGGCTGTCGTGGTCGACGCCCAGAATGGCTTTCTGCAGTTGCTTCTGATCGAACTGCTTCAGGAATATGTGTTCGTACAGGAACTACTCCACGATTTTGAGTTGCAATATCATGTTGTGATGTATGTGTACGTGGACGGGAAGTTGCATGTGATGTAGCAGGAATTTCGTTCCTTTGTGAAACTGATGCAGGACGAGTTTGAAGATTAACCGCTGCAGTTGATTCTATTCTTGTTCGTGCCATGAAATCAGTTAAATTTTTCAAGAACTCTGGATCTTGAAACAAGGCTGAATAATCAATTGATGTAGATGGCACAGTTGAATTTCCAGTTGTGTGAATTGGGTGACGATTAACTCCAGCATCTGGATTACGTTCGTTTCGCCCAGAATTCGACATCCTTGTATTATATTGTATACAAGACAAACAATCGGAGGTTCAAGCGGCCCTCCTTCTAGCGCCAAACTGTTGTTGTTTTGAATTAACAACTTAAAATTAAACACAGCAGGTGTCAAGAAAACTAGAATAAGTATTCATTTTGATTTTATTTGTTATAATAACGAGTACAGAAGTCGGTTTTAGACTGAAAACCGAGATCGTTTTTTAGTTCATGTACCATGTGTTCGAAAAAGAAGAAGATCCTCGTACTATCATAAATTCAGCTATTTATAGTACGGTGGCTTTTGTCTTCTTCCTTGAAATGGATAAAGATGCATTTAATGTTGAGCTGCTTCACTTGAAGCGGCGGGAAACATCAATGATTGCCTTTTTGTTTCGTTGGTCCAATCAAATGCTTCTAATGATTACTTTCTGTTGGAATATTCAGACTTCGTGATAGTCGGTTGAACTGAAGTCGGTTTATTTATGTTGGCTTCGGATATCGGTTTTTTCGAAGACCTTCCGGAGTCGGTAACTATGTAGAAGTTTCGGTAATTAGTTTCAATTAATACCGACTTATAGTAAGTTCACCTTCTCAGGAGATTATTTCTTCAATAATGTGATTAATCTCCATTCAGTCAAGTCGGATATCAACAAGCTCCATGACCGCACTATGGCTATCATTAAAAGCTTGCAGGGGTGGAGAAGAGACCACTGGAATGGGATTAAAAACTACCAGCCCTTAGTTGAGCTTTGCAGATGCTGTGGCTTGAACCTCCTGCGGTGAGTTGAACCCAGAATGCAGTGTGGGGTCCGAGTGATATGGAGATGTTTCCACATTTAAGGCAGCCCCACTCTTCAATATTAGTAGGATTGGAGTGACTGGGTGAGGATGTTGGTGCTTTTGTTTGGCCCGAAGAAGAGCTAGCATGAAACCAGTTTTGGCTATAGAGACCGTCAAATGTCCGCAACCAATCTCCAAACTGGCCTTCTTTAAGGACTTTATTGCGAATATCCTCGACCCTTTGGCTGCAGGCTTTTTCGATATACCCTATCTTCCTGCAATAAAAACACAAATTCACAAGGCGCTCATACTTGAATGTGACTGTAACCACTTGAGAACGTAGCCTGATAGAGGCACACCTGGGCAACGGCTCATTAATATCCACTGTGACCAAAAGCTTGATCAGTCGGCCCCCGTGATTAGCCAAATTGCTAACTACTACATTAGAAACTTCCTTAAATACTTCGCCAATTTTTAAGCCGACTTCAGATGTGAGCCAGTTAATAGGAACATGATGAACCTGGACCCAAAATTGAAGTTCAGAAAAACATGGTGCGGATCTGTTCATCCCTGGTTCCCATCTCCTTAGAATCAAGAATTGATTCTCAAAGATCCAATTGGTACCACCTTCCACTTTTTTAAGATCCTCCATATTTGCGAAAATGAACTGAAAAAGATAAACGCCAAGCTCACGCACCTCCAACGAGTTCTTCAATCGCCATATGTGTCCCAGCGCCTTCTTTAGGCCAGCCAAATTAGCTTGCTTGTCTCCTACGATACGACCAAATAGGCTTTTGTGGCACTCCTCAACACCAGTTTTAACATCGTCCTCCTGTAAATCGATGACTTTATTTTCAATTTCCGAAAGGGAAAAAACCCTAAGTTGATTTTCCACCTCATCTGCAGTTGAAGCAGATTTCGAATCTTCCATCTCACTCCACGAAGAAATAATAGCAAAGAAGAAAGGGAGAAGAAATTCGCCTAGTATGGAGCTCTCCTTGAGAGAGATGCGGCTCTCCGGCGAGAGAAAACAGTGGCTCTCCGATGAGAGATGCGGCCCTAGTTACGAGTTACTACCGTCACATTGCTACTACCGTCGGCCAATGTGAGATGGGAAAGGTCTCCACCCAATATCGCCGGAGACCGTAGTTTTTCTCGGAGCTTAAAAATCCTTCACTCGAACCCCGTAATAACTCGTAAGCGCCGAAACATTTGAACAAAACAGAGACCAAAAGCCCCCTACTAAAATCTCACCATCGCCTGCATCGTCCGCTCCTACAGTTCTCATCCTCCGGCGAGTTTTCTCGCAGCGCACAGCCCACTACAGAATACAGATGATCTTTTTTATTTCACTACATTTTTCTGCAGCTGAAAAATGAAAATTGGATTTAGCTCTGTTTATCAAAATTATTTCGATAAATTACTCGGCTGAATCAATTTGTGGTGAGTTTTGATTTTCATATTGCGTGGAAGAATCATATCAAGCTGACATATCAAATATTTGGTGGTTGAAGTTCAAGAACTAAGAAAAAAGTTGAATGGGATGATACATGGGCAAAACCTATAATGACCAAACCTATTCCACTGCTGCAATTATATGATACACTCTTTTTAACTGAAACAATTATGCTTATTTGGGATTGTTTGTTTAATTTCTTACAGATGCAAATACTATATTTCAGGAAATTTAGGATATAATATATGAACAAGGATACAAATTTGTCATTGGTGTGCACCCTCAAAGCCTAAAATGTCATGCTTCCATTTTTCATCAATATTTTCGGAGAAGATTTTCTTTGTGGTCGATGAAGAAAGACCCGGATCTCGAATCAGCTTTGTCTCGAAATCGTAGATGGGTGGTGAATAATCAGATCAAGAACATAATCCTTAGATGTCCGAATCAAGTTGCTCCCATTGATTATCTTCAGAAAAAATTCAAAAGCCTCGATCTTCAGGGCAAGGCACTTAATTGGGTAAAGAAGTACCCTTGCTGCTTCGAAGTGCACCTCGAGAATGATAAGTATTTTTGTCAGTTAACGAAAAGGATGAAAAGTTTCTGGTCGATGAGGAAGAAAGCGTTTGAGATTTGCAGGAACCGGTTTTCGTAAAGCGATTGGCAAAGTTGTTGATGTTGAGTAGAAACAAAAGACTCAGTGTTATGAAAATCAATGAATTGAAGAGAAATTTCGGCTTTCCTGATGATTATTTACTTCGGATTGTTCCTAAGCACACAGACATGTTCAGAGTCATCAATTATACCGGGAGGCGAAGTTCAATGGATATTGAGCTTATATCATGGAATCCAGATTTTGCAGTTTCGGCAGTTGAGATGTTAGCTCAGAAGGAAAATCGCGAGCCGTGCTTTACATGTTCTTTGCCAGAAAATTGGATGAAATCATGGGAGAGATTTCGAGAGTTCAATTCCACCCCATACATTTCACCGTATGTGGAGTTGACAGGCGAATCACACGAAACGGACAAGAGAACCATAGGTTTGGTGCATGAGTTATTATCTCTGACTTTGTGGAAGAAAGTATCGATTGCCAAATTAGGTCATTTTAGAAGAGAATTCTGCTTACCTGAGAAATTAAATGTTTTGCTTCTCAAGCATCCTGGTATATTTTATGTTTCGAACAAATATCAGATTTATACTGTTCTTCTTAGGGAAGGATACAGTGGCTCCGAATTGATTGAAAAGGATCCGCTCGTTGTTGTGAAGGAAAAGTTTGGGGAATTAATGCAGGAAGGACTTCATGAGTATAACCGAAGGCACTACCTAATGAACTTAGAAAAGAAGAAGAAGATGAAGAAAGGTATTGTAGCTGTTAGGCAAGAAAGAATGAAGAGAGGCAGCCATGAGAATGCTAACGAAGATGATGAAAGTGGTCATCTTGGAGGCATATTTGATGCCGAGGAAAGGAAAAGATTTTACAACGTTCTCTTTGATGACAATGCTAAATGAAATTTTGGATGCCTTTTGTTACTAATTAATGCAACTGAGAATGAGATCTTTTGCCTGTGGACCTCTTTTTCACTCAAGGTGGTAACTTATTTTATCTATGTACTATACAATGGAAATACTGTGTTTCTTTGTTTGTTTATTTAATTTTTTATGTCAACTAATATATGCCCAGGTATCTTACGTTGGTGGCCTTTCTGGTGATGAGACAAGCTTGCAACCGTGCATGAAAGTGGATTTAAAGTAAGAACTTTCCTCTCTTTTATATGCTTTGCCCTTATAGTTCTTTACTCAATAGTTCTGTATTTTGCTGCCTGTATTTCTTGAGATATGAATTATGTAATTTACAATAGATAGATAGAAACGTTGGATTTGCAAAAATTGGATTATTGGGACCTAATAAGCACCTAGTTACGTGAAGATTCGGAAGTATGCTGGTAATCAGACTTTTGTAGATGAAGAATCTTCTTTTGTATCAAGAGAGTGACATGTTAAATTGGCACTGTAAATAAGAGATTAGAAATTCTGCAAACTGGTCGGTATATGAGAAGTTGTAAGGCGACAGGCGGTTTTATTGTTGATGCAATGGTGGAAATAACTGCTGCTTCAAAATTGGGGGCCATTGCATATGATAAATTGATGACATGCTAACACTATACCTTTATGCTCTGGATTTTATTTTAAACCCCACATCAAGAGGAACTTTTGTATGACTAAAGAGCAATAAACGATTAGCATGGGCACAGGGAAAGTTTAGAGCCTCCACAACTTCAGTCTGATCAGGATGCTGTGCTTTGTGTGCACTTCTTCTNTAAAATACTTCCTGCGTTTCAGTACCAACTTGAGCAGCTACTTCAAATCAGTGTTTGCTGATTTTGACACTGAAATGGGATAAATGAGTAATGAACCTTTGGTGTTGTTTTGAGAGAGAAATCCGATAAGTGCATTTTCATATTACATTGCACAACCGAGTGGTTACATAGGATTGTAATCCAAGTGTCCAAAACTATTTAATTTTTGTTTGAGGAAAAACATGAAATAAGCTAGAGAAAAGAAATGAAGAATTCTAGCACATAACTTCCATTTTATGTTCCTTCTAAAACATTTATATGGTGTAATCCTTTGAATGAGCCATATTGTTGTCAAATATTATCATGAAGATTAGAGACCCAAGCTCTCATGTTCTGTTCATATCACTGATTTCTCAACTTCACCTGATTTTACAATTACAACATGCTACTGAATTTAGATACTTTTTTCCTTGTAAATGGGTTGGAAATTCATTTCCAGGGTTACAATTACAAATAAACCTTCCATGAAGGCATCTAAATGGTGTCCCAAAACCCATACCCACTAAACCCTTAAACACTATCCCACCATGACCAACAAACGAATGACAAGGCTCTTCAATCTTCNCTGCTTTTTCCCAACACAAGTTTACAGCAGCAACTACAAAAATTTCCTATCCCTGAGAACATCTATTTTCTTTTCCCCCATTTCTTCATGCCTTCATTGCACGTGATGAATTCTATCATGCCTGAATTCCTTTCCTCTCTTGCTTCCCTTAGATGGAATGATGAGGTTCTTATCAGATTTAGCTGATAAACGAACTCTAAACATTCGCAAATGCTCATAAGTACTTTCCAGAGGACTTCCAAATCCTACCTTCGAGAGACACCACCATAACCGTAACATCATCATGGTATTTCCGTCGGTCTCCTTGTGGAATATCCAGAAGCTCATGGAAATCCATTCCTGCCAAAACAAAATTAGGCAATTTTATACAGACTCAAACTAGTAAACACAACACATTTTACTGAAAGATCTACACATATACAGGCTATAAAAAACTAGCACACATCTGAATATTCTTTCTATTTCATTACAAGAAATATATACAAATAAAGAAAGTCCTATGATTGCCACCAAATGTTCGCCACCTAATTTTCTCTTCAAACCTTACATAAATTCATAATCATTCCTATAACCAGTTTTATTCAGTTACTATAGAATCATACAACAAAAAAACTACTCATATTTGTCTCCCATGATATTAGTCATTTAAAGTCCTTAACACATGTGCCTTGTAAGGCAACTGCAAAATGTGAACTCAAACAAACAACAATTGGCATGTAAAATAAGGGGGAAATAAGAAAGACATGAAACTTATATGTCCATTTACAAAATTAGAAAGACTTGAAACTCGAAAGTTACCAGCTTTTCTGGCAGCACGGAAGAGGAGCTCTTCTATGAGGTGCTGAGCAGGGTCTCCATCAGGAAATCTCTCCAAAAAATTCTGCACATGTGAAACTACCTCTTCATTGCTAAAATATTGGTACAATCCATCTGATGAAAGCACCAAAAATTGGTCTCTTGGGAATAGTTTGTGGTGGCGTAGAGATGGTGAGCATGATAGGTAGGGGACAGTACCAATATAGTCATTCCGAAACATTTCCAGCAAGGCATCATTCAATTTACGCTGCATCGGCACGAAACAAACAGTTACAAGTCTGACAACGTGCATAAAAGCAGAGAACGAAAAGAAAGAAAAGGAGAGCCCGACAAATTACATAGCAGATGTTGAAATATATTCTTTTTTGTGAGCATAGAATTTCATCTGGAAGATACTGGCGAATAAAGATATTGGAAAATTACAACCCACATACATATGGACATATGTACATTAGCTAAGAAATATGAATACCAGTTAAAAATTGCTAAGAAGCTGTGAGTAAAACATAAAGCTACCAGTAAAACTCTTCGATTAAAATTCAGAGACCATACTGATGCTTAACATAAACGCAAGTATGCCACATAACAAGGACCAAGTGAGGATAGATGTACGACAAAGAAAAATCCAAGACAAGAAACACAAAACGGGATGAAGATGCTAGGCTACCACAGATGTGAAAGAAACTAAGATATTGGCTATGAGCTGATGTACACACCTGTTTGAGAAATCCAGCCCCAAATGCACGGGTTACTTTAAGACGGCCTTTAACTCTGCCATTCACTATACAATTGCTGTCATCTGGGTGCTCATTCTTGATTCTATTGACTTCCTGAAAATGATAATTGCATTAAATAATTAATGAATCATGCATGTGACAGTACCAACTTCCAAGCAACTTAATTTAACTTAATAAGCCACAAAGAGAAAGGATAAAGCATTTAGGCTAGAAAGCACGGGATAATATCCCACCTTAAGGATTTTCAGAAGCTGATTTCACTAGCATAAAGGGAGATCAGAGAAATACATTGGGAACTTTCTGAAACTATTTCACTCGAGTTCATTTCTATCACGAACTGATACAACTAACCTCAAGATGCAATCAAATTCCCTTGTTATCCAATAAAAACACACAGTTACAAAGTCATCAAACTGACTCAGATCTCTACTATTCAACATTTGAAACTCCTACACTACGCATTCATTTATCTCCCCACCCAAACCACTATCATTATCTACCATGCATGATCATCAGTAGACTTTCCATCTACAGATCTGTCATAAATAATATTAATTTAGCATATGGCAATGATCCATGTGTTCAGGAACAGTATACAATAATCCACAAAGTGATTGCATGTTTTCACAGTGTACGCAAATAAAGCGCGCTACATCCAACAGGCGCAAACATATTCAGAAATTCAATTAAGGGTGTTCATCATGATCAGAAACTTAATATCAAGTTTAGTACAAAAGAATAACAATGAAAGTGCATAAACATACCTCTTCTATGCTTGTGCTATGATCAGTGGACAGTTGCAGTGCAGCCAGATTCACACATTGATGTGCATGAGCTTTATTCACTGCTGTACTCTCAGACTCCTCAACTATGCCCTCCCCAGCAAAACCACCATCCTTGAGACTTTGCTGTTCTATATCACGACCTACATCTTCACTTTCGCACTGGGCTACAATGGCACGGCTATCCCCAAGATTCATCACATACACATCTTCATCCCTCATCAATACAACCAACATGCAAGAACCCATCAATGCAAGTTCCGGATAACGATCAAGGACCCTGTCTGTCATATCCAAGTAGGCTTGCTCGGTAGCTTCAAGTGCTCTAGACATTGCACTTAATACCAAGTCATGATCGACCAGACCTAATTTCCTCTTCCGACCAGTTCTACCAATTCTGTCAATCTCATCATCAGCTACATTGTTGTTGTCCCTCAATTCCTCTGCTGCTTTATGTTTTCTCTCCGACCAAAACTTCCAAGGAAACAACCTTCTACCCTCTTTCTCCTTGTGCCTACTCAACAATCCGTGTTTTAATTTCGACAACAATAATGACCTCCTACTCACTGCCGAACCTGCATTATTCACACTTACCGCATCATCAACTGAGAATGCAAATCTTTCCGAACCAGATAGATCAAGTCCTTCCTCTGGATCGTCCTCTACTAAGTATTCCCATAATCTCCTCCTTCTAATTTCAATTTCTTCCCCTCCAAACATCACTTTTTTTACTATTTTCGATCCCATCTCTCCTCCTTTCATTTCGTGTGTCTCTTGGGGACCTTCTCTATCAGCATTTGATGGTATATTCCCTGCATCAAGTGCATTTTCTGGAGCTCCAACATCTTCCGACTCCCAAAACAGACCCTCTAGTTCATTATACATTGCTTTGTACAGATTGCTCATCAGAAATTCAGGGGCATCGGGTCCATTAAATCCATCATAGATTCCCACAAACAGCCAGCCTAACTCTTCTGATACCACCACATGCACTCGATCCTCTCCCGCCTTTCCTAAAGCCCACTGCACATTGCTTTCAGGGCCAACTTCCACTCCCTCTTTAGAACCATCGTCAGCCGAGGGAAGCTCTTTCTTACCTCCTCCACTAATGAAGTTCACGACAGGCACCACCGAGAAGTTTCTGTACAACGCCTTGCGCATTCCCGAGATACTCTTCTTCTTCCTCTTCTTCACATAAACCCCTCCCAGTGGCGCCGAGAAGGGCACCTCCCCATTATTTTCGCTCGATACAGCCAAATCCAGCGGCCCAGAAAGGGCACCACGCTCAATTGGGCCCGACATGAAGAAAGCCCTCTCCAGAGGGCCCGATGGCGGCTCGCATCCTCGTGGGACCCGCTGCAGGGGCAAGGCGCTGAACGAGGACGTGCTCTCGAACCCATCGAGCGAAACACTGTTGCAGCCGCCCCTGGGGATTCCGGCCACGAAACCCTTGTTGCCGGCGAGATTCGCGTCACAGCTGTAGTGATGATACTGCCCGGCGGCATCGGCGGCGGAATCGTCGAATTGGAGGACGGTTATGGGGGTGGAGGTGTTGGCTCCGACGGAGGCTCCGGATATGGTCCAGAAACCGGTCTCCGGGAAGCCGGGCGGCTTGGAGGGCCTCGGGTGGACCGGATCGTCGAAGCGGAAGGAGTGGGAAGGGGAAACGAAGCGATCGGAGTGGGTCGGGGAGATGAACCGAGCGGAGGAGCGGACGTAGCAGAACGAGTGGCCGAGGGTCTCGTCGAGCGGCGTATTCGGGGTGAAGACGGCGTCCGGGTCCGACCGGCCCGGCCCGCCATCTGGGCTGAAACATGGAAACGCCTGTGAAATCCCCGCCCCCATCACATCCCCCGATTCATCTCTATCCCCCCCAAACGCCTAAGCTTAAGAGAACCCAAAAAGGGAAAAAAAAATTCCAAAAATGGTGAATCAGAAAACACCAGTATGATTATTTATCATCAAAAAAAATGGGGGAAAAAAATCCAACCCTCTTCCTTCTCTGAGTATTATTAACTTCACCAAGATTGTTGGACGGAAAAAATGAGGGAGAAAAAAATGGGGGTGAAGCAGGTGGGAGAAGGTACAGGTAAACAGCAATGGTGGTAGAAGTAGGTTTTACCTTTTGTTTTTTCGAGAGGGAGAAGGTCAGAGTGCCTAGACTACTACAGTAGAGAGAGAGAAAGAGTGAGTGAGTTTTACTGTTTACTGTACTCTGCTCTCTAATTATGTGCATTTGATTAATTACTCTAATGTTCACAACTAGAAAATAAATATAATAATAATCTAAAGAAAAATCGCGTAATCTCAATGAATATGAATTAAAAAAGCTCAAGTGAGTTGTATTTAGCCTTTACATTACATGTGACATTTACATGCATTTCCACAAATCACAATGTCAATAATAATAAACAAATCGGCAAAAGTTTGCAATTAAAAAAAATATTGTTGGGCAGGTGAGATTCATAAATCACTTAATCTCACTCAAATAATTAATGGTTAGAAAGTCATACAGTTTAAATAACGGTTGGTTTTATGTTAAGCTGTCGAATAGTTGGAAAGTCATATTTTTCCTACAAATAAATATACTTTCAAATTTAAATATCATAGTATAAATTAAAATATGAGAAAAAACACGATATTTTATAGTATAACTATATATTTTTTATGAGAAAATATGGTTATCTAATCATTAGACAGATCAAATAGTAGTTGTTATATTTTAATAAATATGTATATTTTAAATTTAAATATCGTACATTTTGTTAAAACTGTGTTATAGTAACAAGTTTACAGTTAGACGTCTTGCATAAAAATTTTCGCTACAAGTGCATTAAGCTTAGCAAGAGAAGGGCATATTTGTAAACTTCATACAATGGGTTCAAGCGAGTGAGAAGTAGGGGATCGGAGCAAAGAGAGGGAGACGCATTTGAAAATATTTTTGATTGGGGAAGGTGTGATGACCTAGCGACCGCGACGCTTTTCATATTTTCAAAAATTTGAGGGGCAATGGGCCCCACATAAAGTAAAAACCAAAAAAAAGCCAGGTATTGGATTTTTGGCTGATGGACGGACAATTTTAGCCATGGACAATTTAGGAAATGACCAATGACGAATCGTGAAGTTGGAATTTGATTTCTTGTTGGTTAAACTTAACTCTACTCGTTAGTCAACGAGCTCGACTAATTATGTTTGATTAAGTAAAAAAATTTACTCCATTTTTTTAATTTTAATATAATTTAATTTATTAAGACTCGATTTCGACACAATAAATAAGCTCGAATATCAGAATTTCAAAATCGGACTCATTGACATGTGTGTGTATGGATTAGGTCCAGAGCGCGTTAGGGAAGAAAATAAGCAGAATCACTGAGCAGGGTCAACGTGTAGGTGTCATCACTTGTATTTGTCTTTATGGGTTACTTTTATTTTATATTTTATTTTATCTACTTTTGAGTTTTTTATTTATTTTTTTGACCTTTTTCTTATTTTGTCTTTTGGTACAAATCACACTTATGTCCAAACACACCAAGGTCCAACGCCCAACTGTGAAGCTCCTTTGACTTTTGGTCTTTCAGCTCGACTTTTGGTGAAATATATAATTATTTCTAGTTCACTGAATGAGTTTGTTTTATATTCCACAGCATGCATAGAGAAAATTAATCAAGTAAACTAGCAATTAGAAGACATATTTAATGATAAGTTTCTTGCGAACGC
Organism: Striga asiatica; assembly: GCA_008636005.1. NCBI lineage: Eukaryota > Viridiplantae > Streptophyta > Magnoliopsida > Lamiales > Orobanchaceae > Striga > Striga asiatica. The sequence continues at coordinate 524,790 of BKCP01009403.1, read as the reverse complement.
GTGGTCATTGATGTCCGAATGTCAACATATTATGAAAGTGTTTGAGTTTTGGATACATTCAAATCATAATTCATGATAAGATGTTACATTCAAATCATATCTGAGTTCGCGAATGAAAACTTCTGACCACTCGAATAAAGTTGATAACCTGCAAAACAAGATAGGAAGAAGTCTCGACTCGAACACTCCGACTCTCAAATCAATGATTGAAAAGGAGAATAAGATGATGAATAATAATCTATAATATCCAAACATCACATAGACAAACATTCAATTGTACCTTAATTATCCCTTTATATAGGGTGAATACCTTGATTATGTGTCTTGACAATTAATTCTTGTCGCCCAATGACCGCCCGAAGGTACCGACTTGTTGCCCAAGGATTGACCGGGCTTCATTATTATCTGGTTGTGTACATACTATTGCGTTCATATTGTTGTGTTCACACCACTCTATATCGGATCAGGCCTTATTATGTTGGAGCTGTAAGTCTTATGAGTTGTTAGCTCGCATATGTTTGCTTTGTCTGTTCCTTAATTAGGCAGTCCTAAGTATGACCGAGGTAGATACCTCTGTCAGTTTCCCAAGATGGACTCACTTGTCTTAATATGACTGAGTTGAATAGCTATGTCAATTTTTTCAGGGTCATTCTCGTTAATTCAGGCCATCCGACCTGAATTAAGTCTAAATAGGCCAACCTGCTGGACTTCTCATGTTAACCCCGATTCAACCGAAATGGACTATATCAACTAGCATGATATCAATAAACGTATTTGCAATTGAAATTGGATCCATAATTATGAAGATCAAACTAAATAATCATTATCTAAGAATTCAGGGGCGAAACCAGAAAATTAGTTGAGAGGGGCAAAAGACTTGACATAATGGGTTCAGAACTGATAGCGAACCGATAACATTTCGGTTACCGTTACACATAAGTCGGTTCAGTTCGGTTTATTTTCTCATCAGTTCGGTTCGACTCGGTTTTTGATTTTCGGTCAAAAAATACCAGCCCTAGATTGGGCAATAAAAGAGAGTTGAAGTCTTTTATATGGGCTAATTAAAATTGTAGAATAATAATAATTAATATACAAAATTAGTAGTACTAGTAAAATAAAAGTAAGTGTTGAATTGTTAATCGACAATTGTGGACAAGTTGGCCTAGCGAGTGACGTTTAAAAACAAAAAAATATGGAGATGCAAAAATAAATTTAAATGGGGGGCAAATTAAAATTTTTAATATTAATAGTAAAAAAAAAAAAAAATTTGAGGGGGACAATTGCCCCCCTATTAATACATGTACATTCGCCCCTGCAAGAATCGGTTAATTTTAAAGAAAAGAACTAAATCTCAACCAATATATAAAACCACGCACAACACGAGCAACTACATTAGTGTATGCGATGAGAAAGTCTAGTTTTAGATGTTATTGTTGACGGTCGACGTCAACCATAATAAAGAACGGTATAATCGTGGGGTTTTGGAGATTAAAGTTGTATATAATAAAGTTTATTACAGTATGAAAATTAATAGAATTAGCGACAAACGTATATAAGCAGAGATATGAAACTGAAATTGAAAACTGCACAAGCAGATTGTCGATCATGTAACAGATCGACAGGGCGGATTCATATATTGTCCAGCCTAGGCAATTGCCTAGGCTGAATTTTTTTTGCTAACTATATAATTTATATATTAACATATGTTGATTAAAAAAACTTATATTTAATAATTGTAAAAATATATAATATAAATTTTTATTTTAGAATTTTAAATAATTCTTACAAAGTAATATTTTATTTCATTTAAAATGATACACCTCGCCTGTCAGATTCGATGGTATTATATTACAATATTTTTGGTACTTATACTTTATAGTAAGTTTGATAGATAAATTTATTGTTTTTTTTAATTATAACTGATAAGTATATAAATTTAATTATTTTTATTTATATATACGATATGAATGTCAAATTATAGATTATAAAATGTGATTACTTTAATTTATCACATATAAAAAATAATAGCAAATATAAATGTTATTAACTTTTAAAATATTTTTGCAATTTAAGTTAGTCAAGTTTTTAAATTTGAAAGTTCTAACAAACATGAATAAAGGTATATATTTAATTATTTATATAGACTATTTCGAACCCTTGTAAATTAACATACAGAATTACAAAGCGCTGAAAAACTCTACATTTGTATGTAAGAAGATCATAACTCATAAGGACCTCTTTATAAAACAACATAAACTAAAATGATGACATCTAGACCTTTTTAAAATTAATAAATTATATTTCAAAATGACTCATTTATAACTTATTACAAAAAATGACAGAAAATTGTAAAATATTTTTGCTATACTTCTTAATAATAAAAATGCGAAATCAAATATTCAGACCTCATTCTTCATTTTATTTTGAGTATCAAGTCAAAGGTAAATTGAATAGAGAATTCCTCTCGATTGTTTCAACGATTTAGTTACTTGTTAATATAAGTACTTTATGCAACTAATATTGTTGAAAGTTTTATTTTAACTATTTTTTTCCATGGCTCATAAAAAATTCTGGATCCACCGCTGCAGATTGAGAAAGGAATATTTCACTGGATATTCGGTTGTGTTTTTCATGGGCCTCAAGGGTTGAATTTATACTCAGAAAAAGTAGAAAGATCATCATGACTATGAGCCAACTAAGGGTGTAGGGGCGTGATAGTAGGCATCACCATATCACCATGCAAAAACTCTTCTTTTGATGATGAGACCGATTAGGTGATCGTTTTATCAGTTTACTTTGTCGGTTTATGTTCATATTGCAGAGTGATCGACCGTATTCGAGAGGAAGGCGTAGAAATAGATTGACACCCTGTCATGCATTTGGATCGAAATAAAACAAATAAAAGAACATTGTAATATCATACACAAAGTGAGATGCTCAACTTAGTTGGGATTATCAGATTTATTATTAGCAGGTCCAAGCCAAGCCTGGTTAGGGATGGAAATATGACCACATTTTGCCTTCGTTCGAGATTCGCTTGACGATTACATCTTTGCTTTTCATTTGAACCGAAAGAGGAATGTATATTGGTACATGTAGGAGGATAATAACCTTGTTCATAATCATATTAAACTTTTCCTAGGTTGTAACTTAACTATCCCATTCAGACTTCATTAGTTGAGCCCTAACTTAAAATACTGTAACATACAGTTTTGCTATGGAGCCATCCGATGGCTCGACTTGTGAAGTCATCCATAGTTATTGACAAATTGTGTATTGACACGTGTCCTACAATAAATACACTTTGGATATGTGTCAATATATTAAGTAATGGATGGCTCCATAAAAAAACCATTCGATAGCTCCATAGAATTTTTGTTGTAACATAATAACATTCTTAAAAATCTTTCTTTATGAATTCTGAAAGAATACACACCCTCATTAGTATCAATTTAATACATAGCATAACTTTGATTAAAGTTGACATTATTATTCACTCTGAACAAATTACATGGTCCACCCAATAGTAGAATACTGATTGGATATAGATTTAATTGGTTTNTAGTGTGTATTCTCCCACAACTTCATATTTTATATTAAAATAATAATTAAAGTTGATTTGATATAAAAAAAAAAAAAATTATTGGAAGTGATGGTTAGTTAAAATTATGTGAGAATAAATAGTCAATTAAAAAAATTGATGTTATATGTTAGAATAAAACATTGATATTAGTTAATCATATTGACAATATTGAGGATAGTGATATTGAATTAAAGTTAGTTAAATTTGAGTTTTGATTTTATTTTTTTATTTTTGTAAGTTTATAACCAATATATTCTTATATACTCGATGTAAAAATGGTAAAGGTCTTATTTCAATGTTTAAATACTGTTATAGATATATATATATATATATGGGGATTAATGAGTACACAAAATGCAGCAAAAAACCTAAGATATAACAAATGAGGTGTACTATACTACCAAAATTGTATTAATTTATTTAAAAAATGGACTGCCGAAAATACACATGACAAAAATTATTACTCTTCTTATTAAAATATATTATCAAATTTAACAATTCAAATTTTGCTGAACACATTACATAATGATGCAGCGACTTGTTGCCTCAGGTGGTTGTGCTGCAGCTTGCTGGTACCTGTTCGACTCAGATGGATTGTATGTAAATTCCGAGGTATCCAATCCGTACTTTTACACAATCAAATAGAATCAATAACCGAACGCAAATATCATTCTTCAGTAATTAGTATTATTGTTCACAAAAGCAGTACACTTAGAAAGCCGGAACAATGCCCCAACATATAATTTTGGATAAGCACATTTGTTACAGCTTTGAAATAGCCATAGATTCCGGTACACGTAAGCAAAAACATTAAATAACAAACGGGATAAACAATTCAACCATGACAGAATCTGTTTGTGCTCGAGTAAATAAGAATATTTGTTAGTAATGGACTTTGTGTATTAGTGATACTAGTATTCGACCTGTGCATTTGCACAGATATAAATAAATTATTGTGAGTCTGTATGCATATGATGATTAATTATTTTTCTTTCACTTTTTTGCAGACCAAATTTACAATTAAAAGAGTTGGAATATTTTTTTTTTAAATTGCGTTTATCTGATTGGATGTAATGTATATTTTGGTACGTATTTTATTTGTGAATTATTTATTATTTATTTAGGAATTTCAAATATATTTTTTATTTTCAAAAAAAAAAATTAAATGTAACAACAATAATAACATCTAATCACATTATACGGTCAACACATTATATGGTCAACTGTCATTAATCAAAAGTTTAAAATAATTTTTGTAATTTTGAAGTGATGAGTATTAATTATTTAATGATTGAATGAAAGATTAATACATCAAAATGTAACGGTTTTTGGAGGGAAAATTGTTAAATTGCCACATAGGTAAAATTAAATAGGTTTTATTAAATGTTTTGAGCTAGTAATTATATATATATAGATTCCTTGCATTTATTTTGAGATCTTAATTAATAATACACATTGAATTCACTCATATCTTCTCACATTTGCCTCACAACATGGTATCTATTATCAACCAGTCAAAGGCAAAAAATCAGAACTGAAAGTTAAACACAGGGCATATTTTCCAAATTGCAGATTTCTACACGAGCGAAGAACATGTAGGAATATTTAACTTTGGGGTTATAAGCTTTCTGTAAACATATTGCCAAAAAGCCTGCACTGTTGCAAGTGGCGGGAAGAAATCACATAAGCAAAAGATCTCTCATAATTTAGGTGCTTTATATTTCTTAATAATCTCCTGCATCAGACTAGCTAATTTTTCAGCATACTTAACTTGTAATCACATTAAATAGCAAATGACTTGTCTATTGGGTAGCACCAAAGAATCACTCAACAACTGACTGATATGTTTGGAAATTTTTGGTTTGGTTTAGTTTGGTTAATTTTGAAAAAGGTGGTATGGTTAATTGTTAGTGAGTATATTAAAATAATATTTAAAATAAAATAATTAAAATTGATTTGATGTAAAAGTAGGAAAGAGATGATTAGAAGTGATGGTTAGTTAAAATTATGTGAGTGGATGAATAGTGAATTAAGGTTGATGTGGTGGACATTAATGATTGATTGATATTATTTAATTATATTGATAATATTGATGATAGTGGGGTGGAGTTAAAGTTGAGTTAAAAAAAAGTGGTTGAGTTAAAATGTTGGAAATTTTTTGAAAATTTCTATAAACAAACATGAGTTTCGGAAATATAGCCTTACAGAAAGGATAAAGGATAAAAGATAAAAAATGCATTCGGAGTGGTAAAAAACAGTAATGAAAGTTTTCACCTTTTCCCTCATTCGTGTACTCCAAGCATCATTTCTACTTTGACGGTGATCAAGAGTACCAGTAACAGGGACACCTGTAGCTGGAGCAGCTGGCCTATTTATCAATGGCTGTCTGATTTGTTGCCTGGGCCCACCTATGTATTCTTCATCACTATCATAGTCTGCTGGGCTATTTGCAGCCCTTACAACAAGCGCTAACAAAAATATAAGGGCCTGCAGTTTGACAGTCATTAATATCAGCTCTATGTGTACATAAACCGATAATAGTATGGTTAGATAGAGCTGATATATATGAATTTAACTTAATTCATGGTTATGAGAAGCATCCCAGTAAGCCTTACCTCTACTATGACAACTCCCAAAGCCACCCACTTGATAATTTTCCAGTGCCCCTCAAGAAATTCATATATCATATCAAAATTTCCAGTTTTGTCAGTTGGAATTTCCTGTTCATATTAAACTTGTTATCAAATTCACAAATATGTGAAACTAAAGATGAAATATAAAGGTCAAACTAACCTGTTTCCAGCTCTTGTCAAAGAATATAAATGCAGCCAACCCCAGCTCTATCAATATTAACAAGATCACCAGTACTGAAAACTTAACAAGCTTAAGGAACTTAACAACCAT